>CM033691.1:46286539-46768248 GCA_019514585.1 Dendrobium officinale | reverse complement strand
TAAGACAGAGCTATAGGAAGTGATCAGTGAGTCTGTCTGGGGGTAGTTTTGGGTCGTTTGGCTTTTTATTGTGTTGTTTTTGTATTGTTTTTGTGATAGTTTTCCGGATTTTCTGGATTTTTCTGTATGGATCAGCCAGACCCAGACATGACAGACGGGCAGAGTGCCAGTCAGGCAGCACCAATGGGAAGTACAGCCCCAGTGGCCGGTACTGATACCCTTTCACAGTTTGCTACGCTTGTTGCTCAGATGATGAGCGAGACTCAGAGCAGAGCTTCTACTGTCAGATCTGAGGATATTGATAGACATCTGCAGTTGTTTTTGAGGTTGAAACCTCCGAGATTTGAGGGCGCTGTTGAGCCCAGAGCAGCCGAGGAGTAGCTGAGGAGATTGGAAAAGACCTTCGACGGAATGCTGTGTCCGTCAGATAGGAAGGTTCCGTTGGCCGTTTTTCTGTTGGATGGAGAGGCTGAGCACTGGTGGGAAGGCCAGCAGGCAGCCAGATTTCAGGGTAGGCTGAACTCTTTAATCACTTGGGAAGAATTCACTGAGGTGTTCCGAGATTGATTTGTTCCCCCTTCTGCACGACAGCAGATGCAAGAGAGTTTTCTGAGACTGGTTCAGGGGAGCAAGACGGTGATGCAGTACGAGGCTGAGTTTACTGCATTAGCCAGATACGCTCCGCAGCTGGTTAGCACTTCTGCTGAGAGGTGCTACCGATTTCTGATAGGCTTACGAGATATTTTGAGGCAGCCTCTGATACCATTCAGGATTACTGATTTCGCTGAGCTTGTGGAGCGAGCTCGTCTGATTGAGAATGACATGACGGCTACTCAGCAGCGGTGGACTGCGAGTAGGAAGAGATTTGGAGGTGAGGCTTCTGGCAGTGGTTCCTCTGGAAAGAGGAGATTTATAGCTGGTTCTGGATCCGATTCCAGGAGGAGCGGAGGGTCGTCTGGTACTGCTACCAGTACGACGAGTTCTGGATCTGTCAGTGCGGCACCTGTGTGCCAGAGTTGTGGACGGCGACACCATGGCCAGTGCTACAGGATGGCTGGTCTTTGTTTCAGATGTGGTCAGCCGGGACATAGGATTGCAGAGTGTCCACAGACTGGATTGGATCGGCGTTCTGAGTACCGATCTGAGGGCTTTGTCAGACCTGTCAGTTCAGCAGGAAGACCAAGGACTGTTCCTCCTTGTCCAGAGGGATTTTCTGGTAGAGGTGGTGGTACTAGCTCTGGACCACGGAGACCACCTACAGTTCAGATGGAGCAGAGTAGTTCTGTTGCTTCAGCTCCTGCTCCAGTTCAGCCACGAGTTTACAGCCTGAGTCAGCAGGAGGCTCGAGATGCTTCGGATGTTGTGATAGGTACGGTTTACATTTCTGATCAGCCCTGTCGTGTTTTGTTTGACTCTGGAGCGAGTCATTCTTTTCTGTCCGAGCGATGTTTTGAGACTTTACATTCGGATTCGATGGTTTTACCGGTTTCTTTGTCTGTTATTTTACCGGCTGGAAATCCTTTGATTGCTCGGAAGTTTTGTTTGTGTGAGATTGACATTGCTGGCAAGAAGTGGAAATCTAATCTGATTTTGTTGCCGATTTCGTCTTATGACGTGATTTTGGGCATGGATTGGCTGAGTCGGTATGAGGCTCAGATTGACTGTCTGAAGAAGCAAGTGAGTTTGCTTGTGGCTGGAGAGAGAGTTGTATTTCAGGGATTACGAGGTATTCTCTCCAGTCTGATTTCTGCGTTGGAGGTGAGCAGAATGTGGAGGAAAGGATGCCCAGTATTTTTGGCTTCGGTGCGGGATCTGAACCTGAAGGTTGGTTCTGTTTCTGAGATCCCAGTGGTACAGGAGTTTGCTGATGTGTTTCCTGAGGAGTTGGTTGGTTTACCTCCGGATAGAGATGTGGAGTTCTCTATCGATATTTTTCCGGGTACAGCTCCTATATCAAAAGCTCCGTACAGGATGGCACCGAAAGAACTTTCTGAGTTGAAAGTTCAACTTCAGGAGTTGGTTGACAGAGGTTTTATCCGTCCTAGTGTTTCGCCTTGGGGAGCACCTGTTCTGTTTGTGAAGAAGAAGGACGGGACACTCCGTATGTGTGTGGATTACAGAGATTTGAACAAGGTCACAATCAAGAACAAGTATCCGTTGCCTCGGATTGACGATTTGTTTGACCAGCTTTCCGGATCTTCGGTATTTTCGAAGATTGACTTGCGATCCGGTTACTATCAGGTGAAGGTGAAGGAATCTGATGTAGTGAAGACAGCTTTCAGTACTCGGTACGGGCACTACGAGTTTTTGGTTATGCCTTTTGGGGTAACCAATGCGCCCGCTATTTTCATGGATCTGATGAACCGAGTATTCAGGAAGTTTTTGGATCAGTTTGTGATCGTCTTTATCGACGATATTCTGGTATATTCTGCTTCTGAGGATGATCATGCCAGACATTTGAGGATTGTGTTGGAGACTCTAAGGCGGAATCAGTTGTATGCCAAGTTCTCCAAGTGTGAATTCTGGCTGAAGAGTATTTCTTTTCTGGGGCATGTGGTGAGCGGAGAAGGTATTTCTGTGGATCCCCAGAAGATTCAGGCGGTTGCTGATTGGCCGAGGCCGACTACGATATTTGAGGTACGTAGTTTCTTGGGCATGGCCGGATATTACAGGAAATTTGTGAAAGGATTTTCACAGATTTCGACGCCTCTGACGAGACTGACGCAGAAGTCAGTAGCTTTTGTTTGGACACCGGAGTGTGAAGCTAGTTTTCAGAGATTGAAGGATTGTTTGACTTCAGCTCCAGTGTTGGCACTTCCGTCAGGTACGGAAGGTTTTCAGGTGTTCAGTGATGCTTCACTGAAAGGACTGGGATGTGTCCTGATGCAGTATGGTCAGGTAATTGCTTATGCTTCTAGACAGTTGAAACCACATGAGAAGAATTACCCGACACATGATCTGGAGTTAGCTGCTGTTGTTTTTGCTCTGAAGATTTGGCGTCATTATCTGTATTGCGTCAGATGTAAGATTTTTACTGATCATAAGAGCCTGAAGTATATTTTCACCCAGAAAGATCTGAATTTGAGGCAGAGAAGATGGCTCGAGTTGATCAAGGACTATGATCTGACCATTCAGTATCAGCCTGGGAAGGCTAATGTGGTAGCGGACGCTCTGAGCAGGAAGTCTTCTGGATTATCAGGTTTGCAGCTTACTTTTGATGATTTCCTGATTCGAGACATGGAGCGATTGCAGTTGGAGGTGATTTCCTCCAGTGATTTGGATTTGGCTCAGATGAGTATTCAGTCGACTTTGGAGACAAGGATTCAGGAAGCCCAGAAGTCAGATTCTGATTATTCGAAGTTGATTGCTCAGATTGGATCTGGTAAGACTCCTGAACTTTGAATTTTTGATTCTGGTGCTATTTTCTATAAGAACAGGTTGTGGGTACCTGTGTTCGGAGATTTGAGGCGGGAGATTCTGTATGAATCTCATCATTCTGGCTACATTGTTCATCCAGGCAGTGGTAAGATGTATGCTGATATGAAGTTTTTGTTCTGGTAGCCTGGGATGAAAAAGGATGTGGTGGAGTTTGTGTCGAGATGTGAAGCCTGTCAGTTGGTGAAGGAAGAGCATCAGCGACCAGGTGGACTGTTGCAGTCGTTGCCTATCCCTGAGTGGAAGTGGGAGGAGGTGACGATGGACTTTGCGATGGGTTTTCCTCGATCTAGACAAGGGCACGATGCCATTTGGGTAGTCGTAGATCGATTGACGAAGTCAGCCCATTTTCTTCCGATCAGACAGACCGATCCGGTGGATCGTTTGGCACAGATTTATGTGAAGGAAATAGTCAGATTACACGGTGTGCCTCAAGTGATAGTTTCTGATCGAGATGGACGTTTTACTTCCAGACTTTGGAAAGGTATTTAGCAAGGCTTGGGTACGAAACTGCATTTTAGTACAGCCTTTCATCCTCAGACCGATGGGCAGTCTGAGAGGACCATTCAGGTGCTGGAGGATCTGTTGAGGCTTTGTGTTCTGGACTTCGACGGAAGCTGGGAAGATCATATTCCGTTGATTGAGTTTGCTTATAACAACAGTTTCTAGTCCAGTATTGGTATGACACCGTACGAGGCTCTGTATGGCAGGAAGTGCCGTACTCCTTTGACTTTGACTGAGATCGGAGATAGACAGGCTTTGGGTGCCACTTTTGCTGATGAAACTGCTCAGAAGATCAATTTGATAAAAGAAAGATTGAAAGCGGCTCAGGACCGTCAGCAGAAGTATTATAATCAGAAGCACAGGTTTGTTGAGTTTCAAGTTGGTGACTTTGTGTATGTCAAAGTCAGCCCGATGAAGGGTGTGAGCAGATTTGGTCAGGTGAGTAAGCTGAGTCCAAGGTACGTTGGACCGTTTGAGATTTTGGAAAGGATTGGAAAATCTGCTTACAGACTCTTACTTTCTGATTCGATGTCGGACGTGCACAATGTGTTTCACGTATCCACTCTGAGGAAGTGTGTTTCAGACTCTGGGAAGAAGCTATCAGCTGACGAGGTTGAGATTAAGGAGAATCTGGCGTACAAGGAAGAGCCAGAGTTGATTTTGGCGTACGACATCCGAAAGTTAAGAAATAAAGAGATTCCGATGGTTAAAGTCCAGTGGAAGCACCGGACTGCACGAGAAGCAACTTTGGAAAAGGAGTCTGACATGAGACGGTCGTACCCGTACTTGTTCTGACTGCGTTTGGATTGGATAATGTCGAGGACGACATTTTTTTTTGAAGTTGGGGAGATTGTAATATCAAAAATCTGCTCCAGCATCGTCCAGGACGATCTGGATCGTCCTGGGACGATCAGTTGTAAATCTGCTCCAGAATTTGCCCAGTTTTGCTCCAGGTGATTTTCTGTACATATCGTCCAGGCCGATTTGGACATCGTCCAGGCCGATCGGCACTGTAGAAAATATCGGCCTGAGAATAGTTCTGGGAACCGTCCAGGACGATCCAATTTGGTCTGATCGTCCTGGGACGATCTGGCGATCGGCCGGGCCGATCTGAAGATTATAAAGCTGATTTCAGTCATTTTGAAGAGAGAGAAAATCAAAATTAAAATAAAAATATCTTTGAGGAGAGAGAAACTCGAGGACTTTTGGAGAAAAGTTGATTTTCAGACGACGCGGAGCCGTTTTCGTCCGAAGTGACTGTTCAGAATATTGTTGTACGCAAGGTAAGGCACATTCCGCCTTTCTCAATTTTCAGAACTGTCGATTTTGGCGGTGTTTTCTGTCCGAATTTCGTTTCCGTTACTGTTTTTCGTCCGTATCTTTTGATCGGTTCAATTTTTACCGCGTAACTTTCTGTATATTGTTGACGTGCCGAGTGTGCACATTTTGGTTATTTTCCGAAGATTTTTGTCCGGGTATTTTTGATTCGGCAGAGTTTTTCGTAGACTACATTTTTCTGTGAAATTGTAAATTCTCTGTACAGTAGAATAAAAGTTCTGGAATGTGATTATCTATATTCTGTGTGAATTTGGTAAATTTTCTTTGCAGGAAATTTTGTGTAAATTCTATCTACTGCCGTTGTGCTGCCCGATTTTTGTCTGATTTCGGATTTGCCCGGATTTCTTCTGAATTGAAATGCTATTTGTATGTGCTATAAAAAGGGAGTTATAAGGGGTCTGAATCCTATGAGATTCAGTTAGTGTCTGGGAAATCTGAAATGAGCTCAATCTGAAATCTGATATCTGTTCTGTTTCGGATCCGATGAATTCTGTTCTGGTGCTATAAGCACATTTGTTCTGGTGCCGTGAGCACAAAGGGAGGCATAAGGGGCCTGGATCCTATGAGATTCAGTCAGTGTCTGGGAAGGGAGGCATAAGGGGCCGGAATCCGTAGAGATTCCGTCAGTGTCAGGGCATTTGGCTATGAATTAAATATTTGATATCTGATATCTGATTTGATCTGATTCTGATTTTCGTATCTGTTCTGTAAGATTCTGTTATATCTGATATGTTCTGTTTCTGATTTCTGATCTGTGTAATTTGATATCTGTTCCGTTTAGTTCTGATTTGATATGATCTGAATTTCTGAGTTCTGTACGATTCTGATTCTGGTTTGATATATGTCCGTATAAGTTCTAACTTGATTCTGTTCTGATTCGAGATCTGATTCTGTTCCGATTTCTGATTTGATTTCTGTCTGATGAGTTTGGTTTTGAATTCTGAGAGTTTTGCTTGGTGGTTTGTTGCTTTGCTGAGCTGTTGAGCTCACTCTTGTTTTCTGGTGATTTTCAGGTTCTGGGAAAGGGAAGGAAGTCCAGGAGTAGATTTCTGAGTTCTAATCCGTATAGGTATTGTTTGTACCTTTTAATTTTTGTACAGTCATGGCTTTTCTGTTCTGTCTTTCTTTCTGTTCAAAAGCCATGTACTGTATCTGTAGATGATTGTTTTGAGGAAAAAGAAAATATAGATGTTTTGTTCTGCTGTGTTTGATGATTCATAGTAGCTCTGTGTTTGTGTGTCTGTTGAGTTGATTAATGTGGAAGATTCAGTTCAGGAACCAATGCCAAAGCCAGATCCTGGATAAGAAGGTTTGGTCGCGATCCGGCTCGGACGGGATCCGTCCCCGTCGGGTCGGGTCGTGACAGAAAATGCATGATGGTTCTGTAGTAGTCGATATGCTCATACGGGTCGGTCGTCCCGTCGTAAGACTCAACGTTTGGCCCTTTGAATCCGACCAGGACGGGGTGTTGAAGAATGACTTCAGATAGAGGTGATGATTCCTGAAAGTTTCTCAGTTGGAGAGCATGCCTCACATCTCCTCGGGGGAACTCTTCGCGTACTAATCTTCGCAGCTCGCGACGCAGGACATTATGAGGGAGTTCCGCAATGTGTGGTTGGGGAGAGCCTTCTGGGAGATCCGAAAAGGGCGAGGATGTGTTGAACTCGCTGTATCGGCAAGTTCATCTTCCTGTCGTGATTGAGGATGTCTCTTAGGTGGAGAAAGATGAATTTCTTCTTGACGATGCTCGAATTGAACATCTTCAGCCCTTGGTGGATCCCGAGGGAGAAGGACCTCCTCCAATGTCGGCTGTCGATCATCTCGTAGGAGTTGAAGGATCTCGTTATGAGATTCTTCCATCTTCTAAATTCTTTCTGCTAAAGAAGGTCCCGAGGATTCTTCTCCGGCAGCATTCTGCCCCCCAGGATGAAAAGAGGCAGGCATCGGGCGTCTGTAATTTGCAGACAGATTTCTGGATTGGTGGGAGTTGGAGCGGGAAGCTCCAATGATGCGACTGCTATGCCCGTTGACCATTGCAGCAATACTTGAAGTTGTGGGATATTATTTCCCACAGACGGCGTCAAACTGTTGCGTGCTAGAATAAACACGGCGGTAGAGTTTGTAAATTTGCGTCCTAGCGTTGCACGAGTATTCCGCACACAAACAGAAAAGAGAAATGAACACCATGGTTTTTACGTGGAAAACCCGAAAGAGGGAAAAAAAACCACGGGGCCTCGCCTAGTTGCAAAGTTTCACTAGTATTTGTTTGAAGTACAAGGGTTGATCCGCCTTACAAATCAAGACGATCAATTTACAATCAAATTCTCACAAAGTTACAAAGTTCTGCAAATTCCCGGCGTTTCTCGAAAAACCCGGCAGAGTTCCAGCGTCTTCAGGCGGCAGGAAGAGCTCCGGCGGTGGTCGAGGAGGAGCTTCTTCCTTCTCCTCATTCTTCTTCTCTTTCTTCACTTGAGTCCCTTTGGTGTAGAATGAGGGCTCTATTTATAGTTTTTCTGGAGTGGCATAGCCCGTAAATATGTGTGAGATCAGGGGCGAATTGGGAGTGTTTTGAATGGACGGCCGATATCGAATCCTTTGATCATGCACTGTTTGTTGGGCATTTGAAAGCCTTAATGATGTCGGAATTCGGCGATCTTGGGCTCGTTGGATTCATCTCGTCGAGCCGTTCAATTCGAGTATAAGCTTGTCAAAATCGGAGACCGTTTGGCAACTTAAATTACTGTTTGAACCTTCCAACAGCGATTTGAGCCCTTGATTCGGACTCATTTGGGCTCGGATTGGGTTGATCTTGGTGTCGTTGGGTTCGTATTTCCGAGATGCTCAGTTTGACTATAAGCTCGCTGAAATCGGAGTTTGGGTGCTCCCAAAATTAATTTTTGAAATTTCCAACTAGCTTTTGCCTCGAGATTCGTGCCCGATCAAGATAATTTTTGGAGTACGTATCAAGCTTTAAAGGTTAATATGATTTGTCATTATACTGTAAATGGTGAAATTTTCGTGGCATGTATGACTGATGATGAAGTTTGTGAAGTTATATTAATATAGACTTGTCGTCCGACGTTGATATTATGCATTGAAAAATTAGAGTATGTTTGGGATGGCAATAATATTTGTTGAAGTTTGTTATGAAGCTACTGTGGAGAAATCAACTTATCTATCTTGGTTGTAAAAAAATATATATTTTCATCATAGAAATTTTTTAAAAAGCAATGAAAAAGTAGCAAGAAATAGTAATAAAATAAAATTACGATTATTATATGAAAAATAAAGTATTGAAAAAGTTGTCCTAAAGACGCTCTTAATATTTTAAAATTTGAGTTAAAACTTAACATCTATGAAGAAGCAACAGCAAGGTTCTATGAATCAAAGAAAATTCAAAACATTAAGGTGCTCACATTGTAGCTGTAGATCTGAATTCAGCTAATGGTTAAGCAATCAAAATAAGTCAAGCACAAGAATATCAGTTGATGGGAAGAGCAATGAGTAGTGAAAATTGAAGCCAACATCTATTTAAAAGAGCATTAATGAATTCTGAAAACTGAAGCAACATGTCATCCTATAAAGTTTATGATGATCATTATGTTAAACCATTTGGATATTCAACAAATAATGACATTAGGATAACGCAAAATATAAGCTTAAATCCATTAGCTCCTTAGATAAATAGTACTATAACTTAGGCTTCATTTGGGACATCTTTTGACCACGATTTTTGTACTAAAAAATTACTTTAAAAGCTGTAAGAAAACTGTCCCAAATGAAACCTTAGAAATCAACATGCAGAACAACTAAAATACAACACAGCTAATATATTATACTCGTTGAAACCAGTTTAGCCCACTTTACATATGATTTTCTTTGTAGTGTGTATTCCATAGTCCCACACTTTGGAGTTTGATTACTATTTTAATTGAATTAGTTTGTAGGCCAAAACGAGAGAGCATTACTTAAGCAAAAATTTAGACATATATAGATGTGATTGGCTGTTTAAGCATCTTGAAGGATCTTGAAGGATGTTCTCAGGTTTCAAGTCTATGGCATTGCTTTATTGAATGGAAACAAGTACATTATATTGCTCTTCAAATGAAAATTACAGTAAAGCTGTTGGCCATAAAATGTTGAAAGAAGTATACAAATGAATATTTTTCTGAGTGAAAGATTGCTCTTTAAAATCATCTTTAACACCAAAAATTATTAGCTCAACTAAGACAGAATGGATGCGTGTTATTTAATGCAATTATTTAAGTTTTGCTTTTTCAGTTGAACTAATGCTTCAACAAAAAAACTGTAATTTTTTTTTTTAATTTTGTTGGCTTATCACTCATCTCTAAAATATTGTTCTAGAGCTGCAATAGAAGGAAAAAAAAAGTTCTAAGCGGCTGCTATATACAATTGAAATTCCCCTGTTATCATGTCATTGACATTTCCGTGATCCATGGATGTCCTGAAAAAGTCCAAACAAAAGTAATAATTAATTATTAACATTGTTAATTTCAAATAAAAATATAAAAAGGTGTTTTTTAAGGAAGGGAACTCTCACTCAACACTTGCTCTGCTGAGAGCCTCATCGCTGGATCTCTAGCAAGCATCTGTTCTATCAGATCCTCGGCTCCACGTGATAACCCGGGAAAGAATTCCTTGGGGAAGCAAATTGGATCTCCTTTCTTTACAGCTCCCATTATCTCTTCCACAGTTTCACCATTAAATGACAATGTCCAACCCAACATGAAGTAAAGGACGACCCCGCGCTCCACACATCCACCTTCTCATAGTAACTTTTGCCGTCTAGTACTTCTGGAGCCGCATAAGCAGGAGTTCCCAATTTTCATCTTATGAAATCCCTTAACAAATTAATTACGGATTAGCAAGTTAGATAAGGCTATGGTAGGTAGATTCTTTTATATACCAGTATGTTTTACAAGAATTGTCACCTGTATTTTTCTAATAGCAAAACTAGAAATAAAACAATGCTAAAACCTTATATTTGTCATACTATAATAAAATAGTAAGACTTTTTTCTTGCAATTGTCAATACAAAGGCAAGTTATTCCTCAGCTTGGGCATATAATTGAAATTGTTCACAAAAAATTACTACATCAATAAAAAATATTAAAAATATATAAAATTAAATATCAAATAATCATTTAAAATAAAAAATTTTTATTAAATAAAAAGAATACTTTCCACTTTTAAATTTAATCATTAAATAGTAATCAAATTGCATAACTTTCCAAAAGTAAAATAAAAGAGTCATAGTAGTTAATTTAATATGTTTTGTTTAACTATATTTAAAGTTTAGGGTGTGTGAAGACCTTCATTTTATAATTTCTCTGTGATTTAAAATAAATTCAATTAGTTATTGTTAAAAATAATTGTTTTGCTGTCATTCGTTATTTTACAAAGATGCTAATTAAATTAAATAATTGTTAACTTAGGCTTCATTTGAGATAGCTTTTTTATTACTCTCTAAAGAGTACAAAAAATTTTTGAATTATAAATTTGTGTACTTAAAACTTGATTTAGAAAGCAATAAGAAAGTTGTTCCAAATTAATTCAAGTGCTATTGATCGAGAAATTGGTTTTGGGTCTAGCTGCATGTTGTAGAGTTATTTGTGAAATTACTGTGGAGAAAATATCTTCGATGTTATGTTTGCACAAAGGTGTCTTCCATCATAAAAAAATTTAAAAAAATAATGAGAAAGCAACAAGAAAATAAATCAACTAAAAAATTGCCCCAAACAAAACCTTTAGACTCATGTACATATTTTTTATTTTTAACTATTTTAAAGTATTTTTTGAAGTATTTTAGTAACATTATTTGTTGTTTTACTATTTAAAAAAATTTAATAAATTAGAAAATGAATAAACTAATTAATTTAGTAGTGAGTTAAGTAATTAGTTTAAGATTTGCTTGTGGAGTTAAATTTTATATTTGAAATAGAAAAAATATGTAAGCTGAGCCTACAATAACTAAGTATCTGAATTGCTTCGTCAATTTTATGTGCAGATTTTATCTATATCATATATAGTTTAGCCAACTCTCACATAATGGTTAAGAAATAAAATTTTTTTAAAAGAAAAAAAAAAACAAAAACAGGACAGAGACGACCAATAAATTAAAGAATTATCACTACAGATTAAATTATTAGTCTATTAATTAGGAGCCTTGTACATTATCCAAATGCCCATAAAAAGTAATCATATACATTGGCCACATGATAATTTACTCTAAATGCCCATAAAAAGATAAGTAAAGCACAAGAATATGATGTAGTGAAAATTGAAGCCAACAACCATTTAAAAGAACATTAATGAATTCTGAAAACTAAAGCAGCATATCATTCTATAAAGTTTATGATGATCATTCTGTTAAACCATTAGGATATTCAACAAAGAATGGCATCAGGATAAGGTTGAATCGTTGAACATAACCATTGAATTCTTAATTTCCATTTGCTCCGTAGATAAATACTATCATAACATAGGCTTAGTTTGGAACAGTTTTTTTTACTGCTTCTTAAAAAATCTCTTCTCTAATACAAAAATTTTAATTCTTGTACTAGAAAGCTGCTTGAAGAAGTAGTAAAAAAGCAGTCCTAAACGAAGCCTTAGACTTTGTTTGGGACAACTTCTGATAATTATTTTTTGCATTAAAAACTGCTTGAGAAAGCTGTAAAAAAAATCCCAAATGAAGCCTTAGGAATCAACATGCAGAACAAGTAAAATACAACACAATCAATATACTATACTCGTTGAAAACAATTTAGCCCACTTTCCATATATTTTTCTTTATGGTGTGTATTGCAGAGTCCCACGCTTTGGAGTTTGAATAGTATTTTTATTGAATTCGTTTGCAGGCCAAAAGCAAGAGCATTACTTGAGCAAAAATTTGGACAAAGCTATTCATATAAAACTTACGAATCATCTACTATATTAAGCACACAAGGAAGAGAAGAGAAAACCTGTTGGCCATAAGCATCTTGAAGGGTGTTCTCTGGCATTGCTTTAGTTTTCATGAATACGAAGAAATGAGGTCGTTATTATAATATCTTATTCCTATCTCTTTAGTTTCCAACACAGCAGGAAAATATTTATGACTCTATCATCACAAAAATAAATTAAACTGAGCAAAATAAAAACATTAAAAAAAAAGTTTTTTTTTTTTTTGTAAAGAAGTTAACTCACTCAGCACTTGCTCTGCTGAGAGCCTCTTCGCTGGATCTCTAGCAAGCATTTGTTCTATCAGATCCTCAGCTCCACGTGATAAGTCGGGAAAGAATTCCTTGGGGAAGCAAACTGGATCTCCTTTCTTCACAGCAGCCTCTATCTCTTCCACAGTTTCAGCATTAAATGGTAATGTCCAACCCAACAACAAGTATAAGACGACTCCAGCACTCCACACATCCACCTTCTCGTCGTAATTTTGGTCGGCTAGTACTTCCGGAGCCGCATAAGCAGCAGTTCCAACTTTTCCCTTTAAACTTGTTTCTCCCTTCTCGAACAGTGCTGCGCAACCAAAATCTGCCAGAAGCAGACGGCCGTTGGAGCCGAACAATATGTTTTCTGGCTTTATGTCGCGGTGTGCGATGCCGCGGCGGTGGCATTCTGCTATAGCTTCTACCAATTCGGTGATAATGGCAGCAGCCTCGTTCTCGTAGAAGGAACCGTGGCTAGCAATGCGGTCAAAAAGATCTGACCCAGGGCAGAGATCGAGGATGAGATAAACGGCTGTGATATCTTCATAGACTTGGTGGATTTGGACCGAGCGTTGGTTCTTGGAAGCCGCGAGGAGCGTTATCTTGATCTCGGAGTAGACGAAGCGACGGTCGAAGCAACCGAAAAACTTATCGATTATTTTCACGGCGAAATCCTCGCCAGTGGAGACAGAGACACATTTATATACCGTGCCGAACTGACCGTGGCCGAGCCGTTCTCCAAGGCGGTAATCCAGGTCGAAACTCTCGCCCATCTCTCAATCTCAGCAAATCTGCGATTTTTTTTTCTTGGGAGCGCTATTTGAGACTGAGCTTCTCGCGCTTCTCTCTTTCTCAGCGAGCACTGCGTAGTGTTTAGCAGAGGGGATGGAGGAATAAGTGAGAAGAGTGAAAGGCCTTAGTTTAAATAAATTTTAGAAGAAAGTGTTATTTATGGAAATATCGGGATTCTATCTTTGGAAATATGGGGATTTTATTTTTAAAAAAAATCTCGCTCGGATTTTATTTTAAAAAATCTCTGTAGCTACAGTAACGTTTGGATTTTATTTTTGAAAATGCCCGGTTTTCCCTTTTTTATTCATTTAAAAAGTAAAAGTTAGAGAATATTTTTTTTTTTCATATAACTCACTAACCGCAATATTTATTTTCTAATTTTATCGATTAAAAAAATAAAATAAACAAAGTTACTAAAATGCTAAAAATAAAAAATTTGGGACAAAATGAGTTTATAAAATCATTTTTTTAGAAAAACATCAAATTTAAAATTGTTTATTTTAACTAAGATATAATTTAAAAAACGAATGATAACAAAACAAAATAACAAATATTTTAAAAAGTTAGTACAGTATATTAAATTAACTGACTTAATGTTTTTGTCATTATGTTAAGTAAAATAAGATCAGTCATTATGAATTAAGTATCATAACTATTTAATGATTACTTATTAAAATGATAAAAATTCTATTTAATGATATTTTATTTTTTTACGGTTTTGATATTAACTTACAATCCTTTTAATTTATTTTTATAACTGAAAAAAAACAGTTATAAATATATATATATATATATATATATATATAGGAAATGAAAATACAAAGAGACCAATGATCTAATGCCACGTGGCTAATATATACAATTGTATTTATTTGTTTATGTGATCTAATAAAGATTAATGTAATTGTGACCGAATAAGTGACCGATTACGAAAATGATCTCATTAGTTATAACTTTGTAAGTCAGTTATATTCGTTCGTAAATGGAGCACATTTCTTTTCACTTTCTTTCCAATCCCAAATCCCCTCCTTCATTGCCCAAACGGTCTCGGTATGCAAGAGTAGGATTTTCTATAGCAATATGAAATTTTAACTTATTTGAATAAATATTTAAGTTTTTCTCCAAAAAAACATAAAAAACAAAAACATAAAGGAATAGGCTAGCTTTGCTTTTTCCTTCTCCGTTGTTTAGTTGCTCTTCTCCTTCGCCGAACGAGTCGCTAAATAACTTCTTTGCCTCCTTCAACGATGTTCCTTCCCGTCGGATCCAAAATCCCACCTCCTCACCGTTCATCTGTTCGATCGGAAGGAACAACGATGTTCCTTCTTGTCAAACCATTTTAAGAACGAATTGCGTTCGAGTCCAGATTTTTTACCACTTTCAAGTTTAAGATCAGATTCGGGTCAAACGAGAAACTCGATTTGGACAACAATTTTGTCCTGCTGTCTGCACCGCACCCGCTCCGCACTCATTCGTGTCTGCTCATGTCTGTCCACAGTTCGTAGTCCGCACTGCCGACTGTGAGCCTTCCTCGCATACCTCCAGACTCAACACCAGGGCCCGCGGCCACTCTTACCGAGAGCAGGTCATGCTCGCCCACTTCCCATGCTCACACGCTGCATTCTGGGTTCACAGGTCGGGTCAAGTCAACATAATAACCCTCTTGGGTCGGATTTGGGTCGTGTCTAACAGTAGCATATCAATATCGAATTCGACCCAAACCCATTGACACCCCTAATTTACAATTATTTTATTACAAATTTT
This sequence comes from Dendrobium officinale, assembly GCA_019514585.1. Classification (NCBI taxonomy): domain Eukaryota; kingdom Viridiplantae; phylum Streptophyta; class Magnoliopsida; order Asparagales; family Orchidaceae; genus Dendrobium; species Dendrobium officinale. Next base: position 46,753,198 of record CM033691.1, on the reverse strand, counting down.
GTATCTACCTGAGCTGACGGAAAGGCTTTACTGAAGTTAAAGGGTATATGTGAGCCTCGACTATTAAAATATATTCATCTGTAGATTTTATCATATTATTTTCATTGTATCTTAATGCTATCTCGTGCTATCTTTATTATAGCTGACAAATCTTTCCCTTTCTCAAATTTCTTATGAATGTAATTATTGATACTTGCAATTCTCTCTTTAACAAGCCAAATATTTCGTCTTATAGCGCCAATACTCTTTTTAAATATTCCGTGTAACAATTTAGAGTCTGTTTGAAATAACTTTCTCACTGCTTTTCTTTTCAAAAAAAAAAACTACAATTTCGATTAAATAATGCTTTCTAATTGTTTTTTTTATTATTTTTTCAGAAATTTCTTTGATGAAAAGCTACTTCATACAATCACAATTGCTATAGTATTTTCTTCATGACTTCATAATTGACTTTATTAATCATGGTGAACTTTATTGAATCTATTAATATTGATTTTAAATGCAATAAAAGTTTACAAATTTTGATTTTTTTTTCATCAAAAGAATGTGAATATATAATCGAATATATAATCGACATATTTTTTTTTATTTTTATTTTATATTTTATATAATCGTCATAATTTAAATATTCAACATTTGCAAAGAAATATTATAATTTTTAAAGCTTATTTAATTTTTTGAATCATCATTACCTATAAGAATGGATATAAACCTGAACACTCATATAAAAACTAAATAAAATAATCCTTGAAAATGTTTGCCATTATTATTATTTATCTTTAAATAATAATAATAATAATAATAATAATAATAATAATAATAATAATAATAATAATAATAATAAAAAGAAACTTTCAAGGAGGAAAATATGTGCAAGCTCTAATAATTTAGCCTAATATGAATTCAGAATGTTTATATGAAACAGTCATATAATGTAAAATTCAGAATGTTTAATGAAGTACTATTATGATTAATCATTAGTAGATCTTAATAAGCTATTTTATAATATTAAATATCTCATTGAATTACATAATTCTTATTCTCACTTACCTTATAAAATTTCAAAAACTTATTTAAATTTTGAAATATTTTATTGTATTCCATGATCCCTAGAATTCAATAAATGATAGCTCTGCAGAAATATTTTTCTAAGGAATTTAAAGTGAAAGACTTATGCTACGTTTGAGACAACTTTCTTACAACTTCTTAAAGTAGTTTTTTAGTAAAAAATTTTTAATTTTTATACTAAAAATTTGTTTTAAGAAGCAGTAAGAAAGCTATCCCAAAAAAATCCTCAAGCCCTTTTAAATTAAAATACTTTCTTGCAATTAAATTATATGTATCGAGTGAAAGAGTCTTTCTATCACAAAGAAACCATGCCTTAGATCAAGTATATAAAAATGGTATGTTAGCTTGCCAATCAGTTGACACTCCAATGGAAGAATGTGTGAAGCTATATTAAGATATGCTAGGTACTTATAAATAGATGAAGAACTAGAGACTTATTGGAAATTTATGCACTTAGCTTATACATGACCAAATCATGCCTATGCTCGGATTATAGTTAATTATTTCATGTATAATCTTGGTTAGAAAATATAAATTTAGTCATGCACATTTTTACACATCTCATATTTGCCGGATCGGAATTTTACTCTCAAAAAATATAAATGAGTAAAATATCAAGGTAACTGGGTACGGGCAATTGATGACAGACAATCTATGTCAACATACTTCACCTTACTTAGTTACATAGAAAAGCAAGAAACATAACATGGTTGAAAAATCTAGTGCGAAACTAAGTATGAAGGAATAGCCTTAGGAATGTATGAAGTATTTTGATTGAAATTTCTCTTGCAGTATCTCTTGTAATTTGGAAGTCCGACCTTATGTTTTGATGATTACAAATATTATTGGATTTTTATTTACTTATTCATTCATCACATTTTGGATATTTATTTTGTGTAGTATTAACCATTTCATGTACAACATACATCAAGAAAATACTGAATAATCAACTCAAGACATTATAACATTAGTTTCAAGTTAGTCTGCAATTTTCATTTCTCTTGAATCACTTATGGATTAGTTGTATGTTGGCTTAACAACCATACATAAACACATAAAGGGGAGTGAAAATTAAATATTTGAATTTTTCTTCTAATTGTACTATATGATTAGTTCAATCATAAATTAATTCAAATGTTTAATTAAAATTTAAAAAATTTAATTTCTTCCTAATTTTATTATACGACCGCCACATCATATGGGATGATCAATTATTTTGAGAAACTCCGTCATCGAATCATGGTTACTTAAATTTGGCAAATTTGAATTTTAAAATTTGAACTAATCATATTTTACTAAGGTGTTCATATTGTACGATGATTAATTAAATTACCTAATTTAATCATGAGAATTAATAAATCAAATCAGATATAATCTTCATTAATGATCATATTGTATGATCATTGCTCCAATGAGACGATCGACAAAAAACTCTTACGGATGAATTTGGATCATGTTGAATGATCTGTTATTCAATTCAACTAATCATATTTTACAATATAAGAATCTAATGTATGACCCAAAAGACTTAAAATTAAAAAAATAGAGTTTTTGATAGCCATTTTTATAAACACTTGTTATATCATGTATAGCCATCTATTTTATAGTGAGTGTCATCTTCTTTTTAAGGGAGAGCGTGGAGAGAGTCCACAATCACAAGAAGAAAAAGGAGGTGAGGTTGAGAGAGAAAGAGAGAGAGAGTCAAGGGGTGAAGCTCTTGGAGGAGAGCTCTAGGAAGAATGTCTTATGTGCATAAGACACACTATCCTAGGAGACTATGGTTTCAGTATCTCCTTCCAAGTTTTGAAGAAAAATAAGGTTTCAGCATCTCCGTCGGGTTTGGAAGCAAAAGAAGGGTTTGACATCTCCACCGGGATTGAAAGCAAAAGGAGAGATCAACATCTCCGTCAACGTTGGAGGCAAAATAAAGGAGATTCTTTGGGTGTGAAGAGTCTGTAAGAGTGATTCTCCCCTTGGTCAAGGGAGAAGGGATTTTTCGCCTAGTTTTGCGCTGAGGGAGAGACACATTTAGTGTAATTCCTAAAGAATAGGATCTTTGGGGAGTGGACATAGGTCAATTTGAACACCAGAACATCCGACGGTTTAATGTTTATTAATAACGGTCCAACCACCGGTTAATAGCAGCGATTAAACCACCTATATTTCTGATGGTCATCTGAATGATGATATTCAGTAAATTTTATGTATTTGTGCTTTCTTACTTTTTCTGCAATTTACTTTACTTCACCCTGGTTTAGTTTTGATTATAAATGTGAAAGTGGTTTTTTGATGATTGTTTTTTGTTGATCTTTGTTTTGAAAATAAGTAAAAAAGTAATAATAATACTATTTTCTACAAGTATAAAAGCAAAAAAAAAAAGGTTACTTGCTTGTGAGTTTTAGTTTGAAGTTTTAATTTAAACTTCTAATCGAGCCCTCATACTATAAGATTTATTTTTTTTTAAGTAATATATTTTCAAAACTATTGGTGTGCTTTTGCACTTTGAGGATCTAGGTCATTCCCAAAAGTAACCATTTTGACTATATTGTGACAACAAAGTAACATATGACATAACCATAATCCTATTTAGTATGATCATACAAACCACATTAAGATAGAAAGATTCCTCATTAAAGAGAAATTAGTGAGAAGATCATGGAGCTACCAAAGCTTTGGTTAGAAAAAAAGATTCTTCATTAAGATAGAAAGATTCTTCATTTCTTGGTGCGTCAAGAAGCAACCTACGGTTGCTCGATCTTCCACATAAGCCGAATGTCGTGCATTATCAACCGCCGCCACTGACAACATTTGGATTCGTCGACTCTTGGCTGATTTTCAGTTCAACATTTCGACACCTACATCTATTTATTGTGATAATGTATCAGCCATCATCCTTTCTCACAATCTCGTTTTTAATGCTCGCACTAAGCTTATAGAGGTGGATTATCATTTTATACGTGATTGCATTAAGTCGGCTAAAATTACTATACACCATATCAATTCCCAGGATCAAATTGCTGATATATTTACTAAGGCTCTTCCTCGCCTTTGCTTTGCCAATCTTAGAACCAAGCTTCTAGTCTCTCCTACACCATCAGCTTGAGGGGGGATATTAGCATGGTCTGACAAGTCATCATACCACCAATGTGGGCCCACCAGCGGCAGCAGCAGAATTCCCACATGGTCCAAAATAGAGTGTGGTAGAAAACACTTTCTCAGATAATAGGTTTTACTTATTCCTTTTCAATATAAATGTACTATAGCTAAAGAAATGAAAACAAGGAGAAAAGCTAAGAAGCTTCTTCATCTCTGCTTCACTATTTTTCATTTTTTGCTAACATTCCTTTGTAGGTCTGTTATTAATAACAGCCTCAACCAAAACACACGGGGCAGACACAGTACCCACAGGAGACAAAGCTATTTTGGAATTAAAACCACCAGCAATGTCACTAGCGCAAAAAAGAGAGGTCATGACAATAGGTTCGATCCCAACAACAAGAAGATCCACCTGAGGAGACAAAAACACACCCTCAGACGCAACCACGTACCTCTTTAGCTGGAATCAAAACAGGTTCATAATTTAACACAACCACATCATTGGAACAAATTCCAGGGGGGGGGGGGGAATTGATCTCAATAGGATTCACATGCGGTAAAGCAACAGGAGACAGAACAGCTAGGTCATGACTCGAATTAATAATAATATTATTCCGTAAATCTAAATCTAGCAAGATAGTAGTAGGAATTTCCTTCAGCAATAGGGCTGAGATAAATGCGGATGCAAGATACTACATTCCGACATGGAATGGCCTAAGGATTTACATTGCAAGCAATACAATGACAAATCCTCCAAAATTATCAACTGAACATAACCCAAATTATCCGGGCCAACCCAACCTTGTCAGGAAACTGCTTAGAGACGTCCAATTCAACGAAAACCCGAGCAACCGAGGGACGAGAACCAGAAGAGGTAGCATGATCAATTTTTAAGGGGCGACCAAAAATAGAGCTAAGGCCTTGAAGAATCCTCGAAGAAAAGAGATGAGGTCTCAAATTCGAGAAAGACACCCAAATATGGATCATCTGAGATTCAACATCCACGTCAAAAGAAGGCGACCACTTAATCAAACACATGTAACAGTTGTTCACAAAATAAGAACGATGTGCAAAGATAGGGCAGTAATCCAAGTCATTCCCTAATTTTATCAAAATGTTCTTTGGATTCAAAACCGTAACAGAGAAATGTCCAAGGAGTTTTAAATTGAAAAAGAATTTTCTAATGGCCTCAAGGGACAACCTGTTGGTCGAAAACTTTCCCACCAACGCAAAATCAAAAGGAGCAGCAAGCGACAAAATTTCCACCTCAGAAATCCATAAAGAGGGAAGCCCCACGATTAGTAGAAATTTTAAGTTCAGGAAAGGGAGAGAAATTACCGGAAAGAGCCTCTCGAAACGACTTGGGACAATGGCTTGCCATCGAGAAAACCACCATCAAACAAACATTTACCAGCCATCAAGATCAGCAGGCACAAAAAAGGAAGGAAATAAATACTTCCCAGAGAGAGGAAGCGCAGTCAAAGAGCAGCACGATAGAAATCGCCCCGGTAGCCGAAACCCTAGCAGAGCGCATGAGGCTTTTTTAACTGATGCTTGATACTTTCCACTTTTTAAATATAATCATTAAATACTAATCAATATGCGTAACATTCTAAAATTAAATAAAAAATTCATAGTAGTTAATTTAATATACTTTGTTTAACTGTACAGAAATTAGAATGTGTGAAGGTCTTCGTTTTATAATTTCTCTGTGATTTAAGACAAAATTAATTTGTTATTGTTAAAAAATAATTCTTTTGCTGTCATTCATTATTTTACATATATGTTAATTAAATTAAATAATTGTTAAATTAGGCTTTATTTGAGACAGTTTTTTTATTACTTTCTAAAATAGTCTTTCATTACAAAATTATTTTTAATTACAAATTTGTGTACTAAAAAGTTGATTTAAAAAGCAATAAAAAAGTAGTTCCAAACAAAGTCTTAATTCAATAAACGAAAAGTGCTTTTGAGAAAGTGGTTTTGGGTCTATCTACATGTTATAAAGTTGTTTGTGAAATTGTTATGGATAAAATAACTTCGCTATTATGTTTGTACAAAGCAGTTTTCCATCACAAAAAAAATTAAAAAATAATGAAAATGCAAAAAGAAAATAAAGCAACTAGAAAGTTGTCCCAAACATATCATTTGTCTATATATATAAATATTTTTTTATTTTTAGTATCATACGTAATTTTGAACTAAGAATTGATATGAACAGTTCAATTAGTATTTTCAATTTTGGTTTAATTTATTAAAATGCTCATCTCAAAAAGCCTATAAATAGAACTACATTCTCCCTGTGAAGGGGGAGAGAGAACAAAAGAGCTCTCATATATTTTCTATCTCTCTCAACTTATGATCATCCACATCGGCGAATTCCATCAGCAATCACCATCATCTACAGACTTAACCTTATTGTTGGGTATAAATTATATACCTGTATACAATAGACACCTATAATTCCTTGAGGAAAAAAATCAAGTAAATGCAAGCTTAAATTACTAATAAGAAAATTTATTATTTTAACAGCACTAGTGTTAACTAATGAACATATTTTTTTAATAACTAATTATTTTAAAAAAAATTTAGCAAACAATTTTGACTATTCAATGCAGATTGACGTTACTTGTTTTTTTTATCTAGTTAGTACTGATTGGCAGATGTCTTATGTCAAACCAGCGAAAAAACTATCCTTTGCTTCGGTGGAGCTTGCTGAAGGAAAATCTCTTTGGAATCTGTCTCTGGTCGGGTACTCTCTTGGTCCTCGACCATATTACGAACGGCTTTTGGCTTCTATGGAGAAAGCTTGGAAGCTCAAGGGGTCGCTTTCCCTCCTTTCCCTTGCTGATGACTTTTCCTGCTCAAATTCACGGCTATTGAGGACTACGACATGGTGTGGTCGGGTGGTCCGTGGTTTCTTCTCGGAAGACCCTTTGTTCTGCAACTCTGGAACCCTAAGTTCCAACCTAAGCGTGATGAGTCTGCTTCTATACCCCTTTGGATTAAGGTCCTCAATCTTCCTCTTGCTCTTTGGACACCTTCAGGTATTTCCAAAATAGCTAGCTATGTTGGTGAGCCGCTTTACGTAGATGCTTTAACTGCAAAAAGAACGAGACTCACTTTTGCTCGTATTTGTGTTAAAGTTGACAAAAACTCTGATTTACCGGAAGAAATTCCCCTGGAAATTGATGGGGAAGATTTGACTCTCCCGGCTGTGTTGTACTGGAAACCGACCAAATGCGAGGGATGCGGCTCCCTTGTCCACCCTTTTGCTCTTTGCCCTAAAAACCCCGCTCCTAAACCGTCTCTTCCGATTAAACCTGTGTTTAGGGGTAGGAGCAAAAGTCGCAATCCTTCTAAGCTTCCTAGGCAGCCTTCCCGTGACCCCTTTGTCTGCTCCTCTTAATCCTCCTTTGATTACTGGTTCTGGTTCCCAGGCTGATCTTCTCATTACTGCTGAGATTGCTGCTCCCCCTAAGATGGTGGACAAAGTCTAACCTCCTCCTTCTCCCACTAAACTTCTTCCTGAGATTGCTGTTGCTCCTAAGGCGGTGGAGAATGCCCAGCCCCCTCCTTCCCCTACTAAACATCTCCCGTTTGGTGCTATCCTGTCTAACCCTATTCTTCCCAACCTTAACCTCCCACAGTCGGATTCTTCTTCCTCCTCGATTCACAGTAAAGTTCTTAAGTTTACGCCGCCACAGGTTACTCTTGCTAATAGTTTTGGTTCTCTTCCGGTGGAGGATTCGTTCGTTGAGCCTATCCTAGTGGATAATCTGGATGGTAGTTGTGTGGAGGAAGATTCTTCCTCCTCTCCCATTATTGTCAAGGTTATCCCGCCTCCCAAGACCACCTCCAAAGACTCCCCTTCTACTTCTTCTTCCTCCAAGATGTCGGTGGGGACTAAATCTCCTCCCAAGAAAGGGAAAGCCAAAGCCAAGATGGCCAAGAAGGCCAAACCCCACAAATAACCATGTCTTTGCCGCCTATTGCTGCCTAGAATGTCCGGGGATTTAATAATCCTATTAAAGTCAAATATTGCGAAGATCTCATTGCGGTCCACAATATTAAGCTGTTTTGTGTTTTGGAAGCTAAGATTAGCCAATCTTCTGTTTCTGACTCTAGGTTTTCTTTCTTTCACGCCTTGTTTGAGAATGAAAACTGCTATGATAATTTTGGCATTCTTCGCCTGGTAGAATTTGGGTCAAATGGGATGCTGCTCATGTAATATCAAAAATCTGCTCCAGGATCGTCCAGGACGATCTGGATCGTCCTGGGACGATCAGTGGAAAGTTTGCTCCAGATTTTGCCCAGTTTTGCTCCAGGTGATTTTTTGTACACATCGTCCAGGCCGATTTGGACATCATCCAGGCCGATCGACACTGTAGAAAATATCGGCCTGAGAATAGTTCTGGGAATCGTCCATGGCGATCGGGACGATCGAATTTTGGTCTGATCGTCCCGGGACGATTTGGCGATCGACCGGGCCGATCTGAGTATTATAAAGCTGAAATCAGTCGTTTTGAAGAGAGAGAAAAATCAAATTAAAATATCTTATTTTCTGAGGAGAGAGAAAGTCGAGAGATTTTGGAGAAAAGTTGATTTTCGGACGATGCGGAGCCGTTTTCGTCCGAAGTGACTGTTCAGAATATTGCTGTACGCGAGGTAAGGCACATTCCGCCTTTCTCAATTTTCAGTTTCGTCGAGTTTGGCGATATATTCTGTCCAGATTTTGTTTCCGTTACTGTTTTTCGTCCGTATCTTTTGATTGGTTCAGTTTTTACCGCGTAACTTTCCGTATATTGTTGACGTGCCGAGTGTGCACATTTTGGTTATTTTCCGAAGATTTTTGTCCGGGTATTTTTGATTCGGCGGAGTTTTTCGTAGACTACAATTTTTTGTGAAATGGTAAATTCTCTGTGCAGTAGAATAAGTGTTCTGGAATGTGATTATCTATATTCTGTGCGAATTTGGTAAATTTTCTTTGCAGGAAATTTTGTGTAAATTCTGTCTACTGCCGTTGTGCTGCCCAATTTTTGTCTGATTTCGGAATTGCCCGGATTTCTTCTGAATTGAAATGCTATGTGTATAAGCTATAAAAAGGGAGCTATAAGGGGCCTGGATCCTATGAGATTCAGTTAGTATCTGGGGAAATTTTAGTTGAGCTCAAGTGGAGAAATTTCTGTTCTGTCCCGGATCCGAGGATTATTCTGGTGCCGTGAGCACATTTAGCACCCGACCCGACGGGGACGGATCCCGCCCGAGCCGGATCGCGACAGAACCTTCTAATCCAGGATCTGGCTTTGGAATTTGGTTCTGAACTGAATCTTCCAAAATAATTAACTCAACAGACACACAAACACAGAACAACAGAGCTACTATAAGTCACCAAATGCAGCGGAACAAAACATCTATATTTTTTTCTTTTCCTCAAAACAATCATCTACAAATACGGTACATGGCTAGCAGAATAAACACAGAAGAAAAGCCATGACCATACAAAAATCAAAAGTAAAACAATACCTATACTGATCAGACTCTGAAATCTATTCCTGGACTTCCTTCCCTTTCCCAGAACCTGAAAACCACCAGAAAACAAGGATGAGCTCAACAGCTCAGCAAAGCAACAGACCTCCTATCAAAACTCTCAGAATCCAAAACCAAACTCATCAGACAGAAATCCAATCAGAAATCAGAATAGAATCGAATCACGAATCAGAACAGAATCGAAAATCAGAACTTATACGGACAGATATCAAATCGGACATATCAGAACGAAACAGAACAAATCAGAACAGATACGGACAGATCACATCAGAATCAAAAATTGTACACATCAGAATCAGAAATTGTACACATCAGAATCAGAACGGATTAAATCAACAGAGTCAGAATCGTACAGAAATCAGAAATTCAGATAATATCAGAACAGAACTAAACGGAACAAATATCAAATTATACAGATCAGAAATCAGATGGCAGATCGTATCAACAGAACAGATACAGAAATCAGAATCAGATAATAGCGGATATCAGATATTTAATTAATAGCTAAGCTAAACTAAACAGAATCACTACGGATTCTGACCCTTATGTCTCCCTTGTGCTCACGGCACCAGAAATTCGCTGAATTAGAATAAGTGTTCTGGAATGTGATTATCTATATTCTGTGCGAATTTGGTAAATTTTCTTTGCAGGAAATTTTGTGTAAATTCTGTCTACTGCCGTTGTGCTGCCCGATTTTTGTCTGATTTCGGAATTGCCCGGATTTCTTCTGAATTGAAATGCTATGTGTATAAGCTATAAAAAGGGAGCTATAAGGGGCCTGGATCCTATGAGATTCAGTTAGTATCTGGGGAAATTTTAGTTGAGCTCAAGTGGAGAAATTTCTGTTCTGTCCCGGATCCGAGGATTATTCTGGTGCCGTGAGCACATTTAGCTTAGCTATTAATTATTCAGCGAATTTTTGGTGCCGTGAGCACAAGGGAGACATAAGGGTCAGAATCCGTAGTGATTCTGTTTAGTTTAGCTTAGCTATTAATTAAATATTTGATATCCGCTATTATCTGATTCTGATTTCTGTATCTGTTCTGTTGATACGATCTGCCATCTGATTTCTGATCTGTATAATTTGATATCTGTTCCGTTTAGTTCTGTTCTGATATTATCTGAATTTCTGATTTCTGTACGATTCTGACTCTGTTGATTTAATCCGTTCTGATTCTGATGTGTACAATTTCTGATTCTGATGTGATCTGTCCGTATCTGTTCTGATTTGTTCTGTTTCGTTCTGATATGTCCGATTTGATATCTGTCCGTATAAGTTCTAATTTTCGATTCTGTTCTGATTCGTGATTCGATTCTGTTTTGATTTCTGATTGGATTTCTGTCTGATGAGTTTGGTTTTGGATTCTGAGAGTTTTGATTGGAGGTCTGTTGCTTTGCTGAGCTGTTGAGCTCATCCTTGTTTTCTGGTGGTTTTCAGGTTCTGGGAAAGGGAAGGAAGTCCAGGAATAGATTTCAGAGTCTGATCAGTATAGGTATTGTTTTACTTTTGATTTTTGTACGGTCATGGCTTTTCTTCTGTGTTTATTCTGCTAGCCATGTACCGTATTTGTAGATGATTGTTTTGAGGAAAAGAAAGAAAATATAGATGTTTTGTTCCGCTGCATTTGGTGACTTATAGTAGCTCTATTGTTCTGTGTTTGCGTGTCTGTTGAGTAAATTATTTTGGAAGATTCAGTTGAGAACCAAATTCCAAAGCCAGATCCTGGATTAGAAGGTTCTGTCACGATCCGGCTCGGGCGGGATCCGTCCCCGTCGGGCCGGGTCGTGACAAACTTTGGTGGTATCAGAGCACTGGTTTTGGAAACTGGTTGGATTATAAAACAGAGCTATAGGAAGTGATCAGTGAGTCTGTCTGGGGGTAGTTTTGGGTCGTTTGGCTTTTTATTGTGCTGTTTTTGTGTTGTTTTTGTGATAGTTTTCCGGATTTTCTGGATTTTCTGTATGGATCAGCCAGACCCAGACATGACAGACGGGCAGAGTGCTAGTCAGGCAGCACCAGTGGGGAGTACAGCCCCAGTGGCTGGTGCAGATACACTGTCTCAGTTTGCTACGCTTGTTGCTCAGATGATGAGCGAGACTCAGAGCAGAGCTGTTACTGTCAGATCAGATGACATTGATCGACACCTGCAGTTATTTTTGAGGTTGAAACCTCCGAGATTTGAGGGCGCTGTTGAGCCCAGAGCAGCCGAGGAGTGGCTGAGGAGATTGGAAAAGACTTTTGATGGGATGCAGTGTCCTGCAGACAGGAAGGTTCCGTTGGCTGTTTTTCTGTTGGATGGAGAGGCTGAACACTGGTGGGAAGGCCAGCAGGCAGCCAGATTTCAGGGCAGGCTGAACTCTTTGATTACCTGGGAAGAGTTCACTGAAGTATTTCGAGACTGGTTTATTCCCCCTTCTGCACGACAGCAGATGCAGGAGACTTTTCTGAGGTTGGTTCAGGGGAGCAAGACGGTGATGCAGTATGAGGCTGAATTTACTGCCTTAGCCAGGTACGCTCTGCAGCTGGTTAGCACTTCTTCTGAGAGGTGCTACAGATTTCTGAGAGGGCTACGCGACACTTTGAGGCAGCCTCTGATACCATTCAGGATTACTGATTTTGCTGAGCTTGTGGAGCGAGCTCGTCTGATAGAGAATGACATGATAGCTACTCAGCAGCGGTGGACTGCGAGTAGGAAGAGATTTGGAGGCGAGGTTTCTGGCAGTGGTTCCTCTGGGAAGAGGAGATTTATAGCTGGTTCTGGATCTGTTGATTCCAGGAGGAGCGGAGGATCGTCTGGTACTGCTACCAGTATGACGAGTTCTGGATCTGTTAGTACGGCACATGTGTGCCAGAGTTGTGGACGGCGACATCATGGCCAGTGCTACAGGCTAGCTGGTCTTTGTTTTAGATGTGGTTAGCCTGGACATAGGATTGCAGAATGTCCACAGGCTGGATTTGATCGGCGTTCTGAGTACCGATCAGAGGGTTCTGTTAGACCTGTCAGTTCAGCAGGAAGACCGAGGACTGTTCCTCCTCGTCCTGAGGGATTTTCTGGTAGAGGTGGTGGTACTAGTTCTGGATCATGGAGACCACCTACTGTTCAGAGAGAGCAGAGTAGTTCTGTTGCTTCAGCTCCTGCTCCAGTTCAGCCACGAGTGTACAGCCTGAGTCAGCAAGAAGCTCGTGATGCTCCGGATGTTGTGACAGGTACGGTTTACATTTCTGATCAGCCCTGTCGTGTTTTGTTTGACTCTGGAGCGAGTCATTCTTTTCTGTCCGAGCGATGTTTTGAGACTTTACATTCGGATTCGATGGTTTTACCGGTTTCTTTGTCTGTGATTTTACCGGCTGGAAATCCTTTGATTGCTCAGAAATTTTGTTTGTGTGAGATTGACATTGCTGGCAAGAAGTGGAAAGCTAGCCTGATTTTGTTGCCGATTTCATCTTATGACGTGATTTTGGGAATGGATTGGCTGAGTCGGTATGAGGCTCAAATTGACTGTCTGAAGAAGCAAGTGAGTTTGCTTGTGGCTGGAGAGAGAGTTGTATTTCAGGGATTACGAGGTGTTCTTTCCAGTTTGATTTCTGCGTTGGAGGTGAGCAGAATGTGGAGGAAAGGATGCCCAGTGTTTTTGGCTTCGGTGCGGGATCTGAACCTGGAGGTTGGTTCTGTTTCTGAGATTCCGGTGGTACGCGAGTTTGCTGATGTTTTTCCTGAGGAGTTGGTTGGTTTACCTCCGGATAGAGAGGTGGAGTTCTCTATCGATGTTTTCCGGGTACAGCTCCTATATCAAAAGCTCCGTACAGGATGGCACCGAAAGAACTTTTTGAGCTGAACTTTCAACTTCAGGAGTTGGTTGACAGAGGTTTTGTCCGTCCTAGTGTTTCGCCTTGGGGAGCACCTGTTTTGTTTGTGAAGAAGAAGGACGGGACACTCCGTATATGTGTGGATTACAGAGATTTGAACAAGGTCACGATCAAGAACAAGTATCCTTTACCTCGGATTGACGACTTGTTTGACCAGCTTTCCGGATCTTCAGTATTTTTGAAGATTGACTTGCGATCCGGATATTATCAGGTGAAGGTGAAGGAAGCGGATGTAGTGAAGACTGCTTTCAGTACTCGGTACGGGCACTACGAGTTTTTGGTTATGCCTTTTGGGGTAACCAATACGCCTGCGATTTTCATGGATCTGATGAACCGAGTATTCAGGGAGTTTTTGGATCAGTTTGTGATTGTCTTTATTGACGATATTCTGGTATATTCTGCTTTTGAGGATGATCATGCCAGACACTTGAGGATTGTGTTGGAGACTCTGAGGCAGAATCAGCTGTATGCCAAGTTCTCCAAGTGCGAATTTTGGCTGAAGAGTACGTCTTTTCTGGGGCATGTGATGAGTGGAGAAGGTATTTCTGTGGATCCCCAGAAGATTCAGGCGGTTGCTGATTGGCCAAGGCCGACTACGGTATTTGAGGTACGTAGTTTCTTGGGCATGGCCGGATATTACAGGAAATTTGTGAAGGGATTTTCACAGATTTCGACTCCTCTGACAAGACTGACTCAGAAGTCAGTACCTTTTGTTTGGACACCGGAGTGTGAAGCTAGTTTTCAGAAATTGAAGGATTGTCTGACTTCAGCTCCAGTGTTGGCACTTCCGTCAGGTACGGAAGGTTTTCAGGTGTTCAGTGATGCTTCACTGAAAGGTTTGGGTTGTGTGCTGATGCAAAATGGAAGGGTAATTGCTTATGCTTCGAGACAGTTGAAACCACATGAGAAGAATTACCCGACACATGATCTGGAGTTAGCTGCCGTTGTTTTTGCTCTGAAGATTTGGCATCATTATCTGTATGGCGTCAGATGTGAGATCTTCACTGATCATAAGAGCCTGAAGTATATTTTCACTCAGAAGGATCTGAATTTGAGACAGAGAAGATGGCTCGAGTTGATCAAGGATTATGACCTGACTATTCAGTATCAGCCTGGGAAGGCGAATGTGGTAGCGGACGCTCTGAGCAGGAAGTCTTCTGGATTATCAAGTTTGCAGCTTACTTGTGATGATTTTCTGATTCGAGATATGGAGCGATTGCAGTTGGAGGTGATTTCCTCCAGTGATTTGGAGTTGGCTCAGATGAGTATTCAGTCTTCTTTAGAAGCACGGATTCAAGAAGCCCAGAAGTCAGATTCTGATTATTCGAAGTTGATTGCTCAGATTGGATCTGGTAAGACTCCTGAACTTCGAATTTCTGATTCTGGTGCTATTTTCTGTAAGAACAGGTTGTGGGTACCTGTGTTCGGAGATTTGAGGTGAGAGATTCTGTATGAATCTCATCATTTTGGCTACACTGTTCATCCAGGCAGTGGTAAGATGTATGCTGATATGAAGCTTTTGTTCTGCTGGCTTGGGATGAAAAGGATGTGGCAGACTTTGTGTCGAGATGTGAAGCCTGTCAGTTGGTGAAGGCAGAGCATCAGCGACCAGGTAGACTGTTGCAGTCGTTGCCTATCCCTGAGTGGAAGTGGGAGGAGGTGACGATGGACTTTGCGATGGGTTTTCCTCGATCACGGCAAGGACATGATGCCATTTGGGTAGTCGTAGATCGATTGACGAAGTCAGCCCATTTTCTTCCGATCAGACAGACCGATCCGGTGGATCGTTTGGCACAGATTTATGTGAAGGAAATAGTCAGATTGCACGGTGTGCCTCGAGTGATTGTTTCAGATCGAGACGGACGGTTTACTTCCAGACTTTGGAAAGGTATTCAGCAAGGCTTGGGTACGAAACTGCATTTCAGTACATCCTTTCATCCTCAGACCGATGGGCAGTCTGAGAGGACCATTCAGGTGCTGGAAGACCTGTTGAGGCTTTGTGTTCTGGACTTTGGCGGAGGCTGGGAAGATCATATTCCGCTGATTGAATTCGCTTATAACAACAGTTTTCAGTCCAGTATTGGTATGGCACCGTACGAGGCTCTGTATGGCAGGAAGTGTCGTACTCCTTTGACTTTGACTGAGCTCGGAGATAGACAGGCTTTGGGTGCCACTTTTGCTGATGAAACTGCTCAGAAGATTAATTTGATAAAAGAAAGATTGAAAGCGGCTCAGGATCGACAGCAGAAGTATTATAATCAGAAGCACAGATTCGTTGAGTTTCAAGTTGGTGACTTTGTATATGTCAAAGTCAGCCCGATGAAGGGTGTGAGCAGATTTGGTCAAGTGAGTAAGCTGAGTCCAAGGTATGTTGGACCGTTTGAGATTCTGGAAAGAATTGGAAAATCTGCTTACAGACTGTTGCTTTTTGATTCGATGCCTGATGTGCACAACTTATTTCACGTATCCACTCTGAGGAAGTGGGTTTCAGACTCTGGGAAGAAGGTATCAGCTGACGAGGTTGAGATTCAGGGGAATCTGGCGTATAAGGAAGAGCCAGAGTTGATTTTAGCGTACGACGTCCGAAAGTTAAGAAATAAAGAGATTCCGATGGTTAAAGTCCAGTGGAAGCACCGGACTGCACGAGAAGCAACTTGGGAAAAGGAGTCTGATATGAGACGGTCGTACCCGTACTTGTTCTGACTGTGTTTGGATTGGGTAATGTCGAGGACGACATTTTTTTGAGTTGGGGAGATTGTAATATCAAAAATCTGCTCCAGGATCGTCCAGGACGATCTGGATCGTCCTGGGACGATCAGTGGAAAGTTTGCTCCAGATTTTGCCCAGTTTTGCTCCAGGTGATTTTTTGTACACATCGTCCAGGCCGATCGGCACTGTAGAAAATATCGGCCTGAGAATAGTTCTGGGAATCGTCCAGGGAGATCGGGACGATCGAATTTTGGTCTGATCGTCCCGGGACGATTTGGCGATCGGCCGGGCCGATCTGAGTATTATAAAGCTGAAATCAGTCGTTTTGAAGAGAGAGAAAAATCAAATTAAAATATCTGATTTTCTAAGGAGAGAGAAAGTCGAGAGATTTTGGAGAAAAGTTGATTTTCGGACGACGCGGAGCCGTTTTCGTCCGAAGTGACTGTTCAGAATATTGTTGTACGCGAGGTAAGGCACATTCCGCCTTTCTCAATTTTCAGTTTCGTCGAGTTTGGCGATATATTCTGTCCGGACTTTGTTTCCGTTACTGTTTTTCGTCCGTATCTTTTGATTGGTTCAGTTTTTACCGTGTAACTTTCCGTATATTATTGACGTGCCGAGTGTGCACATTTTGGTTATTTTCCGAAGATTTTTGTCCGGGTATTTTTGATTCGGCAGAGTTTTTCGTAGACTACAATTTTCTGTGAAATGGTAAATTCTCTGTGCAGTAGAATAAGTGTTCTGGAATGTGATTATCTATATTCTGTGCGAATTTGGTAAATTTTCTTTGCAGGAAATTTTGTGTAAATTCTGTCTACTGCCGTTGTGCTGCCCGATATTTGTCTGATTTCGGAATTGCCCGGATTTCTTCTGAATTGAAATGCTATGTGTATAAGCTATAAAAAGGGAGCTATAAGGGGCCTGGATCCTATGAGATTCAGTTAGTATCTGGGGAAATTTTAGTTGAGCTCAAGTGGAGAAATTTCTGTTCTGTCCCGGATCCGAGGATTATTCTGGTGTCGTGAGCACATTTAGCACCCGACCCGACGGGGATGGATCCCGCCCGAGCCGGATCGCGACAGAACCTTCTAATCCAGGATCTGGCTTTGGAATTTGGTTCTGAACTGAATCTTCCAAAATAATTAACTCAACAGACACACAAACAAAGAACAACAGAGCTACTATAAGTCACCAAATGCAGCGGAACAAAACATCTATATTTTCTTTCTTTTCCTCAAAACAATCATCTACAAATACGCTACATGGCTAGAAAAATAAACACAGAAGAAAAGCCATGACCGTACAAAAATCAAAAGTAAAATAATACCTATATTGATCAGACTCTGAAATCTATTCCTGGACTTCCTTCCCTTTCCCAGAACCTGAAAACCACCAGAAAATAAAGATGAGCTCAACAGCTCAGCAAAGCAACAGACCTCCAATCAAAACTCTCAGAATCCAAAGCCAAACTCATCAGACAGAAATCCAATCAGAAATCAGAACAAAATCGAATCACGAATCAGAACAGAATCGAAAATCAGAACTTATACGGACAGATATCAAATCGGACATATCAGAACGAAACAGAACAAATCAGAACAGATACGGACAGATCACATCAGAATCAGAAATTGTACACATCAGAATCAGAACAGATTAAATCAACAGAGTCAGAATCGTACAGAAATCAGAAATTCAGATAATATCAGAACAGAACTAAACGGAACAGATATCAAATTATACAGATCAGAAATCAGATGGCAGATCGTATCAACAGAACAGATACAGAAATCAGAATCAGATAATAGCGGATATCAGATATTTAATTAATAGCTAAGCTAAACTAAACGTAATCACTACGGATTCTGACCCTTATGTCTCCCTTGTGCTCACGGCACCAGAAATTTGTTGAATAATTAATAGCTAAGCTAAATGTGCTCACGAAACCAGAATAATCCTCGGATCCGGGACAGAACAGAAATTTCTCCACTTGAGCTCAACTAAAATTTCCCCAGATACTAACTGAATCTCATAGGATCCAGGCCCCTTATAGCTCCCTTTTTATAGCTTATACACATAGCATTTCAATTCAGAAGAAATCCGGGCAATTCCGAAATCAGACAAAAATCGGGCAGCACAACGGCAGTAGACAGAATTTACACAAAATTTCCTGCGAAGAAAATTTACCAAATTCGCACAGAATATAGATAATCACATTCCAGAACACTTATTCTAATTCAGCGAATTTCTGGTGCCGTGAGCACAAGGGAGACATAAGGGTCAGAATCCGTAGTGATTCTGTTTAGTTTAGCTTAGCTATTAATTAAATATCTGATATCCGCTATTATCTGATTCTGATTTCTGTATCTGTTCTGTTGATACGATCTGCCATCTGATTTCTGATCTGTATAATTTGATATCTGTTCCGTTTAGTTCTGTTCTGATATTATCTGAATTTCTGATTTCTGTACGATTCTGACTCTGTTGATTTAATCTGTTCTGATTCTGATGTGTACAATTTCTAATTCTGATGTGATCTGTCCGTATCTGTTCTGATTTGTTCTGTTTCGTTCTGATATGTCCGATTTGATATATGTCCGTATAAGTTCTGATTTTTGATTCTGTTCTGATTCGTGATTCGATTCTGTTCTGATTTCTGATTGGATTTCTGTCTGATGAGTTTAGTTTTGGATTCTGAGAGTTTTGATTGGAGGTCTGTTGCTTTGCTGAGCTGTTGAGCTCTTCCTTGTTTTCTGGTGGTTTTCAGGTTCTGGGAAAGGGAAGGAAGTCCAGGAATAGATTTCAGAGTCTGATCAGTATAGGTATTATTTTACTTTTGATTTTTGTACGGTCATGGCTTTTCTTCTGTGTTTATTCTGCTAGCCATGTATCGTATTTGTAGATGATTGTTTTGAGGAAAAGAAAGAAAATATAGATGTTTTGTTCCACTGCATTTGGTAACTTATAGTAGCTCTGTTGTTCTGTGTTTGCGTGTCTGTTGAGTAAATTATTTTGGAAGATTCAGTTCAGAACCAAATTCCAAAGCCAGATCCTGGATTAGAAGGTTCTGTCGCGATCCGGCTCGGGCGGGATCCGTCCCCGTCGGGCCGGGTCGTGACAGCTCAGGTGTCTTACACCCCGTCTTTCTCTTCCTCTAAACTCATTCACGGGCTGGTATGTGTTGGTTCCATGCCTCCTTTTTACATGTCTGTGGTTTATGCTGCCAATACGTTTGATGAAAGAAAAGTTTTATGGAAAGATCTTCTTGATCTTTCCTCTAGTCTGGACATGCCATGGATTGTCATGGGAGATTTTAACTGCTATAGGTTCGCAGGAGAAAAAGCTGGTGGTATTCCCTTGAACAATGATAGATTGGGAGAACTTAATAGTTTTGTATTCGAATCGGGCATCCAGGACCTTGCTTCTGTGGGGCTATTTTTCACTTGGTTTAATCAAAGGAGTGATTCTCCTATTCACATCAAACTCGACAGAATGTTGGTCAATTCTGACTTTTTGGATGCTTTCCCTTCTGCTTTCTATAAAGTGGACTGTTTCTCGGGCTCTGATCATGCTCCACTGATTCTTAATGCTGCTCTTTTCAGTAAGACTGTTTCTAGATTCATGTTTAAAGATTTTTGGACCAAGTTTGATGATTTTTGGGAGCTGACCCAAAGGGCTTTTGAGAGGCCTATTTCTGCTAGCCCCATTGCTCATTTTTATGACTGCTTGAGAGATCTCAAAGATAATATCCGTAGAAGAAGCTGGAATTCTTCCAATTTCATTTCCAATTGCATACTTGAGCTTAAAAATTCTCATTTGACTTGTCTTACTGAACTTCAAAGAGATCCTTTAAACCCTATTTTAAACTCAAATCTTAAAGCTACTAGTGATAAGTTAGCACTCTTCAAATATGCTTGGTACTCTTGGATTTCTCAAAGGGCTAAAGCCTATTGGCTTTCTCAAGGTGAGGATGACCTTGGCTTTCTCTATGCCAAGATTAAATCTAGGAAGAACAGGAATGTTATCAAAGTGCTTTCTTCTCCGACTGGATTACTATCTTCTCATGCTGACATGGCAGCGGCTCTTATTAATCATTTTAAGACCCTCTTCAATGCTCCCTCCCTGATCTTGGAAATTCCTATAACATTCCTGTTGGTAAGGTGATTCCTGCCCACCTTATTGACGGGCTTGTGGCCCAGGTTACTGATGCGGAAATAAAAGGGGTGGTGTTTGCGGGGGTTGCTTCTTCTGCACCGGGCCCAGATGGTTTTTCCTTTGATTTCTATCAGAAAACTTGGCACCTTTCTGGCTTTAGTTTATGTAGAGCAGTTAAACATTTCTTCTCCTCTGGTGAGATGCCTAAAGGAGCCAAAGCTACTGCCATTACTCTGATTCCTAAGGGTACTCATTCCAACTCCATTTCTGATTTCCGTCCTATCTCTTTATGCAATGTGTTCTATAAAATTATTGCTAAGATTTTAGCTAATAGATTGAAAACCATTCTTCCCTTCATCATTAATGTGAGTCAATCTGGTTTCATTGCTAAGAGATGTTCTACCGACAATATTATTCTTGCTGCCGAGTTGTTAAGATAATTTAAAGGGCAGAAAAAAAATTTTTGTGCTAAGCTTGATATAAAGAAAGCATTCGATTCTGTTTCTCGCACTTTTTTTATTAACAGGCTCAAGCAGAAGGGGTTTCCAAACATTTTCATTTCATGGATTAAGGGCTGCATTTCTTACGTCTTCTTTTCTATTTGTCTGAATGGTTCCTTGGAAGGTTTTTTCAAGTCATCTTCGGGTCTGAGGCAAGGCTGTCCTCTTTCCCCCCTCCTCTTCTGCATTGTCATGGATGGCCTGTCTTCCATTTTGGATCTCACGGAGCATAATTCTTTTTCTGGAATACGTTATCATAACTTCAGTATTAGCCATCTTATGTATGCAGACGACCTTTTGGTTTTTGGTTCAGCTACTGTGGAAAATGCTAGGTCTCTTAATGAGGCCCTCCTTTACTTCTCTAAGGCTTCTGGACTGATCATTAATCCTATCAAAAGCAGCATACTTTTTTCCAAGAATTCCACTCATGATCAGCTTATTTCGGCCTGCCTTGGAATTTCTCAAGTGGATTGCAATCTCACTTATTTGGGGATCCCTATCTCCATTCACAGTCTTAAATTTCAGCACTTCCAACCTCTTCTGAGTAGAATTTCTGCTCTTCTTGAGGGTTGGAAAGTCAAATTCCTCTCTTTTGCAGGTCGGGTGCAATAACTTAAGTTTACTATTGCTAGCACTATTGCGTACTGGATCCGGGGAGCGATTGTACCAAAAGCTTGTTCTAAATTAATCTCTAGAATTTGCTCAAAATTTCTTTTCTTTGGGAATGCTTTGGATAAGAAAATGCATCTTATTTCTTGGAGGACTGTTACCAAGCCGAAAAACAAAGGGGGGCTGGGGCTGCCTTCTTTTGATTCTCTTTATCACAACATGGCTTGCTCTTTTATTTTCAGAATGTACAACAATGGAACTTTAATTGGCTCTTGGTTTAGGGAGAAATTTGACTCTCCTTGGATGCCACCCCATACCGCTGCCTCAAAATTCTGGAAACTGTTTTGTAAAACTGTTGCTACCATTAAACCTGCTGTTTCTTTCTCGGTTCACCATAACTGTAACCTATCGTTCTTGTGGGATCCTTGGTGTAATATGGGCATGGTTGCTGATCTGATTGAGGCCAACAGGAACTCTCATCTATGGGTGAAGGATTTTATTTCCCATAGCCGTTGGGTGCTCCCTGTTTCTTTACCTGGGCCGGTGAAAGACACTATTAGTAAAACTGTTATTGTAGGGGAGGGGCCGGTGCTTTTCTGGTCTAGTTGTCCCAACCCCTCTAACAAATTTCTCTCTGCTTTTTACCATTCTAACTTAAAGAGTGTCCCGTGGTTTAAATTCATTTGGCATAAAGGCTTTGCCTTGCGTTATGCCTCTTATACTTGGATGGCTGTTAAAGGTAAACTTAAAATGGCGGACATTCTCATTTCTAGGGGGATTGTGGTGGCCCCCTCCTGCTCTTTCTGTCTGGGCAACATTGAATCACATTCTCATGTGTATTTTGAATGCGATTTCTCTTTTTTATTGCTTACTGCTCTATTTCCGGATATGGTGAATTTTTACCTGAGGCCTAATCTTACTCAAGTATTTGATCATTTTGGGACCGTTCGGAAGTATACCAAAACAGATAAGAATTTATGTTATTTTACGGTGGCTGTTTTGGTGTATTACTTGTGGAGAGAAAGAAACAATAGACGGTTTTCTGGTGTTTGGAGAAATCCTGATGAGCTTAAAAGAGTTATTTTGCAAGCTATTTATGCTAAAATTAGGAATTGGAATCATTATGACATGCTTAAGGAAATTTTTGGACAAATTCTGGGCTGATCCTCTGTATGCGGTCGGCTGGCATGATTTTTGGAAGGCTGATGTTTCCATTTCCAGTTTTATTTTGATCCCATATTGGGATGTTTTGGTTTGTTGTACGCCACAGGTTTATTTTACTGGCAAGTTTTGGCATCCTAGCTTTGATTCCCAAAGTCCTGGAGCTCTGGTGGTTTCTCTTCCCCAGTCTCTACATATGCTACTTCGTATGGATGCTTGCAGAAATTGGACGATGATGTGTCAGATCTACATCTTCATGCATCCTCGGATGGTCCTATGGCAACCAGGAATGCTTTATTTGGGCACTGTGATGGCCCTTCATTTCGTTATGATGGGCAACCGGTGTCTATCTGCTGCTTGGTGATTTCCCGTTTGAGCTTGGCTTTATGCCTTTTGATGTAGATCTATTTTCCTGAGTCCTTTAGTTTCTGCATTTCTTCTTTTCTTTGTGTTCTTTGTTTCTTTTGGTGGTATAGGTTTTCTATACTTGTAATTGCTTTACTTGTAACTTTTGGTGATTAATTTAAAGGGCGTTACCCGCATTTTTCCAAAAAAAAAAGTATTGATTTACTTCTATATATAAAATAAAATAAATATCATAAATATTATTAATTTATAAAAAATAATAATTTTTTTATAAATATAATATAGGATTATATAAAAAAATTATTATCTCATGAACATAAAAAAATTTAAAGTTATGATATTTTTCTAACAAAATACTAAATAGTTACTCCAAGTCTCCAACCACTAAGCCACTAGGCATTGTAAAGCTACTGTAGCTCCTCACGAGTGGCGACCCTTTTTATTTAGCTTAGACGGCTAGGATCGCTTGAGCGATTTTATATAGACGGTTATGATCGACAGGCACAATTGATGGCCAGTGCTTCTGCTATGATTGGCAAAGATTGTCGCAACCAGCCATAAAAAAGCTTTGGGTAAAGCATAATGGACCTCTCGCCTTCTCAGTAGTGAATATTTCTTCTTCACATCGTTGTATTAAATGTCGATTACCTCTGGCGTCCGCCATTGGAATTGCACAAAACCTTTGTTAGCCTTGATATCACAGCGTGCTATGCTGCGTTGGTGAGTTATGTGATGAGGGCGGCAGCTTTGCTCCTGTAAAAGGTGCTGTCGGTATCAATGTATGAAAAGGGATCAGGTGCAAGGCAGAGATCGAGGATGAGATTTAAGATCTGTTTGTCCTCGATTGAAGGCTTGGTCGTCCTCGTATACTTGGTGGATCTAGATGGAGTGTGAGGCCCCCGAGTCGGCCGGGCGGGTGAGCTTTATCTCCAAATTGACTACTTAGCACTTGAACTTGTTGGTGCCACTGGAATCTTGATCTCTGAGTCAAACGTAGACGGTGCCAAACTGATCGGATTCGAGTAGCGTTTCAATGAGGTAAAATCCACTTTCAAACCCTTGTTCAGTTCTCCCTCTTTCTCCTTAAAAAAATAAAAAATAAAAAGAGGAATGTTGCATGGAGCATTTCTAAAGAGCATTTACATACTATTTTTTAAAAATATATGTGGCATCTATTTCTTTGAAAATATTCTGAGTCTGACCAAATAATTATGCATTTTTATCTAGCATGAACTTAGGCTATGTTTGGGACAGCTTTCTCACTGCTTCTTAAAGTAGCTTTTTAGTGCAAAAATTAAAATTTTATAACAAGAAAACTTTTTTAAGAAGCAATAAAAAAGCTGTACCAAATGAAGCCTTAAACCACTATAATATACAAATAAAATTGATATTCAACACATTTAGTCACCGAATTTACTAAAATAAACTGTGTAAGTCTTAGAAGACAAGGCCCTCATTAGGTAAATGAATTTAGTTAAGTTGAATATGTTAACACATCACGTTTGAATACATGTTGCTCACTTAACTTAACGTGCTCCATCCACATCAGCACACACTTACTTGTTGTTCCAGTCTGCCACCAACGGAAGCCTGACATTCTCCAACGTCCTGCTCCCCAAGCTCTCTATAAAATACCTGCATTATGTATCTAGAAAACTTATGCAATACAATGCAATTTCCTTTACTTATCTATATGATTTACTAATCTTCTCCCTTCATCAGAATGATGGAACAAGATTCCTCCTCGCAATCCTAGAGCCCCGCCTCCAACCCACTAATCAGTCAAGAGCCATACAGTTGAAAAATAAACTTCACAACGTTCAAATGCGCGCCCAAACTGTCTCCCAATATCTAGCGCAAATTAAATCACTAATAGACAACATTGCCATCGCAGGATCGGATATCATCCTCTACACACTAAAAGGGCTACCACCCTCAAACAATCCCTTTAAAGCAGCCATACGCACCTCCCCGTACACCATAACTCTTTAATCACTCTATTCTCATCTCTGCAGCGAGGAAATCAACTTACAAACCGAAATACAGCAAGATGTCGTTGTTGTCGTAGCTAGCTCCATATCATCAAGCATTGTATACGATGAGAGGCGGAGGACATTCTTCTACTTTTAAGAGAAGTCGTGGACATGGAGCCTCCTTCATTCCATCAACAGTATCCACCAGACCTCCTTCAGCTATGCCAAGGGGCACCGCTCAACCCAGTTGCCAAATTTGTGGGAAGCCTGGACATGTTGCGCTGTCCTATTGGCACAGATTCAACTCCAGATACGCACCTCAAACTACTTCAAATCCCCGTGCACTTCTCACCAAGAACCAGACAAACCCCACCATGGACTAGGTCCTAGATTCTGGAGCATCCACGCATCTCATGTCTTACATTGTAAATATGCAACACTTAGTTCCTTATCCGGGTCAAGACTCAATCTATTCATCAGGTGGATCCTCTCTCCCCATCTAGTACAGTGGAGCCGGTCTCCTTCCCCCACCCGACACCAATCATAAGCTAAAACTACAAAATCTCCTTCATGTACCCTCCTTGTCTCTCAACTTTCTGTCTATTTCAAAGCTCACTATTGACAATAACTGCTCCATTTATTTTGACTCTTCCGGTTTTGTCATCAAGGACCTCCTGGACAACAAAATCCTCCTCCGTGGACATAATCAAGACGGGATATATTTCATTTGAACTAGTCGTCACACTCCAGTCCATGCTCTTCACATGAAGTCTGACTCCACCTCCTTTTCGCATGCTTGTTTGGGTCATCCTCATCATCGAACGATGACCACATTATCTAAGTTAATCCTTTTTCTGCACTTCCTGTAAAGTGACCTCAAGCCATAAGCTCCCCTTTCCAAAGGAAGCTACTCATGTATCTACACCATTTATTTTAATACACTCGGACGTTTGGGGTCCTTCTATCTCTTCCTTATTTGGTTTACCGATACTATAAGATTTTTATTGATGATTGCTCTCGTTTCTGTTGGCTATACCTCATGCAAACAAAAAATAAAACATTTATCAAATTTCAACACTTCTTTAACATGGTAAAAAATCAATTCACCTCTCATATAAGAACTTTTTGCTTGGATGTAGGAGGGGAGTTCACAAGTCATGCTTTCAAACATTTCCTCCTCACTCAAGGATTCCTCCATGAGCTTAGCTGTAACATCGGTTTTGCTCTAGTATCGTCCGGGCCGATCGTGGATCGTCCCGGGACGATCAGTTGAAGTTTTGTTACAGAATGTGTACAGAAGTTACAGGAAAGTTTTCCTCCCAGTATCGTCCGGGCCGATCGGGGATCGTCCCGGGACGATCAGAGCAATGCAAAAGACAGAGAGTAGGAGTTTTTATCGTCCAAGAAAATTAATTATCATCTTGAGAAATCGCCCAAGGACGAAGTGATTTGTTCAGATCGGCCGGGCCGATCTCAAGTTTATTTAAAGAAAATCAGTCGTTTTGAAGAGAGAGAAAAATCAAATAAAAATATCAGAAATTCAGAGGAGAGAGAAAGGAAAAGAGGAAAAGAGGAAAAGTTGATTTCGGGGCAACGCCGGTCCGTTTTTGTCCGTCGAGATAGTTCAAGAAATTGGTGTACGCAAGGTAAGGCACATTCCGTCTTTCTCAATTTTCAGAACGGTGAAGTTTGAACGATTTTTCTGTCCGGATTTCATTTTCGTTAGCGAATTTCGTCCGTATTTTCTGATTGGTTCAGTTTTTACCGCGTAACTTTTGGTATGTTCCTGAGGTGCCGAGTGCGCACGTTTTAATTATTTTCTGGAGAATTTTGACCGGATAGTTTTGATTCGGCGGTGTTTTATTTTGACTGTAATTTCTGATGATGTCTGAAATTGTCTGAGCAGTAGAATAAAAGTCTTGCAATGTTGTTGTGAATATTCTATGTTAATTTGGTAATTTGTGAATTTAGGAATTTTTGTGTAAATTCCGTATACTGCCGTTATGCCGCTGGATTTTTGTATGATTTCTGAAATTATCCGGATTTGTTCTGAAATGACATGATATGATTGTGTGCTATGAAAAGGGAGTTATAAGGGGTCAGGATCCTGTGAGATCCTGTCTGTGTCAGGGAAATCTGAAATGAGCTCTGAAATCTGAAAACAAGTTCTGTTCCGGATCCGATGATAGGTTCTGTTCTGGTGCTATAAGCACATCTGTTCTGGTGCCATGAGCACAAAGGGAGGCATAAGGGGCCAGAATACGAGAGATTCTGTCAGTGTCTGGGAAGGGAGGTATAAGGGGCCAGAATCCGTTGAGATTCTGTCAGAGTCAGGGAATCTGTTCTGACTTTTGATATGTTCTGAATTGATATGATTTCTGATTTCCGTACGATTTTGATATGATTTATGATTCTGATATGATTTTTTTCTGTTCTAATTTGATCTGATCTGTATGATTCTGTTCTGATTCAATTTCTGGAATTATGATTTCTGTGATTTTTGTTCTGTTCTGATTCGATATACGATTCTGTTGATCTGATTTCTGTACAGATTTTTGTCTGATGTGTTTGATGTGGATTCTGAGGATTTTGATTGGAGGTTTGATGTCTTGCTGAGCTGTTGTAGCTCATCCTTATTTTCTGCGTGGTTTTCAGGTTCTGGGAAAGGGAAGAAAGTCTTGGAGTAGGAGTTCAGAGTCTGATCTGTTATAGGTATTTTATACTTTTGATTTTTTGTACAGTCATGGCTTTTCTATTCTGTTTTTCTTTCTGTCTGAAAGCCATGAGCTATATTTGTATATGATTCTTTTTTTTGAGGAAGAAAAAGATAGATGATCTGTTCTGCAGTATTTTGATGTTTATAGTAGCTCTGTGTGTAAATGTTTGGAAGAAAGTTCTGAAACAAATTCCAAAGCCAGATCCTGGAATAAGTTCAATCAGTTTGAGTTTGGGCACGACCCGTTGCGAGCGGGATCCGTCCCGGTCGGGTTGGGTCGTGACATTAGCTGTCCTTACACTCCTAAGAAAAATGGAGTCTCCGAACGAAAACACTAACATCTGCTGAACACTACACGAACTCTTCTACACGCAACCAACCTATTTGCTCACTTCTAAGCTGAGGATGTCCAAACAGCCAACTACCTAATAAATCATCTGCCAACTTCCTCTCTCAACCTTCAAATCCCTTTCCAAATCCTATATGGCCATCCATCCAACTATGAGCATCTAAAAACCTTTGGATGCTTATGTTTTCCATGGCTTCAACCTCAAGCACATCACAAACTCACACCTCGTTCCACTGCATGCATATTTCTGGGATATTCAACTTCTCACAAAGGATATCGCTGCTACAATCTTCAAACTCAAAAACTCCACATTTCCCGCCACGTTATCTTTCATGAACATCACTTTCCTTCACTCAATTACACCCATATACCCACCTCAACCCAAACCAAATCAACACCACCACTTCTTCTGATTCCAACCTCCACCTACTAAACCCCACCAAACTCATTACCCTAGCAAACTTCACATTCCACACACAACAATATCCAACCTACACCTTCTCAGCAAAACCAATATCCTCCGCAGACCTCTATGTTCCACAACATGTCTCAACCCAGTTCTCCTCCTCTCCGCCCAGCACCCTCTCACCTAATGAAAACCAGATTCCAAACCAGCAACCTCAAACCCAAGAAGATCTTTGATTTACTTGTTGTAGCCGATTCTGCTCTCACTCCTCCTTCTATACTCAAGCAACCAAAACTTTACATTGGAGAAATTCAATGTCAGTTGAATTTGTGGCACTTTCAAAACAGGGCACCTGGACATTTACACCACTTCCAGACCATGCGTCAGTCCTTGGCTGCAAGTGGACATATAAAACTAAAATGAACACATATGGGACAGTTGATCGCTACAAAGCCAGGTTTGTTGCTCAAGGCTATACCCAAAAGTATGGTATAAACTATAAAGACACATTTAGTCACGTGGTCAAAATGTCGACCATTCGAGTACTCCTCACCATAGCTCTTCAAAGGAAGTGGCCAACCTTGCAATTTGATGTATCAAATGCCTTCCTTCATGGTGAACTTCAAGAAGAAGTCTATATGCAGCAACCACAAGGCTTCATCGATCCCAGGTATCCCAATTGCGTGTGCAAATTACACAAGGTCATCTACGGTCTCAAGAAGGATCCAAGGAAATGGTTTCACAAGCTTACGATGTTTCTCCTTCAATTTGGCTTTCTGTTCAGCAAAGCTAATCCATAATTGTTGATTTACCACACTCAGCAGATTCAACTCTACCTGCTAATATATGTTGATGATTTACTTCTGATTGGAAATCACTCCAGTACTATTCAGACACTTCTATCTCAACTACAACAAACATTCGCTTTAAAAAAACTAGGAACGGCCAATCTCCTTCTTGGAGTTCAAATCAACCATACCACCTCAAGCTTATTTCTACACCAATCCCACTACGCTCGAGACATTCTGCACTCCTCTGGTTTTGATTCATGCAAACCACTTGCAACAACTATTACTCCAAAAGGCTCTCGAACAACACCAGATCACACTCCATATGAAAATCTGACCCTCTACCACCAGCTTGCTGGCTCTTTGCAATACCTCATAGTGAATAGGCCTGACATTGTGTTTGCAAACAATGTTATTTGCCAACACATGCACAATCCCACCGTTCAAGACTACCAGGCCCTCAAACACCTACTTAGATACATTCGGGCCAACTCATTCTCACAACATACATCGATGCATACTGGGCATCCAACACGGAGGACAGGAAGTCCATTTCATGTTTCTGTACATATCTCGGCACGAATCTCATATCTTGGAGTGTGAAGAAAAAAATTAGAGTAGCCAAATCATCCACATAAGTGGAATATAGAGCCTTAACAGTAGCACCTTCCGATGTTCTCTGGCTACGTCGCCTACTAGCTAACTTTCAAGCTCCTCAATCTCAACCCACCAATATTTTCTGTGACAATATCTCTGCCCTCGTGCTAGCCAACAATCCAGTTTTTCATGTTCTGACAAAGCACATTGAGATAGGCCATTACTTTATTAGTGATCATATCAAAAACAAAGAAATTGAAGTATCACACATCATCTCCATTGACCAGCCGACGGACATACTCACTAAAGCTTTGTCAGCAAGCATGTTTGTTACTATCAGAACCAAATTAACTATATGCAAATCAGACAGTTAATTTGAGGGGAGTTGTTAACACATCACGTTTGAATATATGCTGCTCTCTTACCTTAGCGTGCTCCATCCACATCAGCACACAAACCCACTTTATCTACTGTTGCAGTCTGCCACCAACCTGTGTTATGTATCGAGAAAACTTTTGCATTAGAATGGAATTTCCTTTACTTCTCTATCTTCTTTACTAATCTTTGTAGGTGCCTTCTCAGATTATTGTCTTATTCAAACTCACTCTTTTCTTATTGAATTTTTATCGGACTCGACATAGTATGAGTTTAAATCTTATTTAGTGTTATTTATTAGTTTTCTTATAGAGTGTCAGCCCTAATTGAGATTTATTTGAGCCTAACACATATATATTTTTATGTCAATGATTTACATATATAGCCTAATTAATATAGATAATTAAATTTATAGATTTTAATTAAAATTTGCATAATTCATTTTGTATTTTTTAAGTTATTTGCTTATGTTTGAATATTAATAAGAAAAAAAATTGAATATACATAATTTTAAAATGTGAAACATACAAAAAAATTGACACATGAATATAGAACAAGTCATGAAAAAATTGAATAAGCTAGCATACATAAACATTTCATAAAGTTCTTTAAATTTAGTTCAAGTGGTTATACTAATCTAGTTGGGTAATAATGATTGGTAGATGGAACACCATTGAGTAAAATTAAAGGCCACAAGTAGCTCATTAAAATGTCTTATTATAGAAAGATAATATGTTAAGTGCTACAGTGTATTTGTCCCCTTCTTTGTTCATCGTTTTTTTTTTGGGAAACTTTGGGGCCTAAGCCCATATATTAAAAGAAATAAAATAACAGGTAAAAAAAAAAGATTACAAGTAAGAACTATCCAGCATAAGCACTAAACCAAAACCTTATGTGGATCAAAAAAGTAAGAAACCCCAACTATACCACCCGTAACATTTTAAATTCTGTAAAAAGAACCAAAACAGAGGCTGGTAAATAAAAAAAAAAAAGCTAGAAGACAATCAGCAGAAAAACTCCGGGCATGAGAGGTTAGTGATGACAAAGCGTTGAGAGGCTGCACCAAATAAAAAAACAATTGCCAGCAGCAATGGACACGCCGAGCTCCGCTCCTAGGCTTCCGAGAAGCAGCAGCAGCAGAACAGGAAATCCCAGCTCCCAAGCCAAATTGAACAAACCAAAAAAGAACCATCAGCACTTCATGAAAAGTCATGAAGCAGGACTTAGGCGCTGCAGTCAAATTGAAGTCCCAAAATCCTTTGGTTGCCACCCAGACCCTCTTAGGGGAGAAAGATCTGCATCCATCATCATTGTCCTCAAAAAATTCCCAGATATCCACATCAATAATACACCGGTCAAAAGAACCAATGAGTTCACCTTGCAGCAATACCAACAGACAAAAGCCTGCACCAGATTCTCGAAGGGAAATAACAAAGAAATAGAGAAGATATGCTCCCAGAGCAAAGAGATCAGAGAAACACAAAATCCAACTATTAAACCAGAATGCCCAGGGCCAAACCAGAAGGCCCCTTATAAATTTTCCAACAAATCCCAAGACTTCTTCCATATCATAACCTTTTCAAACATATTCCTCTTAATGATAGTCAGTAAAGTAGTAAGATAGAATGAGGAGGTCCCAAACCTCCTACTATTACTCTCTTTACAGATGTGTTAAATGGCACAACACGTCATAATTTTATAGAAAATTTTTACCTCAGCTTTACCTTTAAATTCAAATTTAACCCAATCCAAAGTCTGCAAAATATTTGGCCTAAAAAGAAAACTTTGCAATCCAGGAATGAGAGCAGAGATAATGTAAAAAGAATAGGAACATTCAAAAAATAAGTGAGTAACCGATTCTTTATGAATGTGACAAAGACTGCACATATCCGGCACAGATATGTTCCTGATTTGAAGAGCGTCTGCTGTTTTCAGTCCCCCCATTAATGCCAACCAAACGAAAACCGAATGTTTAATGATATGTCTTTTGGGCCAAATAAGTCTGTGCCAATAACAATTTGGAGTATCCGAGTACTACTCCTCAATGAAGCTACTAAACTTTGTAGGTTTGTGGGAATTAGATTGTTTAAATATTTTTAGTTTTGAAGATAAATATTTTTCTAGATATTTTTCTTATAATTAAAATGAAAACTATCTCCACCAGTTGCCTCCATCATCACAAATGATTGCTTCCACATCTACCATGCCACTTTTCTTACCGCTGTCTCCACCACACTGCCATGATCACTACATAAATTGACTTATGCAATATTTAATTAAACAAATCATATTTAACATAACAAAAATATTTTTATTAAACGTAAATTAATATAAGTAATATTCCAAATTATCAGCACCTTGTGAAAGCCCTTAACAAATTATTTACGGATTAGCAAGTTAGATAAGGCTAAGGAAGGAAGATTCGTTTATATACCTGCTAATTAAATTAAATAATTGTTAACTTAGGCTTCATTTGAGTCAACCTTTTTATTGATTTTTAAAACAGTTTTTAAATACAAAAGTTTTTTTTAATTAGAAATTTGTGTACTAAGAAGTTGAATTAGAAAGCAATAATAAAGTTGTTCCAATTTGGATGATCAAACAATTTCCAAACATAACATTCTTATAACTGAATCGAGCGGCCCGACGAGTCGAATCCAACGAGCCCAAGATCACCAAATTCCGGCATCACTAAGGCATTCAAATGTCCATCAAACGGTTCTTGATCAAAGGATTAAGAAGTGACTGTACAGATATCATCATTAGACTAAATGGTCACATGTGTAAAAGGCACTGTTTATGCTCGCACTTTCTCTGCCTTCTAATGGCCTCTGTCACTCAGAGAATATCCTTCCTCCTCTGGTCTATTTATACTGCGGGAGCTATAATGAATACAGGCCTTTTCATACTATTTTCACTGTTCATCTTCTTCACTAACATGTGTATGCAGGTTTTCTATCATGGTATCAGAGCGACTTAGCTTAGAAGCGAACCTTCGATCCATCAATGGCAGATCAAGGTGGATCTTCGCAAACTCAGTCGTCTACATCTCCTTCTTAGAATCCGTCTTCTCTGTCTGCTATAATGACGGATTTCACAGTGCCACCGTCTCTCAAGTTTCTTATGTCAAATTTGAAGCTGCTCGTTCATTCTCAACTGTCTGTTGAAAGCTATCCTATATGGAGGTTGCAGATCCAGCAAGCTCTCTCAGCAAATGGCTTCGAAGGATACATCACCAGACAACTGACTTGTCCAGCATCACCTGCTGATCAAAAACTATGGAAGTTAGTTGATCAAAACCTCATCTCAGCTTTATTTTCAACCATATCACCTTCGATTTTGCCGTATATTCTTCATCTCAAAACTTCGCACGATGTCTGGACAACCTTAGAGCTTCGTCTCCAGCCAACTAATAGATCTCGAGTGCTTCAGTTGAAGAATGAGTTACACAACGTGCAGATGCGCGATCAAACTATTCAGCAATATCTAGCCCAAATCAAGTCGTTGGTAGACAACATTGCGGCTGCGGGATCTCACATAGAAACAGAGGATATCATCCTCTATACTCTTAAAGGACTTCCTCCTTCCTACAATCCATTTAAAGCTGCAATACGAATTTCTCTCCTCATACCATATCCCTTGAATCACTCTATTCCTTGTTATGTAGCGAAGAGATAAATCTTCAAACTGAGATTCAACAGGAAGTCACTGCAACTGGAGATGTACAAGCCTTATACTCTTCAAGGGGTAGAGGTAGAAACTCTGTTTCACGAAACAACAGAGGTCGTGGAGGAAGCTCAAATGTATCTGTATCGTCTTCCAAAGCTCCTAAGCTGTCGACTCGTTCCAGTTCATCTCCGCGACCCAATTGCCAGATATGTGGGAAGATAGGACATTCGGCATTGTCTTGCTGGCATAGATATAACTCAAATTACACAGATTCTCAGAATGCCAACACCCGATTCTACGTTACTCAGACTCAGACTCCGACCTCCACGGATTGGATTTTAGATTCTGGAGCCTCAGCTCATCTTACGCCTGACATCATCAGTGTGCAACAACCGACTGCATACCATGGATCAGACAATGTCTCTACAGCAAGCGGATCCTCCCTACCCATACAACACACAGCGGATCTGGTATCCTACCTCTACCTGAAACCAATCGTAAGCTAAAACTTACTCATCTTCTTCATGTTCCCTCATTGTCACACAATCTTCTATCCATATCGAAACTTGTCACTGACAATTTCTGCTCTATTTCTTTTGATCCCGGTGGTTTTTATCATCAAGGATCTTCGGGACAACTCCATCATCCATCGTGGCCATAATCACAGTGGCAACTACCCCATCAAAGCGCAATTCAGTCCACCTCAAGCTGCTCTTCATACAACCATCACTCCAACTGCTATCTGGCATGCTCGGCTTGGT
This sequence comes from Dendrobium officinale, assembly GCA_019514585.1. NCBI lineage: Eukaryota > Viridiplantae > Streptophyta > Magnoliopsida > Asparagales > Orchidaceae > Dendrobium > Dendrobium officinale. Next base: position 46,718,482 of record CM033691.1, on the reverse strand, counting down.
CATGCCCATTCTCGAGCAATGGCAGTTTTATCCAAACTTATTCCAGAATTACAAACTAGCTCTTCTTCTTTTACTTGCATATCATGTAATGTGGCTAAAAGCCATCGAATTCCGTTTTCACAACATGAACACTATGTAACTACTCCTTTTAGTTTAATACACTCTGATGTTTGGGGTCCGTCCCCGATCTCGTCCCTTAATGGATATCGTTACTACACTGTGTTCATTGATGATGCCACTCGTTACTGCTGGATTTATCTGATGCATACTAAAAATGAAACGTTTGTTAAATTTCAACAATTCTTTAACATGGTCAAAAATCAATTCAATACTACTATTCATACTCTTCGATCCGATGCTAGAGGAGAATACACAGGGAACATGTTCAAACAATTCCTTCAAACTCATGGTATACTTCATGAATTCAGCTGCCCCAACACCCCTCAACAGAATGGTGTATCTGAAAGGAAACACAGACATCTGTTAGAGACCACTCGCACTCTTCTACATGCAGCTCATCTTTCCTTTTGCTTCTGGGCTGAAGCCCTTCAAACAGCTAACTATCTCATTAATCGTCTCCCTACCTCTGCTCTAAATTCTCAAATTCCTTTCACACTCCTTCACGGTCGTAATCCCAAGTATGACCATCTAAAATCCTTTGGATGTATGTGCTTTCCCTGGCTTAGACCTCAATCACCACACAAATTAGCTCCTCGGTCTCTTTCATGCATATTCCTGGGTTACTCACCTCATCATAAAGGGTATAGATGTTTTCATCCTCCCAGCAACAAACTATATATCTCTCGTCATGTCAAGTTCTATGAACAACAACGATTTTACCCAGACACACCTCTCATTCCTCCCTCGGCTCCTTCGAATACATATATCCCACCTCCTCTTCGCACACCTGTCTCCGTTCCTCCACTCTCCACTTCTACTAAATCAACGCAACCCAATAACACTACCTCCACTGACTTACCTTCATCCAATGAGCCTTCTCGGAATCCTGATGTCTCCATTCCCTCACCGTCACCAAGTAGACCCATTCCTCAGTCTTTACATCATATGGAAACCAGGTCCAAAATAGGACATTCCAAACCCAAACCAATTTTTGATCTCCTTGCTGTCTCAGAGGTGTCTACTACTCCAACTACATATCGTGCAGCTTCACAACTTGATCAATGGAGACATGCTATGTCGGAGGAAATTGATGCGCTCTACAGACAGAATACTTGGTCACTCACTTTACCTCCTGCACATGCGCCAATCATTGGTTGTAAGTGGCTATACAAAATCAAAACTCATCCTAACGGGTCGGTTGATCGATACAAAGCTCGATTAGTTGCTCAAGGTTATACTCAACAATATGGAGTCAATTATAAAGACACATTTAGCCTAGTAGCTAAGATGCCTACCATTCGCATTCTTTTGATCATTGCTATTCAGCAACAATGGCCCTTGTTGCAATTTGACGTAGCTAATGCCTTTCTTCACGGCAATCTCACTGAATAGGTGTATATGAAACAACCTCCTGGTTTCGTTGACATCAACAAACCCAACTATGTGTGCAAGTTGCATAAAGCCATCTACGGGCTCAAACAAGCACCTCGTCAATGGTTCACTAAATTGACAGATTTCCTGATTTAATTTGGCTTCACTTTCAGCCGAGCCGATCCGTCACTGCTGATTTACAACCACAAGTCTGTTCAGCTTTACTTACTCATTTATGTAGATGATCTCCTCCTCACCGGAAACAATTCCATCATCATTAATCGTCTACTACAAAAGCTCCATACCACCTTTGCTCTCAAACAAATGGGTTCACCCAAATTATTTCTGGGTATTCAAATTGCCTATACAGAACATGGTGCCTTTTTGCATCAGCAGCATTATGTCCGTGATATCCTCTTATCCTCAGGACTTCAGGACTGTAAACCGGCAAGCACACCGGTCTCTCCCTCAGGCTCCAGGACATCTCCGAACATCACCCCATTTGAAAATCCAACTCACTATCGTCAGTTGGCGGGCTCTTTGCATTATCTCACGGTTACACGCCCGGATATATCCTTTGCTGTAAATACAATCTGTCAAACTATGCACAACCCAACCAATCATGATTACATGAGACTAAAAAGATTACTTCGCTACCTTAAAGGCACACAACACCTTGGTCTTCTCATTTCCAAAGGCTCCCTCGATCTCACTTCCTATTGTGATGCTGACTGGGCCTCGGACTCCACCGACCGGAAGTCCATTACTGGGCTCTGCACCTTTCTTGGAAACAATCTAATTTCATGGTGTGTCAAGAAACAGACAACGGTAGCGAAATCCTCCACCGAGGCTGAATACAGATCTCTTGCTTCTGCTCTCTCCGATGTAATATGGCTTAGACGCCTTCTGTTGGATTTCCATATACATCTTCACACACCTACAACCATTTTCTGTGATAATCTATCAGCATTGGCTCTTGCTCAAAATCCTATGTTTCGTGCAAGGACAAAACACATTGAAATTGATCACCATTTCATAAGTGATCACATCAAACAACAAACTGTGAACGTGGCACATATTGACTCTGAAGATCAGTTTGCTGACATACTTACCAAGCCATTATCTGTCACTCGATTTCTCACCTTAAGGAACAAACTAAGCCTCAGCTCGCTCGATCCTTAGTTTGACGGGGGATGTACAGATATCATCATTAGACTAAATGGTCACATGTGTAAAAGGCACTGTTTATGCTCGCACTTTCTCTGCCTTCTAACGGCCTCTGTCACTCAGAGAATATCCTTCCTCCTCCGGTCTATTTATACCGCGGGAGCTATAATGAATACAGGCCTTTTCATACTATTTTCACTATTCATCTTCTTCACTAACATGTGTATGCAGGTTTTCTATCAGTGACCAACCCATCCTATGTTCAAAGTTTTTCTTGTAAACTTCATATCTTAGCAATTGAAGAAATTTTATGCAACTTAAGTATTATCATGTGTTATCATACATGGTTGAGTATATCCTAAATATAAGAAAATATTTATTAATCACACTAAGACAACAACTTAGGTAAAGAAAGTGTACATAAATTTACTTATGCAATATTTAATTAAACAAATCATATTTAACATAACAAAAATATTTTTATTAAACGTAAATTAATATAAGTAATATTCCAAATTATCAGCACCTTGTGAAAGCCCTTAACAAATTAATTACGGATTAGCAAGTTAGATAAGGCTATGGTAGGTAGATTCTTTTATATACCAGTATGTTTTACAAGAATTGATTTAGAAAGCAATAAGAAAGTTGTTCCAAATTAATTCAAGTGCTATTGATCGAGAAATTGGTTTTGGGTCTAGCTGCATGTTGTAGAGTTATTTGTGAAATTACTGTGGAGAAAATATCTTCGATGTTATGTTTGCACAAAGGTGTCTTCCATCATAAAAAAATTTAAAAAAATAATGAGAAAGCAACAAGAAAATAAATCAACTAAAAAATTGCCCCAAACAAAACCTTTAGACTCTGTACATATTTTTTATTTTACTATTTTAAGTATTTTTTGAAGTATTTTAGTAACATTATTTGTTTTACTATTTATAAAATTTAATAAATTAGAAAATGAATAAACTAATTAATTTAGTAGTGAGTTAAGTAATTAGTTTAAGATTTGCTTGTGGAGTTAAATTTTATATTTCAAATAGAAAAAATATGTAAGCTGAGCCAACAATAACTAAGTATCTGAATTGCTTCGTCAATTTTCTGTGCAGGTTTCATCTGCATCATATATAGTTTAGCCAACTCTCACATAATGGTTAAGAAATAAAATTTTTTTAAAAGGAAAAAAAAAAAAACAAAAAGAGGACAGAGACGACCAATAAATTAAAGAATTATCACTACAGATTAAATTATTAGTCTATTAATTAGGAGCCTTGTACATTATCCAAATGCCCATAAAAAGTAATCATATGCATTGGCCACATGATAATTTACTCTAAATGCCCATAAAAAGATAAGTAAAGCACAAGAATATGATGTAGTGAAAATTGAAGCCAACAACCATTTAAAAGAACATTAATGAATTCTGAAAACTAAAGCAGCATATCATTCTATAAAGTTTATGATGATCATTCTGTTAAACCATTAGGATATTCAACAAAGAATGGCATCAGGATAAGGTTGAATCGTTGAACATAACCATTGAATTCTTAATTCCATTTGCTCCGTAGATAAATACTATCATAACATAGGCTTAGTTTGGAACAATTTTTTTACTGCTTCTTAAAACATCTTTCTAATACAAAAATTTTAATTCTTGTACTAGAAAGCTGCTTGAAGAAGTAGTAAAAAAGCAGTCCTAAACGAAGCCTTAGACTTTGTTTGGGACAACTTCTGATAATTATTTTTTGCATTAAAAACTGCTTGAGAAAGCTGTAAAAAAAATCCCAAATGAAGCCTTAGGAATCAACATGCAGAACAAGTAAAATACAACACAATCAATATACTATACTCGTTGAAAACAATTTAGCCCACTTTCCATATATTTTTCTTTATGGTGTGTATTGCAGAGTCCCACGCTTTGGAGTTTGAATAGTATTTTTATTGAATTCGTTTGCAGGCCAAAAGCAAGAGCATTACTTGAGCAAAAATTTGGACAAAGCTATTCATATAAAACTTACGAATCATCTACTATATTAAGCACACAAGGAAGAGAAGAGAAAACCTGTTGGCCATAAGCATCTTGAAGGGTGTTCTCTGGCATTGCTTTAGTTTTCATGAATACGAATATGAAGAAATGAGGTCGTTATTATAATATCTTATTCCTATCTCTTTAGTTTCCAACACAGCAGGAAAATATTTATGACTCTATCATCACAAAAATAAATTAAACTGAACAAAACTATCAGAAAAATAGAAAGATTGCTAACTTCATTGAATAGCAACAATCAGTGCAATATATTGCTATTTAAAATCATCTTCAACACCCAAAATTATCAGTTGGAAACATATTATTTAAGTTTTGCTTTCGCAGTTCAACAAATGCTTCAACAAAAAAACAGTAATTTTTTTTAATCTTTCTAAAACATTGACAGAATGGAGAATTCTACACATGATATGCTTATTGCTCATATCTAAAAAATTCTTCTAAGCTGCTATAGAAGGAAAAATAATATGTTCTGAACTACTGTACAATTGAAATTCCCCTGTTATACCCATGTCTTTGACATTTCCGTGATCCATGGATGCCCTGAAAAATTCCAAACAAAAATAATAAATTAATTAGCAACATTGTTTATGCAAAATAAAAACATAAAAAAAAAAAAGTTTTTTTTTTTGTAAGGAAGGCAACTCACTCAGCACTTGCTCTACTGAGAGCCTCTTCGTTGGATCTCTAGCAAGCATTTGTTCTATCAAATCCTCGGCTCCACGTGATAACTCGGGAAAGAATTCCTTGGGGAAGCAAACTGGATCTCCTTTCTTCACAGCAGCCTCAATCTCTTCCACAGTTTCACCATTAAACGGTAATGTCCAACCCAACAACAAGTATAGGACGACTCCGGCACTCCACACATCCACCTTCTCGTCGTAATTTTGGTCGGCTAGTACTTCCGGAGCCGCATAAGCAGCAGTTCCCACTTTTCCCTTTAAACTTCTTTCTCCCTTCTCGAACAGTGCTGCGCAACCAAAATCAGCCAGAAGCAGACGGCCGTTGGAGCCGAACAATATGTTTTCTGGCTTTATGTCGCGGTGTGCGATGCCGCGGCGGTGACATTCTGCAATAGCTTCAACCAATTCGGTGATAATGGCAGCAGCCTCGTTCTCGTAGAAGGAACCGTGGCTAGCAATGCGGTCAAAAAGATCTGGCCCAGGGCAGAGATCGAGGATGAGATAAACGGCGGTGATATCTTCATAGACTTGGTGGATTTGGACCGAGCGTTGGTTCTTGGAAGCCGCGAGGAGCGTTATCTTGATCTCGGAGTAGACGAAGCGGCGGTCGAAGCAACCGGAGAACTTATCGATTATTTTCACGGCGAAATCCTCGCCTGTGGAGACAGAGACACATTTATATACCGTGCCGAACTGACCGCGGCCGAGCTGTTCTCCAAGGCGATAATCCAGGTCGAAACTCTCGCCCATCTCTCAATCTCAGCAAATCTGCGATTTTTTTTTTTCTTGGAGCGCTATCTGCGACAGAGCTTCTCGCGCTTCTCGCTTTCTCAGCGAGCACTGCGTAGTGTTTAGCAGAGGGGATGGAGGAATAAGTGAGAAGAGTGAAAGCCCTTAGTCTAAATAAATTTTAGAAGAAAGTGTTATTTATGGAAATATCGGGATTCTATCTTTGGAAATATGGGGATTTTATTTTAAAAAAATCTCGCTCGGATTTTATTTTAAAAAATCTCTGTAGCTACAGTAACGTTTGGATTTTATTTTAGAAAATGCCCGGTTTTCCCTTTTTTATTCATTCAAAAAGTAAAAGTTAGAGAATCTTTTTTTTTTTTCATATAAGTATATAACTCACTAACCGCTATATTTGTTTTCTAATTTTATTGATTAAAAAAATAAAATAAACAAAGTTAGTAAAATGCTAAAAATAAATAATTTGGGACAAAATGATTTTATAAAATCATTTTTTTATAGAAAAACATCAAATTTAAAATTGTTTATTTTAACTAAGATATAATTTAAAAAACGAATGATAACAAAACAAAATAAGAAATATTTTAAAAAGTCAGTACAGTATATTAAATTAACTGACTTAATGTTTTTGTCATTATGTTAAGTAAAATAAGATCAGTCATTATGAATTAAGTATGATAACTATTTAATCATTACTTATTAAAATGATAAAAATTCTATTTTATGATATTTTATATTTTTACGGTTTTGATATTAACTTACAATCCTTTTAATTTATTTTTATTTATAACTGAAAAAAACAGTTATATATATATATATATATATAGGAAATGAAAATACAAAGAGACCTATGATCTAATGCCACGTGGCTAATATAAACAATTGTATTTATTTTTGTATGTGATCTAATAAAGATTAATGTAATTGTGACCGAATAAGTGACCGATTATGAAAACGATCTCATTAGTTATAACTTTGTAAGTCAGTTATATCCGTTTGTAAATGGACCTACTAAATTGAATCAGGACACATTTCTTTTTACTTTGTTTCCAATCCCAAATCCCCCTCCTTCGTTGCCCAAACGGTCTCGGTTTGCAAGAGTAGGATTTTCTATAACAATATGAACTTTTAACTTATTTAAATAAATATTTAAGTTTTTCTCTAAAAAAAAAATTAAAAAATAAAAACTAAAAGGAATCAGTTAGGTTTGCTTTTCCCTTCTCCATTGTTTCGTTGCTCTTCTCCTTCGCCAGAACGAGTCGCTAAATAACTTCTTTGCCTTCTTCAACGATGTTCCTTCATGTTAGATCCAAAATCCCACCTCCTTGCCGTTTGTCTGTTCAATCGGAAGGAACACCGATGTTCCTTCATGTCAACCCGTTTTAAGAACGAATTGCGTTCGAGTCCGCCACTTTCAAGTTTAAGATCAAATTCGGGTCAAACGAGGAAACTCGATTTGGACAACAATTTTGTCCTGCTGTCTGCAACGCACCCGCTCCGCACTCATTCGTGTCTTCTCATGTCTGTCCACAGTTCGTAGTTCACGCACTGCCGAGTGAGCCTTTCCCTGCGCTTGCCTCCAAACTTAGCACCAGGGCCCGCGACCACTCTTACTGTGAACAGGTCATGCTCGCCCACTTCCCATGCTCACCCGCTGCATTCTGGGTTCACAGGTCGGGTCAGGTCAACATAATAACCCGCTTGGTCAGTAGGTGTCAACAATAGCATATCGTACCCAAACCCATTGCATAATTTACAATTATTTTATTACAAATTTTGTATCTACCTGAGCTGACGGAAAGGCTTTACTGAAGTTAAAGGGTATATGTGTGCCTCGACTATTAAAATAGATTCATCTGTAGGTTTTATCATATTATTTTCTTTGTATCTTAATGCTATCTCGTGACTATCTTTATTATAGCTGACAAATCTTTCCCTTTCTCAAATTTCTTATGAATGCAATTGTTGATACTTGCAATTCTCTCTTTAACAAGCCAAATAGTTCGTCTTATAGCGTCAATACTCTTTTAAATATTCCGTGTAACAATTTAGGGTCTGTTTGAAATAACTTTCTCACTACTTTTCTTTAAAAAAACAACCACAATTTTGATTAAATACTGCTTTCTAATTATTTTTTTGTTATTTTTTGAGAAATTTATGTGATGAAAAGCTACTTCCTACAATCACAATTGCTATAGTATTTTTTTCATGACTTCATAATTGACTTTATTAATCATGGTGAACTTTATTGAATCTATTAATGTTGCTTTTAAACGCAATAAAATTTTACAAATTTTGATTTTTCTTTCACCAAAAGAGTGTAAATACATAATCTTCATAATTTTTTTTTAATTTTTTATTTTATATAATCGTCATAATTTAAATATTCAACATTTGCAAAGGAATATTATAATTTTTAAAAGCTTATTTAATTTTTTGAATCATCATTACTTCTAAGAATGGATATAAACCTAAACACTCATATAAAAACTAAATAAAATAATCCTTGAAAATGCTTGCCATTATTATTATTTATCTTTAAATAATAATAATAATAATAAAAAGAAACTTGCAAGGAGGAAAATATGTGCAAGCTCTAATAATTTAGCCTAATATGAATTCAGAATGTTTATATGAAATAGTCATATAACGTAAAATTCAGAATGTTTAATGAAGTACTATTATGATTAATCATTAGTAGATCTTAATGAGCTATTTTATAATATTAAATATCTCATTGTTACATAATTCTTATTCTCACTTACCTTATAAAATTTCAAAAACTTATTTAAATTTTGAAATATTTTATTGTATTCCATGATCCCTAGAATTCAATAAATGATAGCTCTGCAGAAATATTTTTCTAAGGAATTTAAAGTGAAAGACTTATGCTACGTTTGGGACAACTTTCTTACAACTTCTTAAAGCAGCTTTTTAGTAGAAAATTTTTTTACTTTTTGTACTAAAAATTTGTTTTAAGAAGCAGTAAGAAAGCTATGTCTCAAACGAATCCTTTAGGCCCTTTAAATTAAAATATTTTCTTGCAATTAAATTATTTTTATCGAGCAAAGGAATCACAAAAAAACCATGCCTTAGATCAAGTACATAAAAATGGTATGTTAGATTACCAATCAGTTAACACTCCAATGGAAGAAGGTGTGAGTTAAGCTATATTAAGATATGCTAGGTACTAATAAATATATGAAGAACTAGATACTTATTAGAAATTTATGCACTTAGATTATACATGACCAGATCATGCCTATGCTTGGATTATAGTTAATCATTTCATGTATAATCTTGGTGAGAAAATATAAATTTAGTCATGCACATTTTTACACATCTCACATTTGACCTAGGATCGGAATTTTACTCTCAAAAAAATATAAATGAGTAAAATATCAAGGTAACTGGGTACGGGCAATAATCAATCTATGTCAACATACTTCACATTAATTAGTTGCATAGAAAAGCAAGAAACATAACATGGTAGAAAAATCTAGTGCAAAAGCTAAAGTATGAAGGAATAGCCTTAGGAATGTATGAAGTATTGTGATTGAAATATCTCTTGTAATTTGGAAGTCCGACCTTATGTTTTGATGATTACAAATATTATTGAATTTTTATTTACTTATTCATGCATCACATTTTGGATATTTATTTTGTGTAGTATTAACCATTTCATGTACAACATACATCGAGCAAATACTGAATAATCAACTCAAGACATTATAACATCAGTTTAAAGGTTAGTCTGGATTTTTCATTTCACTTGAATCACTTTTGTATTAGTTGTATGTTGGCTTAACAACCATACATAAACACATAAAGGGGAGTGAAAATTAAATATTTGAATTTTTCTTCTAATTGTACAGTATGATTAGTTCAATCATAAATTAATTCAAATGTTTAATTAAAATTTAAAAAAATTTAATTTCTACCTAATTGTATTATATGACCGCCACATCGTATGGGATGATCAATTATTTTGAGAAACTCCGTCGACAAATCATGGTTACTTAAATTAGGCAAATTTGAATTTTAAAATCAACTAATCATATTAACTAAGGTGTTCATATTGTACGATGATTAATTAAATTACCTATTTAATCATGAGAATTAATAAATCAAATCAGATATAATATTCATTAATGATAATATTGTATGATTATTGCTCCACGAGAGACGATCGACAAAAAACTATTCTGGATGAATTTGGATCATGTTGAATGATCTGTTATTCAATTCAACTAATCATATTTTATGATATATGAATCTAATGTACGACCAAAAGACTTAAAATTAAAAAAATAGAGTTTTTGATAGCCCTCTTTATAAACACTTGTTATTTCAATTATAGCCATATATTTTATATTCAATGTCATCTTCTTATTAAGGAAGAGCTTGGAGAGAGTCCACAATCATAAGAAGAAATGGAGGTAAGGTTAAGAGAGAGAGAGAGAGAGAGAGAGAGAGAGAGAGAGAGAGTGAGTGAGTGTGTGTGTGTGCGTGTGCGTGCATGCACCTTGAGAGAGTCAAGGGACTTTTTCATCCTAATTTTGTGCTTAGGGAGAGACAAATAGTGTATCATCATCAAAGAGGATGACATTTGGGGAGTTGACACATAGGTCAAAGCAAAAGGAGAGATGACCATCGTAAAAATATCTGGTGATTTAAGTGTGATTCTCCCCTAGCAGTCCAACCGGGCAGTCAATAACGGCGGTGAAACCGCTGGTATTTTCGGTAGTTTGGGGAGGGACCGCCTGTATTTCCGGCAGTCATCTATTTAATGTTTATTATAACGGTAACCGTCAGTATTCAATGAATTTCCTGTAGTGATGTTTTTCTTACTTTTTATTACAATTTACTTGTAATTTACTTTACTGCACCCTTTTTTAATTTTGATTACAAGTGTGAAAGTATATTTGGATGATTCTTTTTTGTTGATGTTTGTTTTGAAAATAAGTAAAAAAGTAATAATAATATCTATTTTCTACAAGTATAAAAGCAAAAAATAAGGATAGTTGCTTGTGAGTTTTAGTTTGAAGTTTTAATTTAAACTTCTAATCGAGGCCGCATACTATAAGATTTATTTTTTTAAGTAAAATATTTTGAAAACTATTGGTGTGCTTTTGCACTTTGAGGATCTAGGTCATTCCCAAAAGCAACCATTTTGACTATACTGTGAGAACAAAGAAGCATATGACAAAGCCTATAATCCAATTTAGTATGATCAAACAAACCACATTAAGATAGAAAGATTCTTCATTAAAGAGAAATTAGATGAGAAGATCATGGAGCTACTAAAGCTTTGGTTAGAAAATCAAATAGCTGATATTCTCAACAAAAGAATACCAATCACATACTCTCAATTTTTTTAGATAAGTTAGATATGTGTGACATTTAAGCTTCGTTTGGGACGGCTTTTTTACTGCTTTCTAAAACGGAGTTTTAGTACAAATTTTTTTATTTTTGTATTAAAACTCCGTTTTAGAAAGCAATAAAAAAGTCGTCACAAACGAAGCCTTATACACCAACTTGAGATTATCAACTATAATGCTTATCCACTTCAACAATCTGAGATCTTTAATTATATTAACTATATGATGATTTTCCATCTCAATAAATTTGCCCAGATAACTTCTTTTTTATCTTCAATAATGCTTTTTTAATTCATTTTTTTTTATTTCATTTTTATCTTCAATAATGCTTCTTTTTTATCTTCTTTTATAATTTGAAGCAAGAAATGTGATTCAAAAATTCTCTTATTATCTCTTATTTTCAAAAAAATAATTAACTTCAATTAATGCACCCTTTCGCTGATAGTGTCAAGCACATATATTAATGTTCCTTTCTTGTGAGAACCTTACTTAGAACAACTTTTGAAGGTTTTATGACTCCAATAAATAAGAAGATTCACTTATTTAATGGTTCTTTGGTCCAAGAAGCATTTGGAGAATATTTGCCAAAACATAAATATAAGTGAGAAATTGTTCAAGTGCATTATAGGGGATAAAAAGTCAAATTTCTATATTTTTTTTGCCTCAAATTTTTGAAAAATATTTAACTTCCACTAGATACTTAGGTATTTTCAATTCATTTATCTATTAAGCTCTTAATTGAGTTAGCCATTTTTTTAGTCTTGATCATCTACACTTGATTGAGTCTAACACCCTATCTTGATCCTCGAGCTTTAATTATAGATCATTTAAGTAACTTAAACTCTAATATTGGCATGATTAATTAAATTACAATTAGTCAAATACAAATCCTGCTTATGAGTTTAATTTTTTTTATATGATCACTACTTAGGTTGAGTTATTAGCTTAGCTTATATTAAACCCCAACTCAGTCCTTTGTTGTCATGCCCCAAGAAATTAATTGGAATAATTATTCTTAATTCTAATTTATATCATAAATAATCAACATCTAAAGTAACATAAAATATTCTATTACAATAAAAACAAACATATACAACATCATTCTATTCATTAAAAAGGTCATATACAGCAATCCAATATAATTTTTCTCTAAACATTTATAAATAAAAACATACCAACAATTTAAACTTTAACTTTATCTACCCTTTCTTTCTTTTTTTCTACTTGGGCGAGACTAGACCTGTCAATATTAGACCCGACCCGAAAATTTCGGGTTTGGTTTGACCCGAACCCGAAGCTGGTCGGTTTCGGGTCTGGAAAACCGACACGTTTGCAAAAACTGGTCAGGTTTGGATTGACCCGGAAACACGGGAATGACCCGAATTGACCCGGAATAACACATAAACCCGTCAGCCGCGTCACCGCATCAGCCCCGCGTCGCGCAGTAGAGCAAGCCCTGCGCTCGTGCCACCCTACTGCGGCGCTGCCTCGTTGCCACTGTGCGACCGCTGCCCCCGTCGCGCTGCTCGAGCACTCGAGCCGTCGAGTGTGCCCCGCGTCTGCCGCACATGACCGCTGCGGCACTGCCCACGTCTGCCCTAACGCGTCGTGCTCACGCACTCACGCCACCCCGCCTACCCACTGTCGCTGGCTGCTCGCTATCGTGGCAGAAACAAGTGGGATCGGTTTGATCCGAACCCGAAGCGGGTCAGGTTCAGGTCCAGAAAATCGACCCGTTTGCAGAAACGGGTCGGGTCGACCCGAACCCAAATAATGTCAGGTCAATTTCGAGTTTGACCCGAACCCGACCCTGTTTTGATTGATATATATATATATATATATATATATATATATATATATATATATATATATATATATACTTTTGAAAATATATTAATTTTCTTTGGGAGAAATTTTATTTTGAATTTTAGTTTTGAAATCGAACACAACATTAGGAACGGTATATCATCTCAAATGGAGAGAATATCATTCACTAATTGGTCTTAATTTCAAAACTTTAAAATTATCCAAATTATCGTAGTCAAACTCAAGGGGGAACATGTATGATCTCGAAAGATCAAAATGATGTTCAATCAGTTGTTTAACCATAATAATTCGAATAAGAGATCGTTAATTTCATAATCAGAATAATGATAATAAAATAATATATCTTCCCGAAGAAAGATGATATTACTTATTACCAAAATTTTGAATATGACGATAACGATCGCCATTTTTGTTTAAATTCCCAAAGAGAATAAATTAAGGGTTTTGAAAAATTAATTTTGAAAATCAATTCTGGGTTTCTAAATCTCCTACGAGCGCAAGCCCTCGTAGTTAATTACATCGTAGGAAATAGAAGTTTCCTACGAAAACTCTCGATTAAAATAGCGGTAGAAATTTTATTTAAGATTTTCAAAGTTAGATATCAAAGGAAGTTAAGGTTTAGAATTTCAAGTGGGATTGATTCAATGTTGAACAGTTATTTCTAGAGTCAAAGGAAGAAGGGTAGGAGGTGTTTTGAGATTCTGAATTACTTCAGAAACATTCCGGTCTATCCTAAGTGTTGGGCTTAAATTTGATTGAAAGAAATTTAATGTTTAAGTGGTCAATTTTATTAGAAAGTTGGGATTTAATTCCCGGAGGTTGAGGTCTTATAGCCCGAACTTGCCTCAGAACCTAAGTCTGAATTGGGTACTAAAAAGTGACCCGAACCTAACTAGTGCAATGCAAATCTAGTCTTACCCCGGCCTGGATTGGGGAGCCAGCTAAACCACCTATGCGCTTTAAAAACATGTATCAAGTCATTTAATGTTAGAATGGGTAGGGACGTTATTTGAGATAGGTTTTTGAGAACGGGCCCGACATCTAGAGCGGATCCTAATTGGCCCCTTTTGACTTATGTTGGGTTTGATGCTCAAGCTAATGTAATTAAAGATTTTTTAAATTAGTTGCTAATATGATGCATGCTAATCGACTCGATTAAAAGTTTGAATTTAAATGAATGCTATGAAATGAAAACTTCCGACGGTCCCGAGCTTATTTCTTAAAACGTTAGAGTTTCTATGTGAGCTTAAAGTTTTTAATTTGATTTAAGTATAAAAATTTTATTAAGTCCTTAAGAGCCTACAATCGAATTCCAGGTCAAATCAAAATCGGCATGCAGGTAAAAAGACTAGAAAAGCAGGAGTTCTAATGCGCAATCAAATTAAACAAATCAATCAAATTAAATTTATCAAATTGAATGTCCATAGGCAAGTGCCCTTATTATTACATCACAGAATTTGCATAAAATTAAAGTGGCCGGGCACCACTGACTACAACCCGGATTTCTAATCCTATATCAAATGACTTTGAGATTTGAGATTCTTCTCGTTGCCCATTTCTTCGTCTTCTCACGAACATCTTGATTTGTCGGTTCCGGATATCCAAATGAAAAGAAACTCCCCCTTGATCGGGGTGTTATCTTTCCTCTTTGGATATTTGAAAAGTATTCTAATTTGATTTCCAAATGGAAGAAGACTCTCCCCTTTAGGGATGTCTTCTCCTCTTTGGAATTCAAATTATATTAAGCATCCAAATCTCAAGTCATTTCAAAGAATTACAACCTTATTCAATCAAATTTACATTAATCTTAAATAGAAAAATCTGGACTCGATCCTGCAAGGTTATCCTAATAATCAACAGTTATATTATATTCAATCCCAAGCAGTTGTACTATGAAATTAAAATGCATTACTTTTAGCCACACTTAGCCATGCTCTTATTGTTTAAAGGGGGTCTTAAGCGCGGCAGGTACCTATGCAAAGAGTATAAACTTTTTTTTTATTAATTGCCCCCTTTAATTTCAGCTCCTTATATGAGCATGGCCACCTGCATAAGATTGCACAAGTATAATTCGTCCCTAACCTAGGGGTAGATCTAGCACACAAACAAATCATAGTAGAAACTGCAGTAAGCAAGTAAGTATATAAACACATCAAGTCTAAACTAGCAAACAACATGCAGTGAAAACTCGAAAACCCGGCATACAACAAAAAAAGGTAAACACCGGCCTATCCTAAAATTAGAGTCGGTGATCCTAGCAAACCATCTAAAATGTGTGGGGTAGGTCGTGCGGTTTTGATATGTCCTAAATGGGATATTTGATTGAAATTACTTAAGGTTTGATTGCTGATTTTTAAGGTTGATTAATTTAAGTTTACCATTAATTGATTTGTGGCGTTGTGCCACCAGGCTCGAAGAACTAGCCTCCTTAGGACACTTAGCCCCGCAGCCCGGAGTAGTCCAGCCGATAAACCAAATTAATGTGATTGATTTAAGGATTTTAAAAGATTAAATAATTAATGATTAATCTATTTTAAGGTTTAACATCCCTTAGAATCCATTCGTGGCGTTGTGCCACCAGGCTCGAGGAACCAGCCTCCTTAGGACACTTAGCCCCGCAGCCAGGAGTACTCCAGCCAATAAACTTCATCTTTAGGAATATTGTTGTGTTTTAAAAGATTTGTTGAATGTTTTAAATATTAAACTAGCATTTTCTGGAGTTTAGAGCGATTTTTGAGTTTTATGAATTTTTTGAATATTTTAATCATTTAATTAAAGGGTTGGAAATTGACTTTTTAATTAAGAGTGTTTTCTGGAATGTTTGTATTTTATTAAAATTCTAGACCTTACAACGATCAGTTAGACAGCAAGTACGTTGAAATCGAATTTTTTTACATTTTATTAAGAAGGTTTTAAGTTTTGAACTGATTTTGACTTAAAGTTGACCGATTTGTTGACTTTTTGAATTTGATGCTTTTCTAGAATTTTGATATTTTTAATAAATATTAGACACTATTATGAGTTGAATGTAAGTGAGTTTGGGTGATTTGGATTTTTTTTGAATTAGTTATGAAGGTTTGAAATTTGAGGTATTTAATGAATTACTAAAAATCCTTAATTAGAGGGCCTTTTGCAAATTTATTCCAAATAAGGTCCCAACTCCTTGAAATCATCTCCAAAGGTCAGGGATGACCTAAGGAGTGATTCCCAAGTGTTTGGGAAATTTTTGGAATCTTTAAATATTATTAATTAATTATATTAATAAAATATTGATTTTTAATTAAAATTAGATTAAGGTTTAAATTGCTGTCAAATAATTTTGGTTTCAATTTTCATTGGTTAAGGGTTTAATTATGGTCAGTTAGAGGGTTTATACATAATTTTTGGGTTTATATTCGATTTATTATATTTCTGGAAGTTTCAATGGCTTAATTAAGGGTTTAAGCTTAGGAAATTTAATTAAGGGTCTTAATGACTTCTAAAACAAGTGAAAATTTTTCTAAGGGCTGACAGTGTCACTAAGCTTAAGTTTTCAAAGTTTTAACTCAAGAGGAAGTGAATCCTAATTATTGGAAATATTCTAAGTTCTCTAAACACATGTCCTTAATTATTATCCTTAGTGACACTAAGTTTAATATGTTTGAATTGAAGTTTTGACTAACCCTTGACCAAATACATGTTACACATAGATAAGCACATTCAATTCCTAAATCTAGGAGAGCCTTAGACTATGTGGTGTGTGCACAACCTAAGCATACAAAAGAATATCTAAATGATAAATAGATTAATGAATAATCAAGATATGATTATTCACTAATCACTTCCCCATTAATTCAATTCGATCAAGCTTAATCTATGTTTAATATTTCGAGAAATCTCTCAAAGTTTAAAAAAAATTAAAGACATATAGTTTTAAAATAAATTTTAAAATATGCATATATATAAACATATATACCAAATATAAATTTTAAAATTAAATAAATAAAAATATTATCAAAATGTCTTAAAACATCTTTGAGAGATCTCTGATTTACTTAAAATATTTTGAAATTAAAGCTTTAATTATTCAAAATATTTAATCTAATAATTAAATATAAATTAGATATTTAATCAAATAGTGTAAACTATTTAAAGAGATTCAAATATTTTAAAATATATTATAATTTAATTAATGAGCTTTATTTTGGAATATTCTCCATGCTCTGAAACAATTCCCAAAATAAATTATTTTAAAATTATTAAATTGATTTGATTTATTTTAATTAACTACTAATTAAAATATTAAATTTTGAGTATTTTAAAATTATTTAAAATATATTAAATATTTTAAAGTAAATTTTAATTTTATTAGAAAGGTATTGAAATTCTAAAAAAATTTGATATTTTAAAATTAATTTTTGGAGTTATAAATATTTTTTAATGAATTTTTTAAGATTCTGTAATTAAATGGCTTTAAATTTAAATTAACACCATTTAATTAAATCCTGCGGCTGTTATTGGGACAGGTGGCGCGTTCTGGTTTGGCCAGCCAAAACGCGGCGGCGGCTGTCAAGTGGGCCAACGCGGTTTCGAAAACCGCGGCACTTAAACACGTCAGCACGACACGGCGACCGTTCGATTCTTTTGTATTAACGGATTAACGGCCAGGATCACCTCCTGTGATCTGATCCTGCGGAGAAAGATCCAACGGCGGGATCTTGATCCCGCGATTTTAAATCAAAGGTCTGGATGGTGTCGCACGAAAGAAAAAGCCTTTGAAATGAATACACAGGCGGACAGATCACGAAATAGCTCGATCGGGACCGTTGATTGAGCGATCAACGGTCCCGAAAACGCATGCCTGAACCAGGCCGTAAATGACGCCCTAGAATCGAATTTTCGCTCGTTCGTTCGATTCAATCAATGAAATTAATTGAAATTTTAAACCTAGATAGCATAAATGAACAGAAAATATGGGGAATCAATTTTATAGCTTAATATACTTTGAAATAAAATCTATTTAACCTAAGTGTCCTAAGCTAGGTTTAAGATTTTCACCTAGATTTTTGGACGGTTTGACCCGTTTATAGAATTGTTGCACTTGTAGACTGTCCACGCTCCTGTTTGTAGAAGACTCCTCGGTCTAACAGCTCCTGGATTGAGTGCAATAAAATCTTGAATGGAATGCCCTTGTCTCACCGGAAAGATGGTCGCCGACGACTTTGACCGACTGGATTTGGGTGAGGATGTGTGGAGGAACCTCTGGGGAGCTCAATGGAACAGGGGGCTGGGTTTGAGAGAGCTTAAGTGGAGAGAGAGGTTAGGGTTTCGAATGATGCTCAAATGAGGGTTTACACCCTATTCAAACGTCCCCTGGTTGGATAGACGGCTAGGATTTGTTTGGCTGGACTCCAGATAGCTGCCATATTTCAAGGGAGTGGTTGGAAGGCTGGAGAATCAAGGACACAAGGACTAATGAGGTGGAAAGGCCTCTTATGTCCTTTTGAGCATATGGATTAAATCAAGTCCACTTGATCATGATCCAAGGGTCAATAATAGGTCTAAGAAGGTTCTAGAGCATGTATTAACAGTTGAGATTAAATGGGATTTAAGTTTAACAAGTTTGCTTAAGGGTTTTAACCATTTGGAAGCTCTTTTGACCACCCATTGACTATTTGACTAGTCAATGGGTCAATGTAAGCTGAGGTGGCAGCTAGAGTAGCTTAGGGAGCTGTTTGAATGAAGTTTTGTGGGTTCAAATGAGAATGCATGGTGGTTTAATTAGAACTTTGGATATTTGACCAAGTAAATGAGTTGACTTGGTCAAATAGGCTAGGGTTTGACTCAAGGCAGGTTTTAGAAGTATTCCATACATCTCATGAAATAGATTCAAAGGGAATATGAGACTATGCAATCAAGGTTTTGAATGAATGCAAGGAATAGGTTCATATGGGTCAAGTTTGACTAAGTTTTAGGTTAAGTTGACCAAGTCAACTATTGACCATGTCAATAGTCCAAACAAGTCTAAATCACTAAGTAAAGTGATCGCAAGAGTTTGACAAAGTTTTGAATGAATTTAAGGCTTAATTCAAAGTAGAAATGGCTTAATGATTGATTTGGTCAACATAGGTTGACCGGGTCAACCAGGTTGACCCAGGAGGTGGTTGCGTTCAATTTGGAGTTCGTTTGGTTTGGAATCAACATTTGAACCCCATAGGGGTATTTTAGTCATTTTGACCCCTGGTCAATTGGCGGTCAAAATGGGTACAGAAAAAATACAGTTTAAAGTTCAACATATCAAGATTAAAGGTCTGGAAGTGACTAGAGGCTTTGGTGAAGGCTCTTCTTAATGGCAAGTCTAGTGGCATGGGTTGTAAATATTTGAAGGTTTTACAGCCTTTGGATTTTGATTAAGTTTCTGAGGTTAGAGACCTCAGAATGGGCTCAAATTTGGAGGGTTGTCTCCAGAGACATGTCCCATCAGTATGCAACTGACAGACTCTGAATCGGAGGTCAATTGATTGGGTTTCAAAGTGTTTGAAATTTCAATGGAAAAGGCCTTTAGGACAAAACCTTTGGACCTTGGATTTGGCTTGATTGACCTAAGATCTAGGTAGATCCTAAGGTATGAATAGATCTTAAAATTAGGAATCTATAAGGATCCTAAAGCCTAAGAAATTCCTAGAAGTTGGAGTCTAGAAGAAGTTTAGGATCTATAGTAGCTCTTAAGGTCTGAGCTCTAGAAGAATCCTAGCATAGATCCTAAGGTCAAGATTCTAGGAGAATCCTAGAGTTTAAATTAATTTGGAAATTAAATTGATTTAGGATCAGGAGTAGTCCAAGTGACCTCATACAAAAATGAGGTCA
Source organism: Dendrobium officinale (assembly GCA_019514585.1). Lineage (NCBI taxonomy): Eukaryota > Viridiplantae > Streptophyta > Magnoliopsida > Asparagales > Orchidaceae > Dendrobium > Dendrobium officinale. The sequence goes on along the minus strand of CM033691.1, from coordinate 46,698,296 downwards.
ACAGACCCGTGACCCGAAATTGACACCCCTAGCCTAGACCTTGCCGTTCCCTAAAATGACATGAAAATAATATAGAATAATCAACCATTTACTTAGTAGGCTACACAAGCCTATTAAAGAATTAAATGTTTGACATTTCAATTAAATTGCACAAGAGTTGAATAGTATCTAAACAGGAAGTTATATCATTTTAATTAAAATAATGCAGTGTTTGTATAAGGTTCTATCGCTAAAATGATAACAACTGTACAACTAGAATCAATAGTTGTCTAGCTTCAACAGTATGAAGCTGTTAATTGCAATAAAATAAATAGTTCTTGAACTTATGCATAGCAATAACATGAACATAATATTATAATAGAATAGATAATGAAAATATAATATGTAACATATAAATTAAAGCATGATTCACATTCATATAACACATTTATCGAAGCTTCCTATTACCTCTACTTTTACTTTGTAATGCCACAAAATCTAATTTAGAATAATTATTCTTTTATCTTTTAATAAACAATAATCAAAGCTACATAATTTTTTTTATCAATATGAATACTAACATAAATAAAACTATCGATCAAAACATCAATATATACATCAATATTTATTTCCCAAAAATCATGTACACTACTCAGGATCTATACAATCATATTATAATAAATCTATCATGAGTACAAAAGAATAACTAAAATAACAAAAATTTGAACCTAAAGAATTCTTATTAATCTCACACTCTTACTCCCTTTCCCTGATATGAAATTATTTAACCACATATAATAAAGATCAAGAGCCCAATAAAAAAACAAATTCTATAGCTGAACTCAAAGCACAACAAAGGAGCAATATGCATGTCAGCAGTTAAATTATAACAGTAATAATATATGATCATGAATATGTATAAAAATTAGTAAAACTCATATACAACAACAGTAGAATCTATAAAAAGTAAAACAGTATAGTACGAAAGCCAACAAAATAGTATAATGGAGATAACAGTTTGTCATTACAGGTGTCGAATCAATAAATCAGTCGTTGTATCAGTATTATCAATCAGTAGAGAAATCGTATAAAGCGATAAAATCAAAACATCAGTAAAGAGCTGTCACATATTATCTAATATGTCACATGCTCGATATATTCATATAATGAATCAGTAGTATCAAACATTATAGGTGTCTGTATTGATAACAGTAAAACTATTGTTAATGTCCCAATTACATGCATTTCAGTAGTCAAACTAAATAAGTAAGAAGAACTGGTTTAAGCGATATTTTTCTAGTATCGTATCAATATCAGCAAATTATTGGCTTAATAAACTGAGTCATCACTCTTGCCAGTGAAACTAGCTGGGGAAAAGAATACATATGTACATATTGATGTTTTGATAAAAAAAAATTAATTTCTGTTGTTATTTATATTGATAAAAAAATCACATAGCTATGATTGCAAAAATTATAAAATAAAAGAATAATTCTTCTAGTATCACATGCTTATACCTCCACTTGAGCATATTAGCTTAATTTTCCTTATAATTCTATTTCACTTATATATTCACCTGATCATCTCACATTTGTTCAAGATAGACAAAAGAATTACATATAACCTAATTTTTCTTATAACTCTACTTACACTTACACATTTACTTATTCATCTCACATATATTTAAGATAGATGAAGGATGCAAGCCTCAGGATCAAAAGTATAAGACTTTCATTTCATTTCTTCTTTATTATACTTCCAACCCAACTTTCAACTAATTAGTCATCGGTCTTTAATTTAACTCCAATTGTTGACCAATTGGTTATAAGTCTTTATCTTATCATCATTGTTTATTATCTTAAGTCAATTCACAGGTGGCTTTCAATAAATCAATAAGAGTCATCATTTTCTACTCATCAGTGTAATTAAGTTAATCGATCATAGGTTATAGCTAGGATCATACCACAAACTTTTTAGTTTTAAGGAAAACTCATTGGTCCATCCTCCTGCATAGGGTATTATGTTTTAAGAGTAAGCTCATATTAATTATAATATTAATAGCAAGTCTTCATTGCTTACATGCAAATGCTACATTTATCTCATATTAGTCATGTCATTTTTCTATGAAATATAAGTCAATATTATGTATGAAATATAATAATACACGAAATACAAATAAATCTATAAAATTTGAATATTATACATTTACTTCAAAAAAATATAGTTTCTAATTTACCAAATGAATTTAATAATATTATAGTCAAAATGCTCATGAAAATCATATCTATTGTATCTAAAAGGCTATAAAGTAAAAACTCAATAAATATGGATAAATATATTTTTATCAATTTTAAGAAGATTAAAATAATAGAAATTAAAATCATCAAAAATAAGTGTAAGAATATAGTCACTTATGATGATTAAAATACTTTTTATATCAGAAGCAATAGACACAAAAGACTTGAAGAAGCTTTCTCTCTCCCTTCCCTTCTTACTTTCCATGGCTCCTTCCTTAGCAAGACATATAATAGTGAGGGAGGAGAGGGCGATTGGAGGAAAATATATATGAAAATATTTTTCAGTGCCTAGCACTATGACGCTCCAACCCGGCACCGCATGCTCATTCTATAGTTAATTTAGAACATAGAGCTCCGATGCCCCCACGTAAAATTTTGGTACCCAGCACTACACCCCTAAAAGCTACTGTGCCCGCAAGCACAGAGCAGCAACGCCTAATTAGAAATTTTATATTTTGCAAATAAGTTCATTTTAAACTTCTGGGTTCTTACAAATGAATTACTTGTGTGCGTAGGCTCTTATAACACCATATGTATTACACAAAACATAAAATAGTTGTCATTCTTACCACCTTTTTTCTTTCCCTCCTCTTCCTCCATATATCCTCCAACACACAAATATAGCATATATTTCATCATATGAACATAAAACCTCAATGTATTCAGCATGTATGAGCAAAATTTAACATAGTTCATAGCATATGTACGACAATTTTTGTAGCATGTACATGCTAAACTTGTATACATATTAAAAAATAGCATATCATAAAATCATTCATAAGAAACATCCATAGCATCATTTCAAATAAATTATTATATTATAGAAATTTCTAAAAATGTTAACATACTTATCAAAATACTTAAACTAGAGTATGAGCCAAATCATCCAATGAAAATTTATATTTTTTTCCTATCAACATAATCAAAACATTTTATTCTATAACATACTAAAAATTATATAGTAAAAACTTTTAAAATTTTCATAAAATTGTGTTTGTGTCAACTCCAATCCAACAAAACTCCATAAATACGCACATAGACATAAAAATTGAAATTTAAAGTAGGGTATCTGTAATCTACCTGATCAAGCTAAATAATTTTCTCAACTTATTTAATGGACAAAATCAACTCTACGACCTTCGAGCTTTCTTTTCTCTTTAACCGGTGATCTCACAAATGGAATTGTGGAATTTTCAAGAATTCAAAAATAAATATTGATATTAATTGAGCCAACATCATAGTGCCACAACCCATAGTGTCACAACACTCCTAAGGGGAATTTTCATGCCTGTAAATAAGAAGCCTAGCATTGCAATGCTCCCAAGCGCTTCCCAACATATAAAGAAAGTAATATTGCCATTACAATGATGTAGTGCCCCCAAGCAACTTACAATTTATAGAGAGGGCAACGTTGTACCATTGTGGTGCTCCCAAGATTTCTCTACTTAATATATTTTCACTTTTGTAATTCAAACCACACCTTTTTTTTTTTTTTTTTTTTTGACAAAAATTCAACATGAAATGAATTATAAAATTTCACATAAATTTAACATAATTAAACGAACCTGGAAATTCTTACTATATTCAATTTGGATCATTAAAAGTATTACAAGTGAACTCAATATTGTAGTAACACTTATTACACTCACCCCTCCTTAGAAAAATATCATCCTAACATTTCACTATAAGTTGGCAACTAAAATAGATATGGGTAAATTTGGCTCATCTCAATCTCTTTTTTTCAAGTTACTTCTCTTTCAACCCTATGTTTTCATTGGAACTTAATCATAAGGATTTCTTAATTTCTCAACTGCTTCACAGAATAAGCAAGAATATATTTAAGTTATTTCTTATAAGTCTGATTAAGTCACACATCAATTTAATCTTCAGGCACTCCCTGTTGTAGATTAAAAATCCTTTTTCTCAATAAAGATACGTGAAATATATTATGCACATTGAACATGTGATCTGGTAGTAATAGCATATAAGCAGATTTCTCACTCTACTAATCACCACAAATGATCCAATATATCTTAGAATTTAATTACCTTTCCTGTCAATCCACTCACATCTTTTAAAGGACCAATTTTAGGACCCATCAGTTTTTCTCACCCACTTTTGCCCAAGATAATGGTGTTCTGCATCTTTGCCATACATTGCTTTTTATGGAGTTATATCAATACTAGCCTAAAAATTATTATAATAATCAACTTCAATCAGGGAAATAATAGCTTACCAACTTCAATCGTTCTTTTAGCACTTGAATAATCCTCTTAAATTGCCTATTAGTTTGCTGGTAAAAAGCAATACGAAAATTCAACTTAGTTTCCATACCTTCTTGAATAACCTCTCCACATTCTGGACGTGAATATACTATTATGATAAAAAATGGTAACTGTTAGAATTCATAGAATTTGAGAAGGGTAAAAATACATTCTCCTTATTATACAAAATTATCCCTATTTATAGATCTGTACAAGATGTCTTAATAAAGAAATAAATAACTTCTAATTGATACATAATTGCCTCAATATAATCCTTTCTAATTCAGCTACCCAAATATAGAAGGATATTGGCGTGATCCAAGTGAGCCTCCCACGGATTCTCATCCTGACCGTGGGATCAAATGCCAAGGGATGACTGAGATTTTGACACTCCCCCTCAAGCTAGAGACCAGCTTGCAATTACTCGCTCAGAGGTAGAGCTGCATTGGTTATGGATAGGATATCAACCACCAGAGAAAGCCGGCAATGAAGGCCGATGATGGAAAACTATCCTCAAAATTCCGACAATTAAGGTCGGTTGTAAGAACCTGTATTTCTCATAATTCCAGCAATAAAGGCCGGTTGTGGGAACCTGTATTTCTCATAATTCCAGCAATAAAAGTCGGTAGTGGGAACCTTTATTTCTCATAATTCCAGCAATGAAGGCCGGTAGTGGGAACCTGTCTTTCTCAGAATTCCAGCAATGAAGGCCGGTGGTGGGAACTTTGTATTCCTTTGAAATTCAGCAATGAAGGCTTCTCGGAGAAAACTTCCCTTGTCGACAATAAAGGTCGATGATAAAGATTTTCTCCTTTTTTCACTAAAAAAGATTTTTTTTTTTTAAGTCCGACAATGAAGGTCGAATTTTTTTTTTTTTTTTTTTGGGGAAAAAAGTACATTCCCGGTTTAATAAACAAACCGAGCCGCGGACTCTTTAAAAGAGTCGGAACGGGTAGCTTAAGGTGCGCACGCAGGGACTCAAGCGGGAGCAGCTCGAGCTTGCGGCTTTGCTCCTTCGACGACTTCCCTTCGTCGGCTTCGCTCCTTCGTCGACTTCCCTTTCGGTCGGATCGGTAGCAACTCGAGCTTTTGTCGACTTCCCTTTTGCTACTTCGACCATGCCTGGCGGAATCGGAGCCTCCGTCTGCGAAAGTAACTGGCGGAACCGAGGCTTCCATTTGTGGCGGCTCCTTGCAAGATCGAGGACTTCGGTTACGGAATTGGGTCGGCAGCCTTTCTTCTACGGCGACGTCTTGTAGTGTCAGAAGGTTGGATTGTTCGGCGATGAGGGCCGGCAAATTGGCTTTGATACCATGTTAGAATTCATAGAATTTGATAAGGGTAAAAATACCTTCTCCTTATTATACAAAATTATCCCTATTTATAGATCTGTACAAGATGTCTTAATAAAGAAATAAATAACTTCTAATTGATACATAATTGCCTCAATATAATCCTTCCTAATTCAGCTACCCAAATATAGAAGGATATTGGCGTGATCCAAGTGAGCCTCCCACGGATTCTCATCCTGACCGTGGGATCAAATGCCGAGATGACTGGGATTTTGACAATAACTTTGGGTATTCCATGCAATATAATAATCTCCCGCGCATATAATTATGCCAATTTATCTATTGAATATGTCTACCACATCGAAAGGAAATGGGATGACTAGGTCAATCTGTCAACAAAAACCCAAAAAACATCATGATTTTGCCTTGTTCTTGAAGAGCCCATAGCAAAATCTATCATGATCTCTCATTTCCACTTTGGAATAGTTATGGGTTGTAATAAGCCACATGGCCTATGATGTTAAGACATTAGCATCAAACACGCCCCAAAGTTCGAAACAAATTTAGCCACATTGCTCTTCAACCTAAGCCACCAATGCTCCACTTTGGCATCCAATAAAATGGCACCTTCTAGTTATCTACAAATTGCATGCAATTAAAAGCCTTTTTTATCCTCAATACCAATCTTAAACCACCTGAGGCTCTATAACGCCTTCAAATCTAAGGGGTTTCAAATGTCAAAAATAATTGTAGGTTCTTATCCATGTCTTCTACCCTCAAGGTAGACATCCTACTTTGTGTCCCTCCTCCTCATTGGGCTCCTAGACTAGTAAATTGCATCATCGAGTTTGATGATATTGCCCCTACTATACTCTACATAATCACAGCCTGACTCAAACTCTTCCCTTCAGCTGCTCTATCCTAATCTTGAGGGTTCATGGCTTTTAACACTTCAACCTATCACATATAAATAAGACTCGGATTAATACATAAATATAAGGGCATTCATAAAATATCCTCAAACTACCCCAAATTACTCTTACTTTTTTATTGATCATTCATATGCCTCTTGTTATAATTCAAATTTTCTAAACCATTTCTCTGATAACACTTTATGTTATGGCACAGGAATCTGATTGGAAGAATTATTCTTAATTCAATTTTATCGCATCAATAATCAATATCTAGAGCCAACTAAAAATATTCAATTATAGTGAACAAAAACTTATAAAACATCCATCTATTTATCATAAGAATCATATACAACAATTCAATATATTTTTTCTCTCACAACATCTCACATACATAAATAACTAAATTGCTAGAAAAATACATCTATAAATAAAAAACATACCTACAGTTTGAACTTCAACTTTATCTACTCTTTTTTTTCCTACTCGACTAGGGACATACTCTTCTATAAAATGGCATGGAAATATTGTAGAATGAGCAACCACTTACTCAGTAGGCTACACGAACCTATTAAAGATATGAATGTTTAGCATTTAAATTAAATTGCATAAGAGTTGAATAGTATCTAACCAAGATGTTATATAAATTTAATTAAATTGATATAGTATTTGTCAAAGATTTTATCACTGATATGATAACAACAGTATAACTAGTGTCAAAAGTATGAACATCTCAAAGGAAATAACATTAATATTTTTTGAACTTGTACATAACAACAACATGAACATGATATTAAAATAGAATACATAATGAAACACTACATGCAAAATATAAATCAAAGTGTAATTCATATTCACATGGTATATTTCCCGAAGCCTCTTTATACATTCACTTCCACTTATACCACAATTTGATCATATTAGCTCGATTTACTATATAACTACACTTCTACTTGTACCTCTACTTGATAATCTCATGATTATCAAGATAGATTAAAAAAAATACATATAGCTTAATTCCCCTGATAATTTCACTTTTACTTATACCTCCACTTATTCATAGCACATTTATTCAGGATAAAAAGAAGAATTATATATGTGCATATGCCCTTATAACTCAACTTGTGTTACAAAGAACATAAAGTAGCTATCACTTTTACCACTTTCTTTCTCTCCCTCCTCATCCTTCACATATCCTCCAATACATGAAAATAATATATCAATTTCATCACATAAATATAAAAACATCAATATATTCAACATGCATAAGCAACATTTAACATGGTACATGAATACAGGAATATAGCATATGTACAATAATTTTAGTAGTGTGTATATGGTTAAATTTTTGTGTATATTCAACATCAGCATATTAAAAACTCATTCATAAAAAACATTCATATCATCATTTTGAAGCACATACTATACTATAGTAATTTTCATAAATATCAATATAATCACTAAAATATTTAAAATTGTGTAAGAGCCAAATCACTCAATGAAATTTTACATTTTTTTCTATAAACATCATCAAAATGTACGTTTACATTTTTTGTCCCTCAAGATAACAATGCATCAAATACACTAATAAAACATTGAACACATTTCAACACCGCACTATTTACTATAAGGGGCTACTAACATGAAAGTATCTGATAGGAAACACTTGAATATTTCAATTAAAATCTATCAATAGAGATGAAAAATAGCAAAATGCTCCACAAATCCCATGGGAAAATCAACAAAACAGCAATTTTTATTGAAGAAATCAAACTAATGGAAGAAATAAAGCAAGATACAATTGATCCTCTTGAAATTGACCCTCTATTCGAGAGGAGGATCTATCTCTCCCAAATCTCTAGACGCCGCTAGAGCCCAAAAGAAACCTAAACCTAAGAGATCTCAAATTTTGCCCAAATTCAAGATGAAACACTAACCTTTACAAGAGAAACTATTTAAAGCAAAGAAGATTACGAAATTCCTAAACAGCCCCTAATTCAAATTTTTCCTCCCAAATCAATATTTAATTGATTTGTTCCCTCCCAAAACAATATTTAATTGAGTTGTTCCCTCCCAAAGCATTATTTAATTGAGTCCCTCCTAAAGCAATACTTAATTAGGTTGTTCCCAAAGCAATATTTAATTGAATCCCCTAATTCAAATTAGACTGATCTAACATTACTCCCCTCCCAAATATCCACCTTGTCCTCAAGGTGGAAGGATGGGAAGCTGTTGATAGTTTTGTTGAGCTGCTCTGTTAGTGGCCATGCTATCGTCCACTGAAACCAAGCTAAAGCTTTCCTCTCTAGACATAGCTATGCAATCGTAAACTTCACCTCCTCAATTAACACATTCACCGTGAAATACATCTCCACCCGGTACACCCACCCATAAGCATCCTCCCTTTTAAATACTGGCATCCCCAACTTCCTCACCCTAGGATCACTACCACCCCAATAGCTTTTTCCTTCTCCAGCATAGAGGTTGTCGTGATCCCTCCATATTTTCCTCATGTATCATGGGTGGGAATCCCACCTTCCTTCCTTTCACCTCACATGAACTGATCCCCATGGTTCGGCCCATCCTCCTCCTACGGTCATCCTCTTCCCTTGCCCAAAAGACCTCCCATAAGAGTCAGCCACCCCACTACCTTCACCACAAAATGCCCTTCCTGCTCTGATACCAATTTGATAGGAAACACTTGAAGATCTCAAGTGAAACTAGTTTCATTCTTAATTATTTCAACTTTATGAAGAAAAGAGAAACACTAAAGCTAATTTCAGAATTTATATTTTCTATGTCACGAGAGAAATCAAACTTCCATATCTCTTATTTCAATAAAAAGGAGAAGACATCAACTGGAAAACAACGTCAATATCTTTTAGCAACAGGACATGGACACAAATTTTTTTTTAGAAACATAACAATCTTATCATCTCTTTTATTCACAAAATTAGTAAGAAGAAGAGAAATAAGTGCGCCTACTCTCTCTAAGGATCTCATATCTATCAATGTGACTATCATTTTTCTGATTAAACATGTAGATACAGCTATACATACACACACATACACACACTAAATGATGGACACAACTAATGGTAATTAGATGTCATGCACAGCCATGGATATTGAGTTTCATGATCCATGAGAAAGCTGCCATGGATATTGAGTTTCATGATCCATGAGAAAGCTTCAGCATAATGTGCCTCATCAACAGGTAACTAAAACGATAGTAGTTTTCATGCAAACCATGGAGTCCCTAATATTACCTACTTCATATGTCACCAATTCATAACATTGCAAGAGGAGAGGAAGTATTACATTTCTATATCAGGAATAATACTCATGGATAATGCGTAGTTCACTATCATGCAATTGATTTAACTACTAGCTCTATGAGAGAACCTCAGCTCAACATGTTTTGTCAATGAGTGGCTATGAAATTACAGTAGCATTCATGCAAGCAACAAAATCCATATGATTGCCTATTCTATCTCAAGAACTGTAGAAGAGGAGGGGTCATTACCTTTGTAGTGAGGCGTGGCTGCCACTGTGGTGGGTCGAGCAGGTTGGAGGCCTGGAGGGGCTCAGGAGAAGGAATTTTGGCTTCCCTAGGGCCGGCCGATCAAGGATGATCGGGAGCAAGGCCTGGGTTAGGCAAGTCGACGGACTTCAAGTCACATGAGAGAAGAGAAGGCGAAGGAGCTTCGACTCTTTCCTGGAGCTTGGGAACCAGATGGAGACGGGAGATAGGGCTGCGGCTTTTGTCTTTGGAGGAGAGCGGACCAAACCACAAAGATTGAGGCAAATTATTACGTCCAATGTCTAGATTCGTGCAGACATCAATTCAAACGCGCCATGTCACCAAAATACATCTGGACTCAGTGTATTTGGGTGACGTGACGCGTCTGAATTGAGTGTCCGGACGTCCGATGATCGGAAATAATAATTCTCCGAGATTGAGAGACGAGCCGAAATTCTGTATTTTTCACCTTATGTTTGATGGAGCCAACAAGAGGGAGAGGACTGGCCAGCTATCCTGCACTTTGTCTGAGGAAAATGAAAGCCTTAACCCAAAGTAGAAGTATTAATTATTCTGTGCGGACATAGAATGTCATTTGAAGATTAATCAGAATACATCACGTTAATCGTACTCAGGAGTCATCGCCGTAGTTTGGCATCACTGATGTGGCTCATTCTGATTAGTCTTGAGGTGGTGTTCTGCGTTCAGCTCTCCGCACAGAATAATTTCTCAAGTAGAAGCCCGCCATTACCCCTCTCCTTGCTTTAGGGGCTGTTTGGTTACCTGCAAAAGAAATGCAGGGTAAAATAAATGCAATGTAAAGTAAATGCAATGCATTCTGAATACTTTGAGTCTGTTTGGTTGTCTGCAAAATAAGCGCAGGAGAATTGTTTCCCTTGTTTGGTAGGTATATCTAGAGTAAAGTAAAAATATTTTTTTTAATAATTTATTTGACATTAAAATAAGTATATTTATAAAAGCAGTATATTTATAATAATTAATATTATTTGGTGTTATAAAATTTTTTATTTAATTCAATTTATTTAAATCTAAATCGAATTAAGTTAAGATGTACTTCAATCAATTTAAAATAAATCAAGCTTAATTTAGTTTACAAGAAAAATAATTGTTAATTGATTTGCTTCAATAAAAATACAAGAAAAATAATTGTTAAAGGAGTGGTGAAAACATCTATCAAATGGTTAATTGATTTGCTTCACAGTAGAATAGAATCAACTGGTAAACTATAACAGCCTCACCAAATGTTTATCTCACCACTTAGAACTATTGGTACAGTTATTATATAAAGCTAAAAACTTTAATGTCTGATTAAAAGGTAAATGCCATGCAAATTATCATGCATCTCAAGTTATGAAGTCTCAATTATGAATCAATGGCAGAGGAGTGGAAGAAAGGAAAAGTTCATATCAACATTATATTGAATTTAATATTATTTCAGAGTAACCAAAGAGCAAGAAAACTAACAGTGCAGTATCATCCTATAACAGGCTAATAAGGGTTTTATTTCAGTTTAGCAGAGTTTTTGGTCTTCTGCCACTTCTCTATAGTACAAAACCAATTCCACTGGAAGAATAGAGCTGCAAGTCGCAAGAAACTGGCAACAGCTACCTCAATAAATGCTGTTATGAACGAACTCTTAGGAGACAAGCCACAAGTTGCGATAGCAATGATTGTTCCTTCAAAGTTGCATGGAATGATAAATCTTACAGATTTGATGCCATTCAGAGATGCTATAGCGACATCATCTGCCTTCATTTCTTTAGATTATCCTGCTATTATGTTGGTGAGCTCAGGTCTTCTCTCTTGCTCTCCTGAGAGAAATAAAGCCCCCAAAACAAGTTCATTATCTAGAAAATGCAGTCCTATAGAAAAGGTATAATATGAGCTGATTTTTCATTTATAACTCTTGATGTAAATTTTCTCATTTCATCACAAAAGCTGCTAAAATATGCTAAAATTAAGCAGCAGATACTTCAATCAACATCTTTTCGAGTGAACAATGTGCTTCACTAGCTGTGAACAGATAGAACCTTACTTCCAGTTAAATATCTTGGCAAAGCTTAGTTTTAAGCTCAAAATCATAAAAGAGAGCTACTTATCAGATAATTTGACAAGTGCGTTGTAACTTCAAAAACAATAGGCAGGCAGACCAATTAACCATAACATACAGAAATATGAAATTAACAATAGGTAAATCAGGTACCTTGAACGAAATATCACAGTGAGTTTTATGTTAAAAATCTTCATAAAAAAACAGAGAAGAATTCATCAAATTAACATCATTAAGGCAATAGAGGCCAGTCTCCCCGGTCATCCGCTTCATCGTCGGAAGCACAGCCTTTATTAAATGGAACGTATTCATCAAATTAACATCGACCATAAACTTGATCTCCTCGAGTTCCTGCTTCTCGAGCTCCAGAGGCAAAAGCATACCCTGGTTGCAAACAAGCACGTCAATTGGCCCAGCTTCCTCGACCGCTCGGCTCACGGCCTTGGCGTCCCGTACATCGGCGCTGAAGACATTGATCTCCTCGCCGGTAGCGAGACGAACGGCTTCCCGGGCCTCCTCGAGGCACTTGGGGTTTCGCGCTAGAATGGAATCTCCTGCGCCTTCGGCGGCAGCCTGGTGTGCAATGCCAAATATGCGAAGTGGATTATTAGAGACGCTAATCAGAGATTTAATTAGTTAATCATATGTAATTATATTAACTGTTTAGATGTATCCACTTAGTTTGTGACACGTGTAACTGGGCACCTAGTCTATGCACCTATATAATCTACTCCACTGTATCTGTAATGGATCATCCAATACGATTGATCTTCTTTCTCTTCTACTGTTCATCTTCTTGATCTCCGGTGGTCTCACCGTGAGAAACATCAGACTCTCTGTTTCTACATGGTATCAGGCCTCTCCTTCCTTTCTTGCCCTCAAGATGCCGACGTCCAGCTCCGCCTCTCCTTTGATCGCCGAGCAACTATCCAGTACCTCAACGGAAATTTCACCTATCTCGCCGTCGCTTAAGTTTATCGTCTCCAACCTCAAGACTCTTGTTCCAAATCAGTTATCATCGGATAACTATCCGATCTGGCGTCATCAGATCATCAAACTTCTTCGTGCCAATGAGTTCGACAACTTTCTTGCCCCTCCGGATCCACCTCTCGATCCATCTGATTCTTCCGCAGCCGCTTCGATCAAAAACTGGCGTATAGTTGATCAGAACCTACAGGCCGCACTCTGCTCGACGATCTCTCCCACCTGTTCTTCCCTACATCCTACACCTGGACACTACGCACGAAATATGGCACTTTCTTGAAAATCAATTCCAAGCCACCAGCCGTTCCAAGGTCATCCAGCTCAAAAATGAGCTTCATCACATCTCCATGAAGAATCTTTCCATGGTTCAATATCTCACTGAAATCAAGAAGTTGGTGGATCAGATCGCGTCAGCCGGATCAACCGTCGATTCGGAGGACATCATTCTTTATACCTTGAATGGTTTGCCGCCGGCATATCAATCATTCAAGACGTACGTCCGCAATGCTCCCACCCAAATTCGTCTGGAAAATCTCTACGCAATGTTGATCAGTGAGGAAATTCACATCAACGCCGATGCCGCTCGAAGCTCCGCGGATGTTGTACAGCAAGCGGCCCTCTATGCGAATCGGGGCCGCGGTCGTCGCAACAGGGGACGTCCTCCCCCTCAGCCTCAATCTTCTAACGGACGTAACACGACTCAACAACAATCTCTTCCAACGTGTCAAATTTGCGCCAAGAGAGGACATACTGCAGACGTATGCTGGCATCGTATGAATGCAAATTACACTCCTCAATCCTCAACAACCAAACCGAATAATGCTCTAGTGGCTAACTCCGACACAACGTCTTACGACTGGTACCTGGACTCAGGTGCATCCTCTCACATGACCAATGCCGCCGAGAATCTCGCTCAATCCACTGCCTACTCTGGATCTGACGGCGTCTTCATCGGGGATGGAAGGAATATCCCTATTGCTCACTCGGGCACGGGCATTCTTCCCACCCCGACCCGTAAGCTATTTCTATCTAATCTTCTACACACGTTCCCAACATTTCTCACAACCTTATCTCTATTTCTAATCTTGTTCAAGATAATAATATTTCTGTGACATTTGATCCCATGGGTTTCGCTTTTAAGGATCTGAAGACAAATCAACTCATTCTGCGCGGTCCATGTAGCTCCGGCCTCTACCGACTCGCGCCACCATCAACAAAAAGCTCTGCTCCGTCTGCATTTCAAGCCTCCAGCGAACTTCGATCCCACTGGCATGACCGCCTTGGCCACCCCAACTCACGGACATTACATCAAATAGCTCAAAGCAATCCGCATCTTCGAATTTTACTTCCTGCTAAATCTTGTATTACATGTATACAATGCAAATGTCATAAACTACCATTTGAATTGTCTAAATCTCGAACGAAATTTCCGTTAGCACTCTTGCACGCTGACGTTTGGAGTCCGGCTCCGGTCCCCTCGCTTCAAGGCAGTCGTTATTTTTTAATTCTAGTAGACGATTACTCCCGTTATACTTGGCTGTTTACGCTATCCCAAAAATCATCTGTGTATAACGTTCTTAAACATTTCATTATATTTATTGAAAATCAAACAAATAGCAGGATCAAATCACTTCGGACGGACAACGGAACTGAATTCGTCAATCACCAGATGAACGATCTCCTTCGGTCCAAAGGCATACGGCACCAGCTATCATGTCCCTATACACCTGAGCAGAACGGTGTTGCCGAACGAAAGAATCGACACATTCTGGAAACAACACGGTCTCTCCTCCATCGCGCGAATCTTCCTCCTCACCTCTGGCCGGAAGCAACTTCAACAACAGTTTACCTTATAAATCGGATGCCGTCCCCGAATACTCAAAACAAATCACCTATGCAGCTAATGTTTAACATTACTCCCAACTACAACCATCTGCGTACGTTTGGCTGTGAATGCTTTCCCCTGCTTCCTCGGCACGAACGCAACAAACTCCAACCCAAATCCCATTCGTTCATCTTCATTGGATACTCTGATATCCACAAAGGCTACAAATGCCTTAACCAGGAATCCAACTCTGTTATCATCTCTCGTAACGTCACATTTCTTGAGGACTCTTTTCCCTATCAAACTAATTTGTCTTCTTTATCGCAGCACACCGATGAATTGTCATCCAGCTTGCTGCTACCTACATCAAAAGCTTCGGAAGTTCGTCCACCAAATTTGGATCTCCCTCTCCAATCCTCGGCTCCTCTCCGATCGCTCTCTCCTCACCCTCAGATACAGCCTCATACGACTGTATCCGATCAACAGCAATCCACATCCGTTCCTCCACCGGTTAAGCATCCGATGGTTACAAGAACGCAAACAGGGTCACTCAAACCATCTCGACGACTCAATCTCCTCACCATGTGTTTGTCTTCCTCTGAACCCGATCCGACTAGCTTCAAGGAAGCCTCCAAAATTCCAGAATGGCGTCAAGCCATGGCAGAGGAATTCACCGCGCTACAACAACAAGGTACTTGGCAACTTGTTCCACCACCGATCCAAGCTCCTATTTTGGGATGCAAATGGACCTTCAGGAAAAAGTTCAATTCGGACGGATCAATCGCTCGATTCAAAGCCCGCCTTGTCGCTCAGGGAAATCAGCAAGAACAGGGCATTGACTTCGGCGAGACATTCAGTCCGGTAGCTAAACTACCGACCATTCGGGTGCTCTTCACCATTGCTTTATCTAATGGATGGTCCGTCCAGCAGTTGGATGTCTCAAACGCTTTTCTTCACGGCATTCTCACCGACACCGTCTACATGACACAGCCCAGAGGCTTTGTCGATCAGGACTATCCCAATTACGTCTGTCGTCTTCAAAAAGACATCTACGGCCTCCGTCAAGCACCACGCCAGTGGTATACGACCTTTACTCAATTTCTACTCACACTCGGCTTCCAATACAGTCAAGCAGACCCGTCGTTGCTCACCTACACTCAAAATCAAACAAGGATTTTTCTCTTAGTGTACGTGGATGACATCCTTGTCACCGGTAACAACAATGCTGCCATCTCTACCGTGCTAACTAAACTTCAATCTCAATTCAATATGAAGAACCTCGGACCAGCCCACCACTTTCTCGGAATCAAAATTCAATCTTTCAGAGATAAGTATTTCCTATCCCAATCATCCTACGCTCTATCCATTCTTAAAAGCATCAACTTAATCGATTGCAATCCTTTGTCTAACCCGTCATGTACTAAACTACCTGATCAGGTACCGGAAGACGCTACTCTCTCCGACCCGAGCACCTACAGACGGATAACAGGCTCCTTACAATACCTGACTCTCACTCGTCCCGACATCGCCTACGCCGTCAATGTGCTCTCCCAACATATGCACGATCCTTCCTCCAAGCATGTCTACCTACTCAAACGTCTCCTTCGATACGTCAAAGGAACAATCAAGTTCGGTCTACCGATCCACAAAGCTCCTCTAACTCTCACATCCTACTCCGACGCCGATTGGGCCAGTGACCCTACAACGCGAAAATCTACAACAGGTTACTGCACATTCCTCGGAGAAACACTTGTCTCGTGGATAGTCAAGAAACAGACCACTGTGGCTAGATCCTCAACTGAATCAGAGTATCGTGCGCTCGCAGCGGCCACGGCGGACATCATTTGGTTAAAACGATTGCTGAACGACTTCTCTATTCCCCATTCTCAGCCAGTCGATCTGTTCTGCGACAACATGTCCGCCATCGCTCTTGCTCACAATCCCATATTCCACGCACGGACGAAGCACATCGAGATCGATCACCGCTTCCTCCGTGACCACATTCAGAACCAGGTCCTTCGTCTTCTGCCTATCAGCACTACATTTCAGATCGCTGATCTCCTAACTAAGCCGCTCTCGACTCCTCGCTTCAAGGAACTCCGCTCCAAACTGACCGTTCAAGACGAACAATCTGTTTGACAGGGGATATTAGAGACGCTAATCAGAGATTTAATTAGTTAATCATATGTAATTATATTAACTGTTTAGATGTATCCACTTAGTTTGTGACACGTGTAACTGGGCACCTAGTCTATGCACCTATATAATCTACTCCACTGTATCTGTAATGGATCATCCAATACGATTGATCTTCTTTCTCTTCTACTGTTCATCTTCTTGATCTCCGGTGGTCTCACCGTGAGAAACATCAGACTCTCTGTTTCTACATGGATTGCTTCAAATTTTCGAGAAGAAGAAGCCACTCGTGCGCAATCTAACACCTCCTGCGAAGCAATGAAGCCGACGATGAAATGCAGAGAATTTAGAACCCGCTCAATTTGAGCGGGTTTCTATTTCGCTGAAATAGCTCCGTCTAATACACGGCTAATTCTTCCCAGGATTTTCTTTTATTCCGCTCAAAATGAACCAAACAACCTAATTTAACAAATACCTGTAATTATTTTACTTTACCCACCTAATGCTGCATACCAAACAGCCCCTTAGTCATTTTCGAACACAAAAATAGAGCCTGCCCGCTGCTGGAGATCACAGACATCAAGGAAAAAGAGATATTGGTTGACTGCCAATTCAATTCAAGCAGTCTGATTGAATTTTCTAATTTATGAACATATTTAAATTGATGGCAAAAAGTCAATCGAGGTTTATCTTAAGAGCAATTGGGTTAAAATTCAAAGATTGGATTGAAATTGGGTATGAAGCAAACTCAATTCGACTCGATTCGAGTCGATTTGGGTCCAATTTCATCTGATTATGTTAATATGATAAAATTAAACTCAAATCGACGTCGATAGACCCAAATTGGGCTCGACGTGGTTCAATCGAATCAATCGCACATGCTCGAAGGGAAATCGTGATAAAATTGAGGTCAACAGTTGTTTCCTTGCAACTTCCAATTAAAGCTAATTAGTGCATTAGTGGTTCAGACCCTTTAACATATTTTCCAATTATTCAATTACATTTAGTTTGATTTCAAATTACCAACAATTCATATGATTTTGATAGTAGCCCTAAGTTTGACCCATAAATAAATAAACCTCAAATCTTTTATGCCCTTAGACCCATTTAATCATACTAGTTTTATTGCATGTGCATTTGAATAAATTTTATAAATAAAAATGATATTAAAAAAACTTGTAATTATATTTTGTTTGATAAAAAGATAAAATAAATAATTTTATCCCTATAAATAATTCCAATTATTAATAATAATAGTAAAATACTTAGTAATGATTAATTGAGATATTTTTTTATCAGCTTTATTGCACGTGTATTAAAAGCATATGAATAAAATTTAAAAATAACAATTCCTATTATAAAAATTTTAATTATATTTTTTTAATAAAAAGCTAAGATTATTAATAAATCATAAATAATAAAATTGTATTAAAATATGCAAGCAATCTCATGAAATATATATATATTCATCTAACATCTAGAAGAATAATCCATTGGTTTTAGCAATAAAAATATCATTGATCAAAGAACATATTTGACATCACATGACTACACTATAAATATATAAATAAAAATTTGTATTACATGACTCCACTAAAAAAGTAGTGCTTCTATGGCTTGCATTAATATTAAACAACATATATAAAAAAATAGTAGCTATACATAACCACATAGCATATTAGAATTGTTGTAAAAATGTTAAGAATTGTGGTGGAAATGCTATACATAAATGAAAATATATCATAAACAATTGAAATTGGATCATACGCTTATAAAATTTACACTTTATATATCTTTATGTATTTAAATTATTAGTGAGAATGTAAAGAAAAAAAAATATTGATGTAACAAACCTCTTATTTCTTTGGGCTACAAAGCATGTAAGAACTTTGGTTGAGAGAGCATAAATCGGATCATCTGCATGAAAAAATTATTCACTCCCAAACAAATAAAATGGTGGCTCTTATATGCATAATTTTTTTTTTTTCTTAATGAAACTTATCAAGCAAATTGCTATCATAAAATAATTATTTTAGATACTTCACGCCTAATTTTCTTTTGTTTCTTTTTCACAACTCGTTTCATATAGTAAATATTGTAACCACGAATTTTAAAAGCAACTTATCCTTAAGTCTTACTTATAAGAAAAATTATTTACTTTAGATATTAAATCAATTAAATTTGAATGAGATTAAATTCTCATATTAGCTATTCAAAAAGGGCTCAAATTATATTAATATGGTTGCCAATGGTACCATCCACTATTATGGAAATAAAAACACAACGAATATCAAAATATGTTGAATTAGAGGTCCACAAATGTAGAAGAAAAAATCACAGGCCAAACACATGTCCAAAAATTTGTTATGAATTAGAATGTATTTATGTAAAAATATTTTGTTTATGGCACAAACCGATAACTTTCATATCATTAGGAATTGCAATTCATTGTGAAAATGAGTAGGATTATTGTATAAAAATAAAAAATATTATTATCTTCAGTGCAGTGACATTTTTCCTTTTCATAGGGAGAGATCATGAGAATACATCAGCAATCATTAAAATTAGAATGGATACAAGCAATTGAACTTAAATGATAATTAGCAAAAGGATTAAGTGTAATCTATTTTGCAAGTAAGAAATTGAGCATTTGTTTGTAACTATCAATAAATGCATTAGGAATCTTCTAATATTGCATTGAACACAAAACTTGAGATCAATCACTAACTAATTTCCTTTGATATGTGATATGTCATCACAAATTTATCTTGATTGGGCATGAATCTCGAGGCAAAAAGCTAGTTGAAAACTTCAAAGATTAAATCCTGAAGCACCCAAACTCCGATTTCAGCGAGCTTACAATCAAACTGAGCGTCTCGGAAATACGAACCCAACGGCACCAAACTCAACCCAATCCGAGCCCAAATGGGTCCAAATCAAGGACCCGAAGCGCTGTTTGAAGGTTCAAACTATAATTTGAGTTATCAAACGGTTTCCGATTTTTTTTTTAAAACAACTTGTTAAAAAAAATTACAAAACACTAACCAAATATATCCTTTAATAACAAAAAAATTACAAAACACTAACCAGAGCATAACTTTTGTGCTGTAGAAAAAAATTATGATAAAATCTTTTGATATATTTAATATCAAAATGAAACTAAAAATATTTGTAAAATAACATGCTAATTTATTCTGTTCTCCAATGATTTCATAAAATGTTTCTATAATGCTTATGCTTGTGAAAGTTTAGTACTTGAATTATATCATCTAATAATTTTGCTGTATGAATCTTTTATTATGCTGATAACAAAATCCAATTAAATTTCAATTGTCAAAACTAAGTGATCCAAAAGTTGCAGTTTGCAATTCTATTTTATAAACAGCTAACAAATTTTATAAACAATTAAAAATCCATTACATATGCTTTGAATTTGAAAGATTAGAGATCCTTTGAAGCGGAAAGAGTAGAGATCCATAAATCAATTGCAAATCATGAAAAATCTACGGGAAGAACAAGTGAGAATAGTTTAAGCAATTATATATGATGGGGAGGGAGAACTCGTTCGACGGTTATTTATGGAGAATCGAACTGTTTGTTAAAATCGGGTGGATATTCAAGGGTTCAATGGTTTCCTTCATCTTCCAAAAATAAAAATGAGAGACTTCCATAAGAAGAAGCTTATAGAAGTTCAAAAGACCAAAAGAAGAAACCAATCAGAAGAGAAGAAGGCTTAGAGGAGGAAGCTAGGGCATTTAATTCAATCCTAAGCCGATTAGATAATTTTGATAATGAGCCTGCGAACAATAGCAAATGATAAGAAAATGTAATGGATTTAATATAAAATATAAGGCCCGGATCTTTTTGAGAAGGAAATTCAAATAAGATATACTATAATAGTATTATAGATATGCTAAAAAAGAAATATGCAGCTTTAATAATTTCGGATAGGAATCAAGAATAATTTTGTTGGAAGAGAGCCGCGATTAATTGTTTGAAAACAATTTTAATGATTATGGAGAAAAATCGGGATTAAAACTGCTTGTATTTATAGGAACTTTTATTATATCCAGTGAACGTACGCAGAGGAATGTTCGATTTTAGGCAAAAAAGTGTATGTACCGAGTTTTTCGCGCCTGTATCGAGTTTTTGGTACAGGCGCTTTTTTGCCTAAAACCGAACCTTCCTCTGCGTACGTTCACTGGATAGAATAATAGTTCGTATTTATAGTTTTATTGGGCGTATGAGATTTTAGCGTAATGACTTTAGTGCATGTATCGGAAATAAATAGTACAAACAGCATTTTTCACCTACGCTCCCCGAGCTACCAATCCAAGAAAATCAAGCCGGACCTCTTTTTTATTTAATAGCCGAGAGTATTAAATGAATAGTACAAACAGCATTAAATTATATAAGTATTATTTTTTATTTATTAATTAGTTATAATGTAATGGATGATCAAGATAATTTAAGAAGAATTAAAATGGATGACTAAATTTTAGTGGGGAAGAAAACTCAAGCCCATTTTATAATAACTAGTAAAATGCCCCTGCATTAAATGCACGTTACTAAAAAATTAAAAAATCAATTTATAAATATTTTATTTATATTATCATTATTAAGATAAAAAAATTATTATTATAAATAATTATAATTATTATGATAAATTTTATATGATTAGATAAATAGTTTTATATTATATGAATTTTCTTTTATTTATGAATTATTTTGGCATTAAATTATGTTTATTATTTAATAAACAATCTATTTATTTTTTAAGTCTGATTTTCTTAAAAGTTAGCAGTTCTTTTTTTAATTTCACATCAATAAAATTTTAAACATTAATAATAAATAAAAAAATTAATAGAATAAATTTGAGTGAAAATTACCTTTTTATTAATTTTATTTCATTTAAAATAATAATTTCATTTTACAAATATATTGCCACAAATACTTTTAAAATCAAATTACCAATAAAAAAGTTGGTAATATAATATATTTGATTAGAGTAAACTTCATTTGTGATTTTTTTTATCATGAATTGTAATCAATATGACTACCTCCTCTGACTAATTGTAGACTAGGGACCACGATGTCCCGTGACGATGGAACCATGGGATCTTGATCGGGCCCATGGTTGAAAAAATTTTATCTTTTATTCAAAAATTTTATATTTATATTTAAAAAAATAAAAAAAAAATTGTTTATAAATTTTACTTTTTTTCACGTTGCTAGAATTAAAAAATATATTATAAGAAGATTAAATTGTTGTACGAAACAAATATAGTAAAATTTGTGCTTGTATAATTGTTAGTGAAAATATATACATAAACATTTTAATGTTAAATTTATGAATACAACTAATGAGATAGATTTCTCAACAAAGACTTAGAGGCTTATTGAAATTGCATTTCATGAATTTAGAATAAGGATTAATATTAATTAAAAATTAAATTTATCAAATTTTTATAACATAAAAATAAAAATTATATATAATAGCACATTATCCTAGATATCATATTAAATATGTATTATGTTAGATAGAAATATATTTCATTATAATCAGAGAGGCACAATTTAATTTCATAGAGATTAATTTTAATAAATATGAATAAGAATTAATTATCACTTAAGGTTTGGAGATAATAATTCTTTTATTTTTGCATGGCTCGAAAAAATTTGTGAGGAGAGACAAGGAGACATACATAAGAGATGCAAATTTATAAGGAGAGGTTAAAATTTTTAGAGCCAAAACAGTCTGAAGAGACAGCGAGAATGAGAGATACATAAAATATTTGTTATAAGAGAAATACAAGGCAATGGTGATATGATTGAAATTGTTCGTTCAAAGTAGATGTAGGGGTGTCAATTCAGGTTGACGGGTCGGGTTCAGGTCGAACCCGAGCTGACCCGGATCTAAACGGGTCAACCTGAACCCGACTCGTTTTTGCAAACGGGTTAGACATTTCAACCCGGACCAGACCCGCTCGGGTTGCCGGGTTGACCCGACCCGCGTGCGCCTATACGGGATCGCGAGCGGCAGGCTGCAGCAGCGGAGTCCAAGTCGCGACTCGCGAGCGCGCCTATGGAGTGCGGAGCAGACAGTCGCTGTCGCAGGCTGAACGAGAATCGCGGGATGGACCAAATCGGGTGGTCGCCTGGTCAGGCTGGATGGGGGTTGCGGGACGCCGGGATCCGCCGAGCGGCCGAGGCGTTGAGTGCTGGCTGGTTCGGCTGGATGCAGTCACGTGGGATCCGATGCTCCGCGGAAGTGCTGGCTCGCCGGGCTGGACGCCTGGACCACGCGAGTTCGCGGGAAGGTGGGAGTCGGGACTTGATGCGGACGCGGGTCAATTCGGGTTGACCCGCGGGTTGTCGGGTCAACCCGAACCCGACTCGTTTTTCAAACGGGTCAAAAATCCGAACCCGGACCCGACCCGTTTTGCAAACGGGTTGACCCAAACCCGGATTTTTCTGGGTCGGGTCAAAAGTTGACACCCCTAAGTAGATGGCAACTTCGAGAAGGAAGAAAGTATTTTTGAGGACAATAAGATTGAAAACAATAAATTAAAAAAAGAGAGGTTGAAGATTACATATAAATTCAGAAGAGTCGGCAAGTTGTGGAAAGAGTGCAAGGATTGAGAAATTAGAGCATGATTATTTTAGTTATATTTTTATTATTTAAATAAATAATTAATCATGCTTTTAAAGATATTAGTCATCAACTGGCTTCTTGTTACTCTTCTTGGTCCTCTTGATCATCTAGAGATCTAAAGTCATGTGGCTAACCAATGGTGAAAATAATTTGGACTTTCTTTACAAGAAAACTATAGCTAGGAGTAATTGTAACAATATAAGTGAGATTACTACTAATTAGTTCTTGTTCTACACATCATAACATCTCTATTGCTATTATCGGCCACTTGTATAAGCTCTTCACTATCAATGATTTCCGATATGATTGCTTCTTTATATCGTTGGTGTTGGATGACATCAGAAGATTGATTGTTGTAAAACGGAATTCCTTTTTGATAATTGATTTTAGTGCCAGTCAAAGATTTCTTAGTAAAAGAGCTTCAACTCCTTTTTTGCAAACTACTGGTTACTGAAGCTAATAACAACTGGAGGAGAGCCTATTCCTTTAATGCTTTATTTTACTATTAGAACTGTCCATAGACTTCACTTCAGTAGCTTAATTTCCCTGGACCATTGTTATTGGATAATAATTAACATGTGTGCTAGACATGATCTGAAGCTTTAAAGTGAAGTTTAGTTTGCCAAAGGTGCGAATAGCATAAAGAGCTCTTCATGAATCAGATTCTGGGTTCACTGAAGCAATTAAGTACCTATATATCTCAAATTTTTATTTATATGTTACATAAAATTAGTTAGTTTTAAGTTTCCATACAGCTTTATATGATATTTGTGAGAAATAATTTAATAATGAAGAGAAGATATGACAAACATTATAAAGGTAAATTTTATATATGAATTAATATAAATTGCCTCTGATTAAAAATATTGAACATTAGAAACCGGGTAATATTTGTCATCGGATAGGAACATAAAAGAATCATGAATCTTCACTTAATAATGTGAACAAGGAATCTCATAAATTTAATTGGGGATAATTGTAACATAATATTTTGGAATCATTGAAATTTTAAATAAACAATATTACATAAAAAATGAAAAGATAAAATCCTATATCTATACTACTATTATAAAAAGGGCTTGAGTTTCCTTCCTCCGGCAAATCTTGTTCATCCATTCTACTTATTTTTTAATTATATTGGCCGTCCATTCTATTAAAAATATTTAATAAATAAAAAAATTCACATAAAACATTATTCATATATGACTCTTCAATTCTATCATTTATCACTTCCTATAAAACATGTATTCATTCATTTATTTATGGCCGTTATTTTAAAATTAATACTATACTACTATCAAATCCCGATCGTTCATTTCATTCATTTAAAAAGTAGCCTAGCTCATCGTTTTTTTTTACTGTTCGGCTACAATAAAATGAGCGTTTTAGTGCAGTTTAAAAAATATTTATAGGTTCGGTTTCAATACCAAAGCGTTTTTGCCCTGATTTGTTGTCTATTTGATTTCGCGGCCCTTCGGATCCCGGTCCAGCTTTAAGGCTCCGCCGCGTGAAGAAGTTTTTTGAAATATTAGGTGCTTCTTTGGCTTTGTTGTTCCTGTTGGAGTCGCTGCTCCTTCGTCTTTGTTGTTCCCGTCGGCTCGGAAGTCGCATTGAGAGTTCCCTGTGAAGGTAACATTATTTTTCAAGCTTTCGTTGTTGTTGTTCGCTCATATCACTCAGTTCACACAATCTATAATCCTATAGCTCCCATTTATAACTCGCAAAGCTCTTAAATAGAATAGGTTTTTCACTTTTCTTCTAACCCTAACCGGTGCGACTTCGCTCCACACTCTCGCTACGTTGATTCTTTGAATTATTGAACCAATTAATATGAAGGTACTTTGTTTCCCATTCAAGATTTACAAACAAGCAGAAAGAATTCAGTATTTTCATTATGTCCATTGACATTTTTGGAGCTGTGTAGAGATTGTTAACCATTGTTGTTTTATGTGTTGCAGTTCAACGAATCCCACCACCGATTGTCAGAAGAAGCTCGAGATTGATGACGATAAAAAATTGTATGTTTTTCCTTGTAAATTAATTTATTCTCTGTAGGTCGTGGGTTTTGTGTTTTAGATGATGCTTCGTGTGATTAATTTACTATGGCATTTTGTGTTTTTTTTCTTGCGTTTTTCTTGAATTATTTTTTGAAGCTAGAACTCTAATGTCCTTTTCGCAGGAGATTTTTTTCTCTGTTGAGAAACACAATTTCGTTTTAAGGAGGACTCAATAGGGCATTTCATTTCCATTTTTACGAGGAACGCGTAGGTGCCAAACGGCTAAATTGACACCCTTGGTTAATCGTGCATGATAAGCGCTGCTTGTCTTGCTCTGGGCATAGGAGCGATTAAGCTAAGCCGTCCCTTGCTTATCTCAACTTAAATTTCCCTAATTATCTTTTTCATTTTAATGATTCAAAGAACTTCCGCCCTTCGCCCTTATAATTGTACGTTCGACAAAAGTCCAGCGTGTTGACTGGCATGAGACCAAGGGTTAATTATGCAAATTAGAAAAAAAATACAGGAACAAATGTTTGAATTTGCAATGGGAAATAGCGTTTAATTTCTTTAACAATTTTTCACTTTTTGGAAGATGAATTCAACCATCGAAACCTTTCAACAACAGATGATTTGATTCCCCATAAGATAACCATCGCATGTGTTCTGTTTCTCCCTTATTAATATGTCACTAAATATTATGAAAGCTTTTTATTTGTGTTTGCTTTCTTTGATTTCACCACTTTTTTTTTTGCTTATATTGGTCTAGGAATGAAACTTTTTTATCAGCTATTTGACTAGGCATTGGACTATCTGCCACTCAATTACCATCCCTAATACATCAACTTTATTAGTTTTTTTTTTTTCAATGATTTAATATAGATTTTTTGACTTCTTATTTTTCATTAGTTTTAAGAAACAGTAAGAAAGTTATCCTAAACGAAACATTTTTTCTTTTTTTCTTCATAATCCTTCAACAATATATATATAGTTAATTTTTACTTTTTATTGTACATATTCTAATCAATGAAGTTTATTTTAGATTATATTATCTTCTGTAGATATCTTTATTGTCATCCCCCCTTCAATGTATATATTCCCCTATGTATTATTTCTGATTTAACATTCATCTTTAACATACTTAAACACTTGATGCTTTATCTTTCTATGATTATTGACTGACATGTCGCTACAGTCAAAGAATTCTTTCTATAAGCTTTCAGAAAGAAAAGGTGGTGTCTCTTACATGCCATGCTACTCTTATTTGACCTTGTTGTGCAGTAAAAGAATTCTTCAAGTAAAAGTTTTATAATCTTCAACATTGTATCTTATTTAAACAATTTTCACCAACGTTCTTAACTTAGTGTTGTTAATGAATTTAGAGCTGTTGATTATACATTGAAGAACATCTTTTACATGCAGTTGTTATGCTCTTTTGTTATTGTGAGTAGCATGAAGAGTATATGCTAAGGTTTGCTGCTTTCATGTTTTCACTCAGTCGTCTTCCTGATGAAAAAAAGGGACTAAACTACAACAACACAATTCTACTTAATCTTATTTATTATTGGGAGTCTTATTCCATTCAAGTAGATTGTTTTAGTTCATGGTGCATTGACACCTTTGCGAATGTATCGTGGTTAGTTCCTTTGTTTACTAAATGAAGCAGTACTATTTCTGATGCTTTCTTGGGGAAGGACATTGTAAGATAATCATAAAGAAAACATCAACCTGATTATTAGATATCATTCCCAATATGAAAATTTAACCATTTATTTTTTATATTGAACCCATATTACTTCATCTTTTATTTTTAATTTTTCATTTCATATTCATATTAACAAAATTTTATTCATGCCTACATGTTCAAAAGTTCACATTAATTTTATAATTGAAATTTTATTCATTTTCATTAATAAAGCCTCATCATAGAATTATATATTCATAGCATTAATTTTAAGTATGACGAAGAAGGATTCATGTAGCCGACCCCACATAGTGGGACAAAGGCTTGATTTTATTGTTGTTGTATTAATTTTAAGTATGAGCCCAATAGTTGTAGAAATTGGGCATTGAATAGTTTTAAAAATTGGGATTCAAATAGTTAGAATGCATCTTATTAATTGATTATTTTTTATTCTTTTAAAGATATTTATATATTATACGTTGCATGAGTTTCCTTTCAAGCAAAGTCCTTGTGACGCCGGAGCTGAGCCATTAGTTGTGTTAACTTCAGGATAATTCAATCCATTTGGTAGCTTATCTGGCTACATAGATTTAGTGCTTTCATTTGTTTTGTGTAGCCTAGTATGTTCCTTCTTTTGGGCTATAAATAGTTAGCCAATATCATGTAATAGAGAATAGATTTTGAGATGAATAAGAATTGAGTAATTTTACTCTTTTTGGGTTTCTGTATCCTGAAGGATTTCAGGTGGTGATCCCTCTCCTCCAAGAAGTTCTTGGAGTTATCCGACGACCGCCACCGGATTGTCGACGTGGATTCGTCGAGACCCCTCCGGTCCGGTGTCATTTGGTATCAGAGCCGGAAGGCTCTTCTTGTTTCTATTTTCTGTATCCTGTTTTACGAGAACAGGTGGTGAAGAGAGCCAAGATCGTTAGGCGAAGTAGGTGGGAGCAGCCGGTGTTCAAACAAAGATTTCTCTGTGGTTCGTGAAGGACGTCGTTGCTCGAAGTTTGGGATCTATGTCATTTAGAGAATTTTGGCCTGAACTTGTTTTGAGAGAGATTTCTCTATTCCTGTAACTTGAATTTATTCAAGTGGTGGTTTCTCATCTCTGTTCTTGAGTTTGCTAGCATTTTCCTCCGGTGGAGATCTGGCCCAAGGCTAGAACGGTGTTAGGTGGTATCAGATCTCGAGACTAGAATGGCGTCATTTGGTTCTTGTAGTTAATCTACAAGTTTTTGAGTTCTTGCAGCGACTGAGAGTCATCTACGGTGTGGAGCCTTCGCCGAAGAACAATTCTTGTTCATCCAACGCCAGAGGATCACCAGACAACGAGCTGAGTTGAAATTTCCCTCGGGCAACTCATCAAGAAAGCTGCTGCAATTAAAATTTCAGGCTGCAAAGGAGGCAGAAGAGTCTGGCGGAGACGCTCTGAAGGACATTCCAGCCATCGTCGTTTCTCCCACCACCGGCCAGTGGTACGGGCTGGCATACTCAAGCAGGGCGTCCGAGCCAGAACCAAAAAGAAGATCCTTCTTCTCTGTTTTGGTCGTATTATCCTCGGCGACGGAGTGGGGATACCGGACATTGGACTTGATTGGGCTGCGTGTGGATTTGACGGACAATGCTGAAAAGCTTCAGAAACTGAGAGCTTTTTCCCCTTTGAGAAGTGGTCTCAGGCGGAGCATCTTCTTTGGGCATAGCCAAATTTTACCTCCGTAACCAGCCATATTTTTTTTCTGGACAACAACCAAGAAAATTGATGTCAGCAATTATTGATCCAGAAATCAGCAGTAAATAGAGCAATATGTGGCCTCGTCGGACTCGACAGCGAGCACGTCAAGAAGAAGATATCGAAGATCTTCTACAAGAAATTGCCCGACTCAAAATAAGATTGTCAAGGATTGAACGAAGATCCTTACAAACCGACGACGACGACGACGAGGGCATTTCAGATGGTCAGATTTCTTCCACCCAAACCTCGATCGAGTTCAGCTTCAAAGGATTTGAAGATCCGTTGCCGAAATCATCGTTTGTGCCTTTATACGATGAGCCTGTGTATGACGTGTATGATGACGACTTGGTTGGTGAAGTTCTTGATCTGGAGCAACCCATAGATGATAAAGATGAAAAGAGCAAACAAATTCAAGAGGTTATTGTTGAAAAGAAAAATGGCGGAGTCGACCGAAGTGTCGAATGCAGTGCAAATGTTGATACCATGATTTCTGCATTTGAAAGTGTTCATGATGGATGGGGTGTTATTGAACTCAAGGAAGGCGACCATGTTCTTCCTATCTTCACAGGAGAATGCAAAGAAAATGTGCTTTGTATTGGCCTGGTACTTATTGGTCTTGGGGCGGCAGGAGGTGCAAGAATTGGAGTACAAAGCAAGGGTATTTCATCTGATTATGCTACCTTTAAGAAATTGACGATTGGTAGGAAATTTGACACCGGGTGGAAATATCCAGACCGATTTAGCCAACCAAACCCGCCTCCTTCTTGTGGTCAAACAGACATCTTTCTATGATCCTGAAGTTCCTCCTACCCCGGTAGTATGACGCCGAAGCTGAGCCATTAGTTGTGTTAACTTCAGGATAATTCAATCCATTTGGTAGCTTATCTAGCTACATAGATTTAGTGCTTTCATTTGTTTTGTGTAGCCTAGTATGTTCCTTCTTTTGGGCTATAAATAGTTAGCCAATATCATGTAATAGAGAATAGATTTTGAGATGAATAAGAATTGAGTAATTTTACTCTTTTTGGGTTTTTGTATCCTGAAGGATTTCAGGTGGTGATCCCTCTCCTCCAAGAAGTTCTTGGAGTTATCCGACGACCGCCACCGGATTGTCGACGTGGATTCGTCGAGACCCCTCCGGTCCGGTGTCACCTTGCCTTTTGGCCTTTCATGTTAATTATTCAAATAAAATTCTTAGCAAATTCCAATTAAAGAATTAATTATCAGCTTAAAAACCTTCCTTTCAAGTTCCCCATTTATTTTTTAGTGAAATAAACAACTCAATCTCTATCAAATTATTTAAGCAGCTCCCCTTCCTCTTCTCTTTGCCTCCACTCTTTCGAAGAACATATCACAAAAGATAACAAATGGAGAAAAATATTGAGGAGAAGGAAGAGTTTTTTTTTTTTTTTTAATGAAATTTCTAATCTTTTTAAAGTTATATTAAAATGTGAATTCTGCTTAATAATATAGAAATAATATATACAAGTATATAATCAAAATGACAACTTAAACTTCTTGCTGAAGTGATTTCATGGATGTTTTCTCTAACTGAATCATTTCAATATATATAAAAAATGCTAATTCTATTTCTTAGATTTTGTATTTTTAAGTAGAATTTTTTTTTTTTACAATTTTTACGTAAAATTTACGTGAAATTCTTCATCTCATATTTATTAATAAAAAAAATCTTGCATTTCACAACATTAAACCAATTATTTATATAAATTTACAAAGCACTTTAACATAATTACATGTCGTATTTTTTTAAAAATTTAATGTAGCTTTTGTGTATGGTAATTGAAGTAAAATGTCTATGTGCATGATACAAAGGATGTATGGTAGTTCGATGAATAAGCCAGCTCTAGTTTTTCGCTAGGGCATCGTGCTTGGGCATCGCGCTTCCGCGTCTCCGGCTCGCGAGATTCCGCTCGCGACGGCTCGCCGCCGCTTGGGATCTGCCACTAGGGCTTTGCCCTAGCTTTGCTGGGGCTCGTCTTCTTCAATTTGCTGATTTTCAGGGAAGTTTGCCCTCTCATTTTTTTGCCTTTTCCTTCCATTATGGTGGTTAGTCGTGTTTGTGACCCCGGTTTTTTGGATGGATCCTTTAAATCGCGTTATTTTGTGGAAGCTTTATCTGGTTCTTCGATTTCAGTTGATTTTCCTGAGTTAAGAAAGGGTTATTGTCGTGGTTTACCCTCGTTATGGATATCGGAGGAAGAAATTTTAGCTCTGTCTGTTCCATTTCAATTTGCTCTGGTTGGTTTCTTTCCTACGCGGCGCCCTTCACTTGATGTTATCCGGAAATTTTTTTCCAGCCTGAAACTTAATGCTGAATTCTCTGTAACTGTTCTGGATCAATCTCATATTCTTATTAAGCTTTCTAATGATTTGGATTATAGTAGAGTGTTCAGCCATAGATCTTATTTGGTGAATAACTGCTATTTGAAACTTACTAAATGGTCGCCGGATCTTGATGTCGGGGTTGAGTCTCCGGTTATTCCTATTTGGGTTGCCTTTCCCAGTTTACGACCACACCTCTTTGCCCCTCGTATCCTTCATGCCTTGGCTTCGATGTTTGGCCGTCCTTTAAAAGTTGATAATTCTACTTCTATCGGATCTAGACCTTCTCTGGCGAGGGTCCTGGTGGAGATTGACATTACTAAGGACCTTCTTGATAAAATTTGGCTTGGTACGGAGAATTCTGGGTATGTTCAACGAGTTTGTTTCGAGGAGGTGCCTGCTTATTGTGTTGGGTGTAAACGGCTTGGTCATATCAAGGGGGATTGTGGTAATTTTTCTGCTGATTTACATGTGCAAAAATCTAGTGAGAAAGTGGTTAAGCCTGTTGATATTGCGAATATTGGTGTTGTTAACAATGCCTTGGACATGTGCGGAAATTCTGTGATTTTGGAGTCTTTGGTCACTACTAATCCATCCGTTTTGAATGTGGTTGATGTGGTTAATGCTGTGATTGATGTGCCTACTAGTTGTGATGGTAACTGTTCTGTCTTATCCCCCGATGCAGCTCCTTTTGTACCTCCGGTTGTGACTGATGTTAGTGATCATGTTTCTTCGGTGGTGGTGCCGGAGGTGGTGTTTGGTGCGATGAATGTGGTGAATTCTGATGGCTCGCCAGTTTTGGGTGTTGTGAATTCAAATGGGGGTGGTCAAGGTTTAAAGGATGCAGATGGTGGTTCTGATAGTGTTATGCCTGTTGTGGTGGTGCCGGCTGAAATTGAGAAGGGAAGAGAGGAAGTAAATTTGATTACCAACAGTTTAGTTGTGGTCCCTGTAAGCGAGGTTGATTCCCAAGTGATGGCCAATTGTGTGGGTAATTCTTCTGGTTTGGATATTCGGAATCAGAATAATTGGTTGGTTGATTCGTCGGATGTGGAGTCGGATTTACAGTCTGTTGAGTCTGACAATGATTTTACTCTTGTGCGCACTTCAAATGTTGGAACTCGCAGAAAATTTTGGGGGAGAGGTCGACGCAGGAGATGATTTTTGTAATTTTGTTGAATCTTGCTGTTTCTTTCTTGGGATTTGGCGGCTTTACTGTTTGATTTGCTGCTACGTCAGGCTTTGGCCTTTGATGTGATTGGAGTTCGCGTCCTGGTCCTTCTTTGCTGGTGGTAACCTTTTTCTCGGGGTGCTTTCTTCGCTTACTGGCGGGCCCGTGCAGGTCGCACTGGACGCTGATAGCTTTGATTTATTTCTGAGCTCGTTTTTAGTTTCTACTTCTCTCTGTTGTCTATTTTTTTACCTGCTAGCTTTTCTTTTTATGCTGTTGTAACCTTTGTTTTTGTGTTATTAATATATTTCCTTTAAAAAAAAAATACAAAGGATGTATGGTAATTGAAATGACCTGAAATGCCAATTTAAATTGATAAATACTCGACAATGAATGAGAATTTGCTTCAAAAGACATCATTGAGAACAATAGCATGTGAAGAATAACAGATATTTAAGTTTAATTTGGCAAATGACATTATTTACTAAATTTGATATTTATTTAAAAATATAGTAAAAGACTTAAGATTCTGTAGTATTTAACGTTACCATGTTAGCTATTTTTAGCAGATTTAGATTAAATGCTGCTTAAAATATACTACCTAGCAATCACTTAAATTTTAATTAAAAATATTTATTTTTGATGCAACTATGTAAACACAACTTATTTTTCTCTATAAATATTTTAACACAAAAAAATGAAATATTTACCCAAATTTTCTTGAAGGGCTATAAATTATAAAATTTATGATTATAACAAATATTGGAATATTCATTAGGATATAGTTATACTTGCTTCTCTATTTAAAAAGAAAACTAAAATTTATAAAATATTTTTTTTTATTTTTTTAAATTTAAATATAAATTTCTCGGATAAAAGATAAAATTTTTCAAAACTTATCTCATATAAGGAGAACAATGCATTGTATTGATTACAATCATAATAAAAGAATTACAAATAAAGCTTACTCTTATCTTTTTTTTTTTTTTGAAAAGATGCATTGATCAAATTCCTTTATATCCACTATAGGGGCTTACACGTTAATAAAATCTTTAACTTCGTTATTAATCATCATATCCTGAAACAATTTGATGACGTTATGGTTATCACCTTCAATAATGATCCCTTTAGCATCCATCATCCATTCTTGTATAACATTCCTCAAAGAAAGAATATATAAGATTTCAAATTGTGCAGAATCCCAATGGAGAACTGAATCCAAAAACATAAGAACTGTCATTTGGAGACTCTAAAAACACCACCTATTCCACCTTTGTTAGACCTCATCAAAGATGTATCTACATTCACCTTAATCCATTCGGGAGGAGGAGGATGCCAAGAAACTGACTATTGTGAAAACTGATTAGCACCCCAACTCTTCCAAAAAAGATTAGATTGAAAAGAAGTAACCAAAAATTTGATAGAAGAAATTGCTATAACAGTAACATGTTCCTCCAAACTGCCATGAACTATCTTACATCTGCTTTTCCAACAAAAAAATATAACAGAACAATAAATATTACCGGTTACTGGATCAGAAGATGCAAGCTCCTTCAAGACCTTTATACAATCTTCAAAAGAATTAAAGATAGGAAGAGAAAATCCCCATTTGCTAAGTATACCAAAAACTTGAGGTAGTATATCACATTACTGCAATAATTTCCCAATTCCAAAAAACTTACTCTTATCAAATATATTATATTACCAACTTTTTTTTTGGTAATTTGATTTTAAAATTATTTGTAGAAATAAATTCATAAAAATAAAATTATTATTTTAAACGAAATATATGAATAAAAAAGTAATTTTCTCTCAAATTTATTCTATTAAATCTTTTTATTTATTATTAATGTTTAAAATTTTATTAATTTGAAATTAAAAAAAGAACTTATAACTTTCAAGAAAATTTCACTTAAAAAATAAATAGATTGTTTATTAACTATGCGAGAATCAGGATTCCATTCTCTTTACTAACTCGCATAATGGTTTATTTGAGGCTAAGGAAGCCTGGTATTGCATCAAGAAGAATAAGACTCACAACCCGTTTTTTTCTGTTATATGGCATAATTCGATCCCTACCACCTATGCTATTCTGGTGTGGCGTGTGATTTCTAATTTTATTCCTGTCGATATGAATCTGATGAAAAAAGGTATTCAATTAGCTTCTAAATGTAATTGTTGTCAGCATATTGAAACGGTGAATCATGTGTTTGCTAATGGGCCTATTGCTGTTTCTGTTTGGTTGTATTTTGAAGAGCTGTTTCATTTTAAATTTTATCATAGTTTTCATTCCATTATTGATATTTTTAAATGCTGGTTCTCTACTAATAAAGGCCATGTTAGGAACTGTTTGGTTAGTATTATCATTTGGTTTCTTTGGAAGAATAGAAATGAAGCAAAGCATGATGGTATTAAGATGAACGCCTCTCGTATTATTCGTTCTGTTTGTGATAAAATTCAGCTGCTCTTTGAGTGTGGTTTGCTCAAATATAGCAATTTCAAAGGCTGTCGGCATGTGCTTCATGCTTTTAATATTTTGAGTAAAACGGATGTGCAGGAGAATAGAGTCTGCATTATTAGATGGCTTAAGCCTGATGTTAACTGGATTAAGCTTAATACTGATGGTTCGTATAATGGTAAGGTGGCTGGGTGTGGGGGCATTTTAAGAAATCATTTGGGGCAGGTGATCAAGGCGTTTGCTGGGCCTGTTTCTGGTAACTCTGCGTCTGTTGCTGAGCTTCATGGGGTTATTTATGGTATCAAAATGTGTATTAATTTGGGATATGATAGAGTCTGGATTGAAGTTGATGCCATGAATATTTTGCATTATATCAATAGTAATTTTTTGTTTAATGCAGAGAATTATTATTTGATTAGGGATCTTAAGCAGGACTTGGCTACCATTACTTTTCAGATTTCTCATATCCACCGTGAGGGTAACGGATGTGCTGATGCTTTGGCTACTCTTGGTTGCCAATTTCGGGAGTTTGTGGTTTTTAGCAGTAACGATATTCCTAGAATTGTCAATGGTTTGGTTAGATTGGATCGGTCTGGCTTGCCTTATATTAAGAAGTATTAGGGGTTTAATTGATGTTGTTTTTTGGGGTTTGATCTGTTTGGTGGTTAGGCTGGGCTGGGTTGGGGTTTCTGGGTGCTGCGGGGGCTGTTCTGTGATTTCTGGGATTTCCTTTGCTTGGTTGCTTGGTTGCTCGGCCTGCGGGTTTCTGGGGCTTGTGTTTTTAAATGGTTTGGGTGATGGCTTCTATTGCCAGGTTTTTCATGTTCTCTTTTTGGTGGAGGGGAGAATTTTTGATGTTGGCAAGATTTATCTATTTTACTTGAAATTGGTTAATCATATGTGTTGTTTTTGGAGTTATTTTGTGTTACAGGTTGGGGACAATTGTTTTTGGGCTACTGCTGACAGGGATAAAGTTAAAGGAGAGACGAAGATGCCTCAGATGTTTGAGAGTGTGTCGTGCAAGGTTCCTTCTACTTTCAAGTACAAGATCTTCTGTGGAATCCAGGTACTTCGTATTGTGCTCTTTTTTTGGTTTTTCTTTTTGCTTCGCCATTTTTGCAGGAAGATGATCGTGATTGTCTATTTGATGAGCTTCCTTTTTTCGGTGGCGTTTGTTTACTGTCCCAGTAGTTTGTTTCTCATATATTGTACTAGTAGGGTGAGGAACCACAGGCTCGTAAGTTTTTTTCTTTACTTTTTGTTTGTAGCTCGTTCGAGCAGTAGGGAGCTAGTGGTTCCTTTTAAGGATCATGTAACCGCTTTTTTGATATTAACACGTAGGCCCCTTTGAGGGTTTTAACTAAAAAAAAAAAAAAAAAGATTGTTTATTAACTAATAAACAGAATTTACTACCAAAATAATTCATGAATAAAAGAAAATCCATGTATCATATAAAATTGCGTATCTAATCATATAAAACTTATCATAATGATTATAATTATTTATAATGATAAAAATTTTCATGTTTATAATGATAATATAATTAAAATATTTATAATATGAATTTTTATTTTTAATTTTTTATTAACATGCATTTAATGCACGGGCATTTTTACTAGTTAGGATAAATAGCACAAATTTCACAAGCATTAAAAAAAATGATTTCAATAAAACAACAATGTATAAAATTCACAAAGTTCTATACCCACAATGAATTAAAACCTAGCCCAAAATTAAAATACAATAAAAAGAATTAATTTTATTAATAT
Source organism: Dendrobium officinale (assembly GCA_019514585.1). Lineage (NCBI taxonomy): Eukaryota > Viridiplantae > Streptophyta > Magnoliopsida > Asparagales > Orchidaceae > Dendrobium > Dendrobium officinale. The sequence goes on along the minus strand of CM033691.1, from coordinate 46,661,205 downwards.
AAATTCAATCTGAAACAAAAAGATGAACTTGATAAATGATTTACATCATAAAATTAATTACCTAAATTTGAAGCCAAAATGGTGTCGAGATTCACAGGTTTGCTGAAGTAGAGATCCAGAAACGAAAGAGCTAAAGGAAAAACATGTGAGAATAATATATAAGGGAGAAAGAGAATATGCGACAGTCATCTTACAGCCACCGAACGGTCGGAGGTTGCAACGTTTCGACGGTTGAATTTATCTTCATGCATCCAAATTAATTAGAGAAGGAATCATGAAACATTTAAGAAGTTGAAAACACGAAATGAAGAAGCGGGTAATTAAATGTCGGGAGTTACTAACATTTAATATTTTGAGGCCACGAAACCTACCGGAGGAGATGACGGCGAGCGGAGGCAGCAAAACGTTGAAGAATTTAAGAAGACTGATTTAATTGAAGAGAAACCTACCTGACGGCGAGTGGAATCAGCTAGGGCAAGCTGAAGAATATGGAGACGGGGCGAAGATGAAGAATCGCGATATTAGGGACAGGGTAGGTTTACACTTGCAGGAAAGGAAAAAGAGAAACGGAATAGAAATAAAAGGTGGAGAATTAAAACGTGTAGAATTAATATATAATAAATAAAGTAGCAAAAAGGTAGAAAATATCAGAATAGGAATAGAGAAAGCAAAATGTCCGTTTAATATAATAAACAAAACTTAGGAAATCTGAAGGGACTTTAAAATTAATTGTGAATTTTTTTGATTTAATAAAACATGCAGTGAAGAACAGACATAGGAAAACGAAAATTAGGAATCTCAAGGGGCCATAAAATTAAATGAGATTTATATAATGATTTTTTTGATTTATTAAATACTTTTAATAGAATGGACGGTCAAGATAATCAAAAAATAAGTAGAATGGATGAACAAGATTTTTTAGAGGAAGGAAACTCAAGTCCCTTTTATAATAGTAGTATAGATAATATAGATATAAATATATTATATTTCTTAAAAACGTTTAAAATAAAAATCACATTGAACCAAATGACCCAATTGGTCATGTCTAGTAACTCCAAGAGGTGCCAATAGAATATACATAATCTAATTAAGCCATATTGAAACTTAAACTAGCATAATTGAGTCGTTAATCCTATGTTAGCATGAGTTAACCTATTTGACCCAAATGAATCTAAACCATAAAATTGGCCAAACTAATTAAACATATTGAAAGACAATAGGTCAACCATACCAAAATTTACCTTAATTAACTCTTAATTTATTCTATTGGCTCACTTAGCTCAAGCTGACCCAATTGAAATCTTTAGGTCAATTTTGCCAATTTGGTGAAATTGCATGAAGCCACTAATCGAAGGAAGTTGACATTGATTAACCATACTTGTTTATTTTATAGGAAAATCGTGTATTACCGACGGATTTTTTGGCGGAAAACTATTAAGTTTCCGGCGGAGTTGAAAGATTTCCGGCAAATCTCCGGCGGAAATTTTTTCGTCGGTAAAACGATCGCCGGAAAAAGTTTCCGGCTCAAAAAAGCCGCCAGAAAAATTTTCGGGCAGAAAAAATCCGTCTGCGATTTTTCCCGGCTGCAAAAAAAACTGCCGGAATAAGCCCTTCGAGGCTAAAAAACCCTTGCTTCCCGGTAGGTTTGCGTGCGCCCACCCAAGCTGCCAGGAAGCTTGCTTGCCCACGCCAAGCTGCCCGGGCGCATGCTTGCCCAAGCCAGCCGGAGCTTACCCGCTCAGGCCCGAATAGCCAGCTGCCTGACTCGCCAGACCGACCTGACCAACTGCGTGGTCTGCTGCGTGACCGTCTACCCCACGTCTGCCCATGCTGCCCTGCCAACCGCGTGCCCAACTTGCCCGAGCAATGGCGCCCCTTGGATTCGAACCGCTGACCAGCTGTTGGGATTTCAACCACTTATAATATAGTGTTTCTGGAGCATATATTGGTCACATTGTTTCTTACATATAGTATCAAATTATTGAGTGCTAAAAAGTTTGTAAAGGTAAATTAAGAATTTTTGTCTCATCATTACATAAAATTTTGGATACACAATTAACAAAAAAAAAACTTTCATGTAAAAGACACATAAATGAATAAACCATAGGGTCTGATTCAACTAAAATAATCCATCATATAAGTTAAGATTAATAAAATCCCAATTCTCCAACTAGAGAAGGAAAGATAAATTTTCATTCTCAACTTGATCAGTTTTGCGAGTGAACTATTTGAGCAGTAGTAAGGTAACAAATGTTAATGTTAGTCTATGGTTGGCGGTACATTTTGACACTGAGAGATGACAATCAGACAATAGCAAATGTGGGTGTCGATAGGAAAATTGTCGTAAAAGTCAGATGATGTTGTTCTAATAATGTTAGTCGGATAGTGATAGTTGCTATTGGTGATCATTGGTTTCAACTTTAGGATCTTTTAAATCTGTAAACTCTCCCCTACACCAAATGAACTTCATGTGTAGAAAAAAATCATCTAGTTATGCATTCATGGAGTGGTAGTTTTGATATTTTTGTTAAAATTCTCAAATATTATATTAGACTGCTTAGAAGGATCCTCTTAATCAGTTAAAGTTCTCTAAATATTTAACTATCTTAAGTGATATCAAAATTGGATGATGTTAAGCTTGTTGAATTCCTCTTGCTTAGACTCTTGCTTTAACTATAAGCATTCAAGATCAGAGATTATTTGGCCCCTCAAAAGCCTCAAGATTCCAACTGTACTTTTGAGTGTTTATTATATGTCCATTTGGATTTTGATCAATGAACTTTTTGGCTTTCTTGTATTCACCGCATAAAAATGCGATTTTGATTATAAATTTGCTAAAAATGAAATTTGGATAGTCCAAAATTTTATTTCATAAGGTTTTAATTCGAACACTTGCGTCAAGATATATGCTTGATTGAATGAATTTTATCATAATGTATTTTTATAATTTCTTTAATATGTACAATCCTACCAAATACATCATTTTTATAATTTTATCATTATTTGAATTTCAAAACTAACAGGCATATAATGCAATGATGCTGAGTTTGGCCATGTTCTATAGTTTTTTTTTTTTCTTTTTCAATCTTATATAAGATTATGATTGTAACTGCTAAAGATCATTTTTTTTTAAGAAACAGAGAGTTTAATAAATAAAAAAGCTGAGGTTACAACAGTAGAAGAGAAGGAAAAAATAAATAAGAGGAAAATACAACAAAAAAAGGCGGGCTCAGTAATTCGCCAAGGCTTCCAGCAACCCTGAAGTCACGCACGGACCATCTAGTAAGGTGGAAGCAGCGACCAACTACCAACAGACCCGAAAAAACCACACCAAAGGTTGCCACCAGCAAGACGACGGTGACGCAAGCCCCGACCACATCATAGCCCTTAATCCAACGCATCAACAAATCGAGCAGCAAACACGCACATAAAACCATAAAGAGAACGGGGAAAAAACAACAGAGCACAAGCATATTAACGTCTACGTCGGCCTCTCCCACGAAATCTCCCCCGAGATGCAACAGATAAAGCCGGTCTAGCATGAACCAGAGTGAAATCGTTACCAGGGTTAGAACCCCCACAAAAATCCGGAGAGGTCAAGCCACATTCAGAAAATTCGGATTCAGAATCACAATCCAACGAATCATTCAACCAATTAAGATGATTCCTAACCTCCAATCCTAAAATATCACCCAATCGATTGGCCAAAGTTTGCGAATCGACCAAGTGTACAGGGACCTCAATTAAACTATTGACAGCCGGATCACATGGACCTTCTACACCATACGACGGAGTTACAGCCACCGGACCTTCCAAATGCAAAATCACATCACTAGCCGGCTCTGAAACGGGGAAAAAAAGGCAGCACATTTGGAGATAAAACATTCACTCCAATTTCCACCATAGCTAAATCGGAATTTACAAGAGCAGTTTCATTTTATCATTCCCTATAGTAACCGTAACTGGATCATCCACAACATAACCCTCCTCATTATTAGGAAGCACATTTTCATCCGCTAGAGGCAACAAAACTTGAATAAGGAGAGATTCAGCCGGAAACTCCTCAAGAACCACATGGGTCGAAACAACCAAATCCAGAGGAGGCATCACACATACAGGATTCCTACTCAACTCATTCTTAGCCATTTTCTGGTTCTCAGCAACTTGAACCTCAACAACGCCATCAACAAGAGGCTTAACATTCTCAGCTAGATGAAGATTAGAGTTAAAAGTATGCATAGCAGAGGGGGCACAGTGACCCTTAAGATGTCTCAGACACTTGCAACACTCACAAAATTCAGGGAAACTTTCTAATTGCACTTTCTGGATATACCCAGACTCCTCAGGACCCAGCCAGATCTGATTTGGATAGATCTTAGTCACATCCAGTTCGACTAAAACACGCGCAAGAGAGGGTCTAGATCCAACCGAAGTGGCCGAATCTACCTTCAGTGGTTTACCGAGCATAGAACCTAATGCGTAAAGGATGCGGGGAGTAAAGAGATGAAGTCTAAGTTTAGGGAAGGAAACCCAAATTGGAATGACCGGCGATTCACAGCCAATGTCCACAAGAGGCGACCACTTTGTAATTTTCATGAAGCAATTGTTCAACATATAAGAACAATGACAAAACGCACGGCTGTAATCAAGATCATTAGCCAATTTAATCAAAACATGCGTCTGATCCAGAACCGTGACAGAAAACTCCGCTTTGAGTTTAAGGGCAAAAAAAAATTTTCGAATGGCATCCAGAGACGGGCGTCGCGTGGGAAAAAAACCAACTAAGGCAAATTGGAAAGGCACAGAAAGTGCACAAATTTCAGCCTCAGAAATCCACAAAGACGGTAAACCTCGAAAAGAACCATGCCGAAGTTCAGGAAACTTCTTCGAAGAAGAAGAAGCATAGAAGGCCTCAATAAAAGATCTAGATTTAAACGAGCTAACCAAAAAACCAGGGTCCTCAACCCGACGGACCGCCATCCATTCGGAGAAGGCCGGAGGAGAAAACAGTCGGGTCAAAATGCAGAAAGAGGAAAGCAAATCTTATAAAAACAGAGAAGAGAGCACTCCCCTGTAGAGACTGGATGAAAGACGACGCCTTCGAGCATCCCCAGCCACTGCCGACACGCCAAGGGCGAAACCCTAGCAGAGCCGAAAAAATTTCCCGCAATTGAAAAGTGTTATATAACTGCTAAAGACCATGTTTTGTAATTTCATGATATTTTGATAAAGATCATGTTTTGTAATTTCATGATATTTTGATATTTCAATGAATTCTAAGTGTGACACTCAATTTCCTAATATAAAAAGTTCAAGATATGAATAGCTAAATTTATTTAAGGATTAAATCTATTTATCTTAATAAATAAGATATATTTTTTATTTTGTATGATGATAATTTTATTTTTTATGCTATGTATATTGGCCCATCAAAATCTATTTTCATAAAGTTATTAGTTATAAGGGACGGAATTTGTTCTCTCTTTTGAGGATGAGCAAAATATGATTGAGATGTGCATAATATTTAAGCATGAAATTTTAAAAAAAAATTCTTAAAATTTTAGATAAATACTTTCATTGAGATGGCATAACATTTATAATACTAAGAAAAAATGTCAATATGGGCAATTGCCCACCTTAATCTCTTCTTAGGTCTGCGGAGATATACTATGCACAAATAAAAGCTTTACTACGATGTAGTACAAAGTTCTCAAAATTTTATTTGTGAAAATAGTTTTTTTAATGTTTTATGAAGTATTTTTATAGAGTAAAAATTTCTAATTCAAAAATATATTGTATTAAAAAATTACTTCATAAACCAGTAAAAAATCCGTCCCGAACGAAGCCTTAATTAGCCAAAATATGATGCATATTTCACCGAATAATTAGTGAATTAAGAATATTTTACAACACATAAACTATATATATAGAATCTAATATTTTCTCAATAATTTTGAAAATCTAATAAACTTTTGCCAAATAATTTTTTAAACCTAATCTATATATATTTTTTATTGAAACCTAATATTGCTAAAGTAGGCTTTCAATTTCTTTGGAAATGGAAATGGAAATGTAGAAAAATAAAAAAATAAAAAATGAATAATAATAATAATTCTTTGGAAATGAATTAACATAAATATTTAGCTGCATTGTTGATGCGCTCTCCCACGTCTTTCAAACTAGGGGTGTCAATTTCGGGTTTTGGGTCGGGTTCGGGTCGAACCCGAACTGACCCGGATGCGAAACGGGTCGACCCTAACCCGACCCGGGTAGAGAAACAGGTCAAAAATCCGAACCCGACCCGGCGGGTTGCCGGGTTGACACGACCCGACCCGTGACCCGCGGCAGCAGCGGACCGCATCGCCGGAGAAGCGGGCTCGCGACACGAAGCCACCTGCGGAGCAGCGGACCGCGGGACACGAAGCGGTGGGCACGCGTCGCCAGCGATGGGCACGCGTCGATCGCGGGACTCGCCGGCGTTGCGAGCACGCGTCGCCGGATTCGGACCGCGGCAGCGGGCAGGGCTTGCAGCGGGCAGGCTTGCAGCGGGCAAGGGCGGGGCTAGGCGAGAATTTAAATTTTTTAAAAAAAAAAAACGGGTTTTCGGGTTGACCCGGCAACCCGCCGGGTCAACCCGAACCCGACCCGTTTTGTCAAACGGGTCGAATATGTGAACCCGAACCCGACCCGTTTTTCAAACGGGTCGGGTTCAACCCGAATTTTTCGGGTCGGGTCCGGGTCGGATTTTCGTGTCGTGTCAAATATTGACACCCCTATTTCAAACTATAAATTTATTATTTAATTAAATGCAATGAAAATTAATATTAATTATTAGTTGTTTTAATATTTCAAAATTACTAAAATAGTAAAATGTATGTATTTTTAAAGTCACTTAGGGGCTATTTGATTTAAAATAAAAAGAGGTTTAGTGGATTTTATATTCCTTTATATTATTTGGGTTTTATATTCCTTGAAGCAAAATAAATATATTGTATGGTCACAATTCTGAAGAAGATCATTTGAAGGTAAAAATCGGCAATCCTTTCTTTGGTGGGTGTTTTTATACAGCCGATTATAAGGATTGAGAGCATTTGGTAGAAATTGCTAAAAAAAATTGATAATCTTCATAACAACACAATCAACAAGCGATTGCAGTTAAATATTTTTTCCTATGCAACATATTTAGGATATAATAGATAATCTTGGAGGAGCCATTATTTTCTCTAAACTAGTGGTTAGTGGCGGAGCCAAAAAAATTTGTCAACGGGGGCCTAAATTTATTTTGACAAACTTTCTCTCAACTTTTTTCATTTGGACTTGTGCCAACACCGACAAATTTAAAGCAAAAAATGAACAAACACTAGCCATAATAAATTTGTCTGAATTTACAAATCATTTGTAAATTAGATAAATACCAATTATATTATGACATATTAAAATTTAAAAACCAAGTTATTATTCAGACTTTTGTGAGATTCCGAATTTACTTTCAACTTCTATAAATTTTATTTATTTATAAAATATATAATAATTATAACTAGACTGATATAATTTTAAAATTAACATAGACAAAGTGAAGGAAGCTCACAGTTACCATCTACTAGGATTTACTACATTTTTTTTTATATTTTTTATAGATTGGTATGCGATGCTGTGCATATTGCATGGTTCACCGTCATGCAGTTGGTTGGACTGCTCGAACTATATGTAGGCTTCAACATAGTGTGCTATATTGACCAGTGGCCATAATGATATAGTAGTTTAAATGCAAGCCATGAAGTACCTACGATTACCAACCCCATATGTCCAATCTATTTTTTTATTTATTTTCAATCCTCAATTAGACACCATTTCTTTTTTGGGTGGGGGAGGGAGGGGGTTGAGTGGGGCACATGTGTAACAGATCAAACTCTTAACTATCAAGATATTGTCTATTTTCGCCTAAGGGCCTCACGGTTTTGTTATGTTTGTGTAACTTTCTAGAAGGTCACCCATTTCAGAATTTCTTCGGGATGTTCAAGCTTAATTATGAAGTTTCATAAATAAAATTCTAACCATTATACCAAAATACTTCTTGATGTTTAAAAGTTTAATTTCTTTTACTTAAGGGGTTTCCTAATTTCTCTCACTTAAGTAATTGACGTCCTTATTAGCATCTTTATCCCAGAATCATCCATAAGTCATATATGATTCTAAAGGTGGCCCCTACAAGTTTTAGTGGTGACTCCCTCCACTTAGCACTCTATCCCATACAGGATTTAAGAGGCGGCTCCCATGGTGTAGCATTTTATTTTATATGACATTTAATTTTCATCTTCCAACTGGTGTAATGCTCTGATATCATTTGTAACAGCTCAAATTATTGACAATCGAGATGTTATCTTCTTTGGACTAAGGCCCTCACAATTTTATTATGTTGGTGTAACTTCCAAGAAAGTCACACATCCCATAATTTTCCCATTATGAGCACGCTTAACTAAATAGTTTTTTAAATAAAACTTCAATCGCTACACCAAAAGGCACTTTACTGTTTAAGAGCTTATGTTCTTTTATTTAAGGGGCTTCACAATGTGTCCCTGTGCAACCCCACACCCACCCCACCCCTACTTCAATTTGCCCATGGTAATGGTTACTATTAATCCACATTTACCCTGGGGATGAATGGAAGATCATGTTCAAGATGTTTGAGAGATTATACTAGTGGAAGATGATGCCATTCAGTCTGTTCAATGCTCAGGCACATTTATGAAACTCATGAAGGAGGTGCATTTCTTTGGCTTTATCATATTGCAAAAGGTAATTGCATTGATCAACAAAAAGTGTTTACCATTCATGATTGGCTGACATCTTGCTCCATCATGGATGGTGCAGTTTTTAAGGCAAAGTAAACTATTATTGAAAGTTCATTCAAGGGTTTAACATTTTATGCACCAATAAGTAATTGCCTCAAAAATCAAAAGCTTCACTTATGGCAACGAACAAAATTGAAGTTTTGAAACCATTAACAAAAAAACTAATCTCTACCCCTACCCTTGCTATTGAACAATTTGACAAGCCTTTTTTTTTGGTCAAAATGGATGCTCGCACCATTGATGTTGGGATTTGTATGTCCAAAGGCAATAGCCTGATGGAATACTTCAACCTAAATCTTTGTCTTTGTGCCCCACAATAATAATAGAATATATTCAAATAAGAGTTACATATGACTATTTACAAACTTAAACATTGGGAGCATTATCTATTCATCAAGATTTCATTCTCTATTATATGAATTTATTCCTCAAAAACTTCACCTTCGCTTTGAAACTCAATGTTGGAACTCTGAACAAAGCTAATGATGTTTTTAGTAGATGAAGTAGACGACTTGTTTCATAACAAATAGAAATGATAGGCATTGGAGTCTCTTCAAGAATTATACAACACTAATAAATTCAATATTAATATAGAATGCTTATATTCTCAACAATCTTGCAGCCAACTTCACCATTTGACATGGGTTTTTATTCAAAGGAAATAATTTATATGTGCCTAAATTGTGTTCTTGAGATTACCTAACTCAAGAACTCCATGGAGGCAAGTTGGTTGCACAAGCTAGTTGCGACAAGACATTAACATAGCTACAATCTCATTATTTTTTTTTTTCAAAACTTTAATCACAACTCAGAACATTGGCCTGTACAATTCACTTATAATCCCCAAACTCAATTTGTCAAAATCTCATATTAATTTACTTGTGGGCCTTCCACGAACCAAATAAGGTGTCCATTTTATAACGTTCATCGTTGTTTGTTTTACCATGATGACACATTTTTTTCTTGCAAGAAATCTTTAGATGCCATCAATATAACATGCCTTTTTTTTAGAGAAATGGTGCAGTTACATGATAATCCCCATATAATCTGATTTCTAATAGAGATGCTAAATTTGTCAGCAAATTTCAGCTCAAATTATAGAAACTTCAGCAAATAAATCTCTATCTTAGCTTTGCCTATCATATGCAACCGAACAATTAAATGAGTGGTTAGTCAAATAGTTATTAACATGCTAAGTTAGTTAGAGACCACCCCGCTTATTGGGATGACTCTGACAAGACACCTTAACATATATCAACTATTTTATTTTACAAGCTACATATAAATAGATCTTGCTTGAATGTATCTCACTCGTTATTGATTCAATTGCTTATTATTAATCTCTCTTTCTCTCTCTCTCTATATATAGATGGTTAGTCATTATATTTGTTATTTATTTATTTATTTATTTTGCTCAAAATCATTTTATATTTAATTTGAATTCAAATGACTTGAAATGAATATAATATTGATCAATAATTTTAAGTATGAGTTGTTCCAAATAAATAAAAAATTTAAATAAGCCTATTTCAAAGTTCAAACGCATAGCAAATTGCACCTCAAAATCGGCTCGTTTACACCCATACTGTAAATATGTAGCTACGGGCCGGCTTACCGGTTTAGTCCGTCGCTATAGAGACGGCTACAACCCGCCGACAGCTGATAAGAAAAAGCCACCAATTTCGTTGTAATTTTATTTTCAATTCCGGATCTATCCTCCCATATATTTAGCCCACCGACAAAAATGTATAATACCTATTTTACAAGTTACCTGTCCGTAAAAACAATCTTCTCTACCGTACAAACACCGAACAGCTAATAGTAACAGCACAAATTTCACCACGTCACCACTCTAAAGCTCACTTGCCCCGCCGCCCAAAGTGAGACCGGGAGTAGCAAAACAGACGATTGCTCTTCGTCTCTGTTTTAGCTTCTTCTACTTTCCTTGATGGGATCTATGGAAACTGGAGTTCCTTTGAAGCGCGCCTCAGTGATCCGCTCGCCTCCTTTGGCCCGGTCGTTTTTTCAACGACCGAGGTCAAGGCTAGCGCGTTTCCTCCTTTTCGAGAAGGTAGACTATCTCCAGTGGATTTGCACAGTAGTGGCGTTCTTCTTCGTTGTAATCCTCTTCCAGGCATTCCTACCTGGTTCTATCTCGGAGAAGTTCCCGAGTCGGCGCTCCTTTGATGTAGATCGAGGGGTAGTGAAGAGTAGTTTCCGGGAATTGGAATTCGGGGATGGTATTCGTTTCGTGCCGGCGAAGCTGCTGGAGAGGTTTGAGAGGGAGAAGAAGGAGGTAGATTCGTTCTTGGTAGCATCGGGGAGGCCGATGAGGAGGGCTGGGCTCAGAAAACCGCGGCTGGCACTGGTAAGTTGCGTTTCAGTAGAGGTCTTTTTCGTATTGAGTTTCTTGTGATCTAGTATTGATTTGATATGGCAGATATGCGAATTTTGGCTGGCAGGTAGTTGGTGGACTCTCGCCGGATGCTATGCAGCTGCAGATGGTTAGCATTGCTGCTGCCTTGAAGGAGCTTGGATACGACATTGAGGTGCACACTTGAGTGAACTTGTTCTTGTTGGGTTTGGAATTTTGAGTCTTGAGGAAACTGTGTTATACGATAGAGTATTGGTTTCAAATTGTTGAAGGCTTATTTTGATTGTAAATTGACTTAGATAGTTGAGTATTAGCTGGCTCCCAAGTATATTGTTCAATTATTGCAGATGAATCTTGCTTAGGTGTAGATAGGCACCATTGTCCTTGAACAGTTTGGGGTTGATGGTTTAGCTTGGTCTGTTGTTTTGTTTTTTAGTTCTTTAGCTTGGTGTGGGAATTCAACTATGGTCTTTCGTGCTCATATTTAGAATCTATTTGGTTGGCTCTTAAGTTTGGCTCAAGTAAGCTTAAGCTCCAAGCCAAGCCAAATCGCCTAAATGGAACTCTTATGCCATCCAATTTTAAGCTTCACATTATACTATTCAAGGCTTAAATGGGCAAAAAAGTAAGCTGAATTCTTAGAAGCATTATACTCTTAGCCTATCTTCTCCAATTGAGTTGCAAGCTTTTTGCATCACTTGATCCCAAGGAGCCATTGACTGATATCACATGATAGTAATAAATAATGCAACTAAGAATATTATTAGTTAGTAGTTTTAAACATTCTTTTAGATATCCTTAAATGCATCATAGGCATGCTTGGTTCTAATTATGTCTCGACATACTCAATAGTCACCCTTTCTTGGACATCATCTTCAAAAATCCCCTTCAAGTAAGTATCTATGGAGGCCTGCTTTTTAACATTGTTAAAATTTTCTTTGTACATAACATTTCATTGAATGTAACATTTCTAACTTAGATAATAATTTGATTTTTATCATTGGAACCTATAGAAAAAATATTTTCAACTCCATTTCCAATAAATTAATTATTTTTAATTAGTGCCTAGTTTTTCTTGACAAATGGAATCACATGCACAAAAGAAAGCATTCAAATGCCTTTAAATGAGAAATGTTTTCTCTTTGCCAATCCAAGTTTTGTTAACATTTCATAGCATAAAGGAATTGAGGTTGCTCTATTTAATCAGATAAGCTGCAACCTCATGTTGTCCGCCCAAAATGTCTTAGGAAATTTTTCATGTAATCTCAATCTTTGGATCTTTTATCCATGTTCCTCATTCTACTAATATCTTCTAGGAATCATTCTTTCCTTATGGATCTCGCTAGATGCACAAAATTATCTGAACAATTTGTTGTTATGTTTTTCTCCTTTTTTTAATCTGAGAAACTATTTTTGCACTGTGTAATTTTCTTCACAAAAATCACCTCTAAAAAGTATTAAAAATATCAAAATCAATTTAGTATAAAATAAACATCATGCATTTTTGATGTAGTAGTAAATGAAGGTGACTTAGTAACGGGAGTCAATTATAAATTTCTTTAGTAGGACTGATAATTTTGTTCAAAACTTAAAGCTTGCTTGATAATTGTTTGGATATTAATTTATTTGCGTAAACTCAAAGGTGGCTTGCTAGAAATTAATTCCATTGAACTCAATGAACTTAATTCATATAAACATGCACAATTTATACGTAGGTTCTCATTCATATAGAATTATAGATTCACACACACACACACACACACACACACACATATATATATATATATATATATATATATATATATATATATATATATATATATATATATATATATATATATACACACACAACAAGTAAACAATGCACAAATATATTTATGTTTCATTTTATATTATATATAGCTTAAAAAATTACAAGTTTATGGCTTATACTGTTATACATGACCCAAGAGGAGAATTGTTTGAATTAGGCAATTCAAATTCCTCTTGAAAAGATTTAATTAATTATTTTAAATTGTTTTATGGGGAAGATTTCAAATTTATGTGATTATGTAGATGAATGAACAACAAAGCAAAATTAAAATGCAGTAATTAAAATAGACAAATTGATTTTTATGTTATTTGTTTCTCCGAAGCTTACATCCTTGCCCAAGCACAACTCACACTTAGGATTCCCCTATTACAGTAATTGACTTTTTCGTAACCTATAATTGGAGAAAATATTGCATCGTTTCTTCTAATAGGGTATGGCTGAGGGTACCATCTAAAATCTCTATTCAGAAGATAATTAACAACATGCAAGAGATAAAAACAAAAAGAAAAACGTAATACTTAAAAATAATCTTACACGTTATATTTAAAAGTGCTTGGATGAAAAGAGTTACGAATATGATTTTAAAGCAATATCAACAAGTAAGCAAACCTTTCATCTTCTATTTAAAATGAAATTGCAGAATGATTTATCTTTTTTTTTTTTTAAATGACTCGCCTTGGATCTCCTATAATGGATTTTTTTGGATGGCTCAATGTTTAAAATTGCGTAATCAGGTATTGAGGCGTTTTTTGTTCGTGAGGCGTAAGCCTCAAGGCGAATCAAAAAATTGCGTAAACATAAAATGATAAATTTTGTATATACTAATGAGTAAATAATATATAAAACATATAAATGCACAAAATATGAAGTGAAATCAAAATATTCCAATAATAAGACAACATGAAATATAGTTCAACTCAAACTCCATCTTTCGCAAATCATAATATTCTTTTCATTAACATATTATTCCAGAAATAAATAGCAATGACATGATGAACTGCTCTCTCCCCTTCCTCCTCTCCTATAGAGTTCAATGCTCCCAATCAAGTCCTTCCTCAATATTAGTTATCTTCCTCTTCCATAAATATTTTTGAACAATCTCAAAATAAATAATAATGTAATACATTAATAAAAGTCTAAGAAAACTATATTGTTTATGTACCTTTTTTGATTTGTTCTTGAGTTGTGGTGGATGTAGATGCTTTCAGACTATCAAAGAAATCAATATTTAAATCTTCATCTTGTAATTCAGACGGCATCACTTCAACTTCATCATCTACAAACTACTCATCATCAGATGCCACATCCTCACAAAGCAAATGATCTTCATCATACATTAATATTTTTTTTCTTCAAATTCCTATCTTTGAGTCTCCTATTGTACATAATGTACACCAGTGAATTCATCCTCAATGTGAACAAGCGATTTCTCCTCTTTGTGGGTACTTGGTTGTAGGTACTTCAATTTCTTTTACAGCTAGATGAAGAGCATGTCAAGCCCAAAACTTTCACAGCAAAACACTGCAATTCTGGAGTCCCATCGCCAAATTAAATTCACCACTCAACTAATATTTATATAAGAGAGTTTAATTAGTGCAAAAAATAACTTTTAAATAAATTTTTAAAACATTAAATAAAATTACATGGAGATCGTTTGACAATTGTATCATTTGCTTGTTGTAATTTAAAAAAATCTTCGTTGTTCCTAAAATGTACTAATTGCATGTCAGCATTTGATCTTTCAATTGCATCACTTATTACCCGATCTATGCAATGATACAACCCAACTTTATTTCAGGGTTTGTAGACTTGTTCTCTACATATTAATACTAAGAGTTTAGATATCAGCTGCATGCAAGTGCCGGTGAAGTTGTAGCTCTCGCCTATCATCAATAATATTCTAAATTTTCCTAAAACTATCCTCTTCACCTCCTAAGTTGGAGGCAATCATTTTTTTGGCTTCATCCATGACATTGTAGATGAAACCCATTGCAGGCTTCTTCTCAGCATTCACCATCCTTAAAACTTGAACCAAATGTTTAGTGGTTGTAATGGTATATAAGATACTTTGCCAAAATCTATCATTTAAAACAATCTTTTTAATCTCTTTTTCCTCAACCTTCTTCACCCAAGCACAACTCAACCATTGTGTAGATGTGAACATAGCCTCTCAAGGTTGTCTAGCATCCAGCATGCTCTCTAAGGTCAAGTAAGTGGTGGCAAATCTTGTTGCTGTTGGCCTTAGAATTTCTTTCTTTGAAAAATTGCTCATAAGAGCTAGAACCCAAGAGTGGTTGTAAATAAACTTGGTTATTTTTTTTTGCTTTAGTAAGTGTATTCTTATGATGAGGTAGCTCCCCAAGCTTCTCAAGAATCAGATCTATGCAATATGCAATACATGGAGTCCAATACAGATGTTTACTCTTCTCCATAAGTTTGTTACTTGCGGCCTTGTAAGTACTTGCATTATCTGTCACAACTTGTACAACCAAATATTCTCCAACCTACTCAATAATGCTATCTAATAATCCAAATATGTACTCAACATCTTTGATCAGGCCAGATGCTTCAACTGACCTTTAAAATATAGTACCATAAGGATTATTAATGAGAATGTTAATCAGACTTCTATGTTTGATATCAGACCACCCATATGACATAATTGTTACTCTTGTTTGGGCCCAAGTCCTCTTAATTTCTTCGATGCTTTTATCAGTACTTTACTACTTTCCAACTCCTTCAGAATCCATGTTCTCAAATTATACATGGTTGGAGGTTTAAACCCTCCAAAATGCTCAAATTGAACGAATCATGTTGTAATAGACAAGTGATGTTGCAATATTAAATGGAATTATATTTTCGTAGAAGAATCTGCCTATATCCTTACACACTCTTCTCCGTGCCTCCATTGCATTTTCTGGGGCCATCTTCTGTGTAGTAGGAGGCCTATCATCTGATGTGTCCACCATATAATGATCCATAGGCCTCTAGCACCCCTAGATAAAATAGGCTTCATTAAAGAAGATGAATCCCTAACGCTGCACTCACTCCCGTAGTAAGAGCCAACATCAACTCGGTCCTCAAATTGCTTCTGTGCAAGATGTTTTGACGTGGTAGACTTATTCATTTATGACTTTATCTCCTCTCTTACAATATCAGGAACTTTGGAGCATGGAGCAACATTCTTGTGAGACCTTGAAAGGTGATCCTTCATCCTAGTCACACCACCCTTCACAACTTTATCATAGTAATTGCATTTTAGATAGATATATGTTTTATCACTTCCCCCTACATCCACCTGAGTGCTATGTTTCCATGCTGGATTTTTTCTATGACCTGATGGAGCTTTATCCTTACTTCTGACCATCCTTTATGAGAAGAATATATTAGTGCAATATATCGAATCCCTAAACATTATGCTTCACTTATTCTACATTAAGAAAATTTATACAAATCATGCACTCATGAAGAAGCATACTAACACTAACAACTATTATTAAAGATGATGAATACAACAATATACGGGTCTGCCGGGGGTCTAAGAGGGCGCTGCCCCATGGCGGGGTTCGACTTGCTCGGTACCGAGCTGTACCGAGCATGTACCTAGTGGTACCAAACATTATTGTACCGAGTGGTACCGAGCATATACCTAGCAGTATCGAGCATGTACCTAGTGATACCGTGCGATACCAAACAGTACCAAGCAGACCGACCGATTGTTGAATCTTACTCAGCAAAATATGGAGGTCCTTGTGGCAGAACGGACCGATCTTGTATTTCAAAATAAGGTGATGGATGAAACCACTTATATAACAAAAAAAGGAAGAAGAGCTTTAAGCGATTGGTCCCGAAGGAGACTCCAACCCAACTCCCTGCGTAGGAAGAAATAACTCTAAAGCTGAGTACCCCTGAAGATCCCAAAACATCATGGTTGAAATAAGCCCAACGCCGAAACGAAGAGGAAAAAAAGTCGCTTTCGAAGAAGGGGAAAAACCTGTTTTCGGGAATAAAACAGAAGGACCCGCGCCAGGTTTTGGGGGTCCCCCGAACGAAAAAAATTATATAGTTACATTAGGGCCCCTTTTTTTTTGTTTATGTTTTAGAGGTCAGGAACCACCCTTCTAAACAGTGGAGTGAAGGCCGCGCCTCAGTACACTTTGAGGCGTAAACACCTTCAAATCTGACCTCATTTTGCCTGGGCTTTTGAGGCCCTTAAAGGGGCAAAGTTTTTGGCGTGAGGCGGACCTCTTTTCTTATTGCGCAATTTTTTTTAAACCAGAGTGGTGTTGGATGTGGTGGGTGGGATGGAAGTGGGCAGATGGTGTGTGGGGGGGGCGGCGGGGGAGGTTATAGTCGTATCATCCTTTTTTTTTTCCTTTCTAGTCCTGAATATTTCCTACTCTAATGATATTTCTTATGTGTTTCACAGTTAAATGTGGTTTCTTAGATTTCATATTCGATGAATCATTATTGCTAATAATGAACTGCTTTAAAATATTAGCGTGGAGAAGCAATTATCCTTGGAAGATCTTTTTATATTTTTTTCTCCCCAATACATCAACTTCGATCCAATCTTCATGGAAAAAACTGTTCAGCATGAACCAAGTTGCTTCTTGGTTCAGGAATTGTCTTTTTCTATACAACACCAGATCTAGGGCAAAGTAATAGTTGCCTCCAAAGAGGATGCCTGGTTCGAATCCCTTAAAACATTTAGATTTCGTTTATTTATTAATGCTCCATTTTGGCAGTTTTTCTTACATGTAATATTTCTTTTCAGTTAAATTCTTTAAAAAATGTATTTTATTTAATCAATTTCATATTTTGGGATGCTCCACTTTTAAGAACTAGTAACGTGGAAATTATGAACTTGGCTACAGATTATTTCCAAAAAGGAACATCAGGCATTAACCAGTTCTTTTATAATTACAGGAATCCTTATCTAAGAAGGCTGAGAAGGCACTCTTGGAGTCCATTGAGGCACAAAAACATGGTGATGCATTATATTTTTGGATTCGTATGGACAAGGATCCAAGAAATCCTCTGCAGCAAGGTTTCTGGTCCTTTTGTGATGCTATAAATGCTGGAAACTGCAGGTTTTGATTATTCATCCTTCCTTAGTGACCTTATTTGGCAATGTTTTATATTGTCACTTCTTTCTCCTCAAATTCAAGAGTGAATCTTAATTTTTATGGTATTTGAACTTATGAATCCAACGAAATAATTCTCAAAGGATTAAAACCTTGGTCATATAATGATGTAGCTTTGTTTGCAAGTAATAGGAAACAAGCTAATGATAGATCTATCCAATAAACAAAGTGTTGTGTGCCTGAAAGAATTCCCATGAAATGAGCATGAAAGATTCACGCTCATTCTAACTTATGAATTTTAGGCAGATGCAGATAAGAAGCTCTGGTGATTGCTTAAAGAAAATACTGGCAGAAAATCACTGGTCTAACATAGAAGAAAAACTTGCACCATCAATATAAATTTAGTACATGAGTTCATCCCCTCTGAGCTTTTGAAGGAATACTAATATAACATTGTCACTGAGGCAATAAAGATGAGGGCAACGACATTGGAGGTACTAGTGATGGCGGGGATGAGCTTCGAAGCCCGTTGCTAACTTGCTATAGATATGACATCAACAAGCAAATAGCATGTTATTAGCATATTCATCATTTGTTAGGAATGAACGATAACAACCATATCGTCATCAAAATTTATACAAATTTGGATTAGATGGTCACTGCCATTGGGCTAGCCTACCTGAACCTAAACTTTGCTGGTTGGCTGATGTCGTTACCATCTCCAATAAGTAAAACATGATCCAACATCCTATGTTGTTGGCAAAAATGTTGTGATTGCAATGGTGGTTATAAATTGAAGTTTTATGTGGTGGATCAATGTGAAAAACTATGAGGTTCACTCCCTTTTTCAGGTTTTGTAGGAAAAGACACCAATGTTTGCAAATTTTATTTGAAAATCGTTCCTCTCATGAGAACAACATTTAATGAAGAACAACTCTCAAGAGGTGGAGTGTAGAGGTTGCAACAATTTGGAATTCTTGATTTCGCATCCTAGGAGCCCATTGATGCACTAATAGTTGGTGTCTAATAATTGGTGTTTTGTTTTAGGGTATACACTTGGTGGCCTCTGGCCAATGACGATTATGACCTGGAGCTTTTTCCTCATGCACAACAAATGAAGAAATTCAATGAGCCTTGGTTGGTTTGTTCGGTGCCCATTCTTTCATAGTTTCTACTATTGACCCTTTTGCTTGGTACTGATAAATATTTAAAACTAAAAATAGAGCAGATGTGTGAGTTGGGAAGAGGGGATTTAGAGATGTATTCTACAGTGCCGCATTTCTTTCTCACGTAGTTTATTTGATTAGAGTTTTATTAGAGGCGCATAAGGGGAAATTTTATGTTCACAGAAAAGATCAAATTATTTAACGCTGTAGGCCTACGTCCTGGTGGGTGAATAATATCTTTGTTGTTTCATCACTTCCATGCTTAGTTTAATCAAAACAGTCAAGTGCATTATCTCTCTTTTTTTTTAGTCAAGTGCATTATCTTATGTGTGTAGATTGGTCATGAAAATTTTCGTATCATGAGCATTACTGTATAATTTTTTCTCTCATCGGCCTCTGTCTTTTTTGTGCTAGAGTCTGCTTTTTTTTGTAGCTTGGAGTTTTACAGCCATTTTTAATATCACTTATGTACTATTTGATATTATATTCGTCAACTGATTGAATTTTCATGCTTGAAAAGACGGTAATGTTGCATTTATTAAACCATCTCTAGACCTCAAATTGAAGTGAGTTTTATGTAACTACACTTTTTTTTTTTTTTTAATTTGATGCAACCCTTTGGTGATTGTGAATACACCTTATTTCTGGAATAGAATCAAAGATGCTTGCTAAAGCTTTCTTTTGGTGATACGGTACCATGTCACTACAAAGACTTTCTTCACCTTTTCCAATTGAGCTGGGTGTGTCTTCAGTTCTTGTTCATGAAAAATTGGAAGTACAATTTTCACTGATTTTCACTTTATCTCATCTGATTAATAAGGCTTCTTTCAGTTTTTTTTTTTCATATAATCCAAATGCACGTCCTCTTTTGTAGCTGTAAACTAGTCTAAGCAGCTTGAATTGAATACTAACAATCTCTCTTTTTTTATGAAGGTTTACTGTTTCTAAGGCTCTGCAGCAGATGTATGGTGTAACACATGACCTGGATGCTTTGCCCCCAATGCCTAAAACTGGCGGCACTTGGTCTGTCATGCATAGTTGGGCATTACCAACGAGATCTTTTCTTGAGTTTGTCATGTTTTCAAGGTATATTTTCTTATGTAAAACGATCTTGACCTGCTTCATGTGTTTACTTTTCCAGTGTTATGTGCTGGTTAATTTTCTTTCCATTAAATTTTAATGCGTCAAAAACTTCATTGTTTCATTTTGGTTTTATTTTTTGAACTTCACTGGATCTCTTGTTTTGTGCATATGCTGCACTGATAAATAGCATTATTTATGCGTATAGATCGCACTGATAACTTCTGTCTGGAGAAACTTTTATCTTACATTTGTTCATCAAACACTTGGAACTTCTGCTACCAGAAAATAGTATAGTAATACGCATATACTTTTTTTTTTCTCTTGCTGATAACTTGTTAATAGAATACTTGATCTAACGTTGCCTCAATAATTGCAGAATGTTTATAGATGCCTTGGATGCACAGATGTATGAGCAGCACCATCAAAGTAGTTTATGCCTTTTAAACTTAGGGAAGGTACAGCTCTCTCAAGATAATTTCCTTAAAAATTTAAGTGGGTACATTGATTGAATAAAATTAAAAAAAAAAAAGTAAAATCAAACCAATCTTAATTGATTTGTTTGACACCTTGAATGCACAAATATGCGATCAACACTTTTGCCGTGGTTATTGCATTTTGAACTTAGCGAAGCCTATTCTCTTTTGAGATATATAATTCATTCTCTACTTATTTCCTTAAAAATTTAAATAAGTGGTGTTAATTGATTGGATAAAACAACAACAACAACATCAAGCTTTTGTCCCACTATGTGGGATCGGCTGCATGAACCCTTTTTCGCCATCGTGTCCTGTTAAAAATCAAGTTCTCAATCAAATCTAAAAAAGAAAGATCATTTCTAATATTTTCTAAACAAGTTTTTTTAGGGCTGCCTCTACCTTTCTTAACATAAGTCAAATCTAATACATCAACTTTCCTAACCAGGTCATCAGAATGCCTCCATTTAATATGACTAAACCATCTAAGGCGACTCTCTCTAATCTTATCTTCAACTGGAGCTACTCCAACCTTTTCACGTATATGTTCATTTCATATCCTATCTCTAAGGGTAAAGCCACTCATCCACCTAAGCATCCTCATCTCTGCAACACTTAACTTAGTATTATGCTTCTCTTTTAATGGCCAACATTCGACACCATAAAGCATTGCAGGTCTCACCACCATCTTATAGAATTTCCCTTAAGTTTGATGGGGACTTTTCTATCACATAACAAGCCCGATGCATTCCTCCACTTCAACCAACCAACTTGAATTCTACTGATAATATCTCCATCAATTTCACCATCACTCTGAACAATAAATCCAAGATATCTAAAACGTGTACTCTTATTAATGACTTGATTGCCCAAATTCACAATCCCCTCACTAGGTCTATTGCTACTAAAATTACACTCCATATATTCAGTTTTAGATCTACTCAAGAAAAAACCTTTAGACTCTAAGGTTGAACTCCATAATTCAAGTTTACCTTTAACTCCCTCTCTACTCTTATCAACAAGAAGAATATCATTAGCAAAAAGCATACACCAAGGTACATCCTCTTGATGTCTAGTGAGAACATCCATTACTAAAGCAAAAAAGATATGGACTTAAGGCTGATCCTTGATGTAATCTAACCGAAATAGGAAAATACTTGGTCAAACAACCTTGTGTTTGAACACAAGTAATAGCTCCTACATATATATCTTTTATGATTTGAATATAAGTGTTATTAACTCTTTTCTTTTTAAGAACTCTCCACAGCACTTCTCTTGGAACCTTATCATATGATTTATCTAAATCAATAAATATCCTATGTAGATCCTCCTTATTCTCTCTATATTTCTCCATCAAACTTCTCAATAATTGTATGACTTCCATAGTAGACCTACCCGACATGAATCCAAATTAATTTTCAGAAACATTAGTATCACGCCGCAACCTACGCTCCTTAACTCACTCCCATAGTTTTAAAGTATGACACATTAACTTAATTCCTCTATAATTCGCACACTCTTGTGCATCACTTTTATTCTTAAAAATAGGAATTAGCACACTCATTCTCCACTGATCTGACATCTTTTTAGTCTTCAAAACAGTATTAAAAAGTTTAGTAAGCCAAAAAATTCTTTCATCTCCTAAGCATTTTTATATCTCTATTGGAATATCATCAGGTCCAACAACTTTTTCGCACTTCATTTAAAGCCTCTCTAACTTCGGTTTTACTAATATGCCGATAAAAACAAAAATCTTTATTTTTATTTAGGCGTTTAAGTCACTAAAGTCAATCGTATTTTCACATTCTTCATTAAAAAGTTTAGCAAAATATCTCATCTACCTTTATTGAATATCATTTTCTAAGAAAAATACTTTTTGATCTTCATCCTTAATACACTTCACTTAAACTAAATCTTTACCACTCCTATCTCTTTGTTTGGCTAACTTATATATATATATATATATATATATATATATATATATATATATATATATATATATATATATATATATATTTCTCCCTACTTAGTATCTAATCTATTATATAAATCATTAAAAGCTATGCTCTTTGCATCGCAAATAGCTTTCTTAGATTCGTTATGAGTCTCTTTATAGTTTTCCCAATTATCAGAATTTTTACATCTAAATCAATTTTTATAACAAATCTTCTTATTTTTTATGTTTTTTTGTTTATTTGGATTTCACTATCAACTATTTTTACTATTAGGAGCTTTTCCCTTCGAAACTCCAAGCATATCTTTTGTAATATTTTTAATATCACTAGTCACTTTTTTCCACATGACATTAGCATGCTCATGTATAGACAAAAACTTAAGATCAAAAATCTTACTCTAAAAAATATTTTTGTTATTAAAGTTTATTACATTTTGATTCATCAATAATTTTATTAAGTTAAAATAAATTTTTATTAAGTTAGTTTGATTCGGTTGGATTGATATTTTAGTTAGTTAAGCAAAAGTTATTTATGTTTGTTATTAAAGTTAATTATATTTTGATTCATCAGTAATCGAATTGAATTGACCAAACTATAATTTGGTTATGTTTAGTTCAATTTGAAAAAAAAATAATTGGGTGACCTTTTTAATTTTAGAATCAAAATTAATTGACTTAACAAATTTGTAAACCAAACAGACCAAGCGGCGAAATGTACTCCTGGTTGGACATAGCTAGTCATATCACATGTTTGAGTTGACCATCTGCCCTCTTCCTAGCAACACAGTTGAAGTGTCAAGTTCTTATTTAACTCCTTAAGGTTTCTGTTTGAGACGGTGCTTCTTAAAATAACGTTCTAGTACAACTAGAAAGTTATTTTAAGAAGTAGTAAGAAACCAGTCCCAAACGAAACTTAAAAGAGGCAAAATTGAAAAACATTACTTTATTCTCTAGTTTCAAGTGACATTTTATCATGTTATTCCCCAGCTCCTAGAAGCCATTGAATAACTCATATGCTTGGAGATTCTCTCTCCCATTTCATTGTGGCTTCGAACAGAGATTTAGGATGTTCAAGATCTGATGCCTCTTGTCACCCATGTAGCATTCATCCAGTGATTTTGGGAAGGTTCATTTCATTATGCTCTCAACTCATAGCTATCAAAACTATTGAAAGCTACAGAACTCTGAGAACATTTTACCCTAAACAGCTCTGATATTAGTTGTTAGGAGGGTGAGAATTTAGTGCCTCTCATTTGAGGTGAAGGGAATATTGTTGAGATCCACAAGAAAATACTACATTAGTCCTACATTAGAGGTGGAAAAGGTGTACTAATATAAAAGTTATGGTAGTCTTTACCCATTTATTTAGATTCTTTAAGCTGATGGCTCTTCATCCATTAGACTCGATCATTATTTCATCTTTAACATTACCCTATTTAAAACACCATGTGAATCTCAATATAATAAACCATTCTTCCATTAAGATCTCGTTTGGGACGGCTTTCTTATTGCTGCTCAAAACATCTTTTTAGTATAAAAATTAAAAATTTGTACTAGAAAATTGTTTTAAGAAGCATCAAAAAAGCCGTCTCAAAGGAAGCCTAAATCACTCAGCCTAAACCTTAAAAAATTATTTACTACAAATCATAAAATACTAATGCGCTGGTATCCGGTAACCAGGATCGGCATTGCTACTGTCGAATGCTGGAGCTACTCATCAACGTGTGGGCTTACCACAGCGCACGGCAGATCATTTATGTGAACCCAGAAACTGGAACAATGCAGGAGCAGCACCAATTGAAAAGAAGGAGAGGCAAAATGTGGATAAAATGGTTCTTATTCTCCACTCTCAAAAGCATGGATGAGGAATTAGCTGAGGAATCCGACGACTCCGACCGCCCTAACCGGCGATGGCTGTGGCCCTCTACCGGTGAGGTCTTTTGGCAGGGCATCTATGACAGGGAAAGGAGCATTCGGCACCACCAGAAGGAGAAGAGAAAGCAACAAAGCAAGGAGAAGATTAGGAGAATAAGGGGTAGGACACGGCAAAAATCTCTGGGAAAGTATATAAAGCCACCACCAGAAGCCATTGCTGAACCTGCGAGAGGTAACTAACTGATTAATGGTTTCGCTTACAGATTCATTTGGTGATTCTTTCTTATTACTTTTTATAATGTTTAGCAGTCTAATATGCAATTAGATTAGTATTTATTTAGTATTATTATTATTTTTTTTTTTTGGTAGATTTCATTGTATGATTTTGTTGTTGTTAGTTATCCTATGGTGTAATAAACTGTATTTGGGGTTGATGTTTGTCTTCCCTCTTTTACTGATGGGTTAGAATAGAATGTTGAACTCAAAATTAAGGGCCTTTTTGCCATTTTTAAATTTTTTTTTTATTTTTGGTGATTTACATGTGTTTCAAAATATTTATTTACATGTCTTTTTAATGTTTAAACTATATTAAAAATATATATGAAAATGCCTGCTCCAGCTCCTTGTGTAACTCGACGTTCTGGTCATCGATGCATTCAATTCTAACTATTGTGGAGGTGGGATGGATCTCGTTCACTCTTGAGTTGAAGTATGTGCTCGATTGCCGTTATCCTGATCTGTGGATTGTTAGCTAGTAGCTTTTTCTTTTGTCACGCATCTTGACTCTCTTAAAGAATGGAAGTCTCAAGGGTGGCTACTTTCTTTTGAGACATGATTGAATAAAAGGCTAATGCCTTATTCATACTGACCTAAAGTGAAGTTAGCAATCAACTTTCGAATCGGCTTGAAGTTGTAGCCAATGGGCGATCTTGTGCTTTATCTTTAAGCTTGCAAGTTCTATGGTGCTGATAATATTGGAAGAAATTTGTTTAGAATGAATCACTGTTAAAGAATAATACAAATTTGTTGGGAAGTAAAATACGCAATGAAACAGAAAAAAGAAGAAGAAAATAATGAGAAAGAACATTGATACGTCATCACAAAATTAGCTTGATCGGGCACGAATCTCGAGGCAAAAGCTAGTTGGAAATTTCAAAAATTAATTTTGGGAGCACCCGAACTCCGATTTCAGCGAGCTTATTGTCAAACTGAGCGTCTTGGAAATACGAATCCAACGACACCAAATTCGACCCAATCCGAGCCCAAATGGGCCCAAATCATGAACCCGAAGCGCTGTTGGAAGGTTCAAACCACAATTCGAGTTACCAAACAGACTCCGATTTTGACGAGCTTATACTCGAATCGAACGGCTCGACGAGACGAATCCAACGAGCCCAAGATCTCCGAATTCCGACATCACTAAGGCATTCAAATGTCTAACAAACGGTGCATGATCGAAGGGTTCACTATCGGCCATCCATTAAAACCACTCCCTATTCGCCCTTGATCTCACACCTATTTACGGGTCATGCCACTCCAGAAAATCTATAAATAGAGCCCTCATTCATCACAATGGGGGGGGGGATCCAAGCAAGAGAGAGGAGAAGAGAAGAGAAGGAAGAAGAGGAGGGAGCTCCTCTTCGACGACCGCCAGACCACCGCAGGAGTCTCGCCGGGCCACCGCCGGACAACCGCAGGAGTCTCGCCGGGCCACCGCCGGACCACCGCAGGAACCTCGCCGGACCACCGCCAAAGCCTCGCCGGAGTTTTGTTGCACCACTGCGGAAGACCCGATGTCCTGCTGAAGACCAGACGTCCTGTCTAAGGCCCGACGTCCTGCTGAAGACCCGACGTCCTGCTGAAGACCCGACGTCCTGCTTAAGGCCCGACGTCCTGTTGAAGGCCCGACGTCCTGCTAAAGACCCGACGTCCTGCTAAAGACCCGACGTCCTGCTTAAGGCCCGACGTCCTGCTGAAGACCCGACGTCCTGCTGAAGACCCGACGACCTGTTGAAGACCCGACGTCCCACCTAAGGCCCGACGTCTTGCCGAAGACCCGGCGTCCTGTTGAAGACCCGACGTCCTGCTGAAGACCCGACGTCCTGCTGAAGACCCGACTCCTTGCTGGAGACCCGACGTCCTGTTTAAGGCCCGACGTCCTACCAAAGACCCGACGTCCTGCCGAAGACCCGACGTCACTCAAGGCCCGACATTCAGACCCCACGCTCAGCTCACGTTCGGACTATCGACATCCGATCTTCCAAGTGATACTGGGTCTAACACCCGACTCCTTTTTGATAGTAACCAGTTGTAATCTGAACACCCCTGAAGGTGATTCAACCATTTGTAACCGATTCAAAGTTCCAGTGGAATCATTTTCAATTGGGCTAGGCCCCGTGGTTTTTTCCCTTTTCAAGGGTTTTCCAAGTTAAAAATCTTGTGTTCTCTGTGTGTGAGCTAGTTATCCGTTCAACGCTAAGACGCAGAATTAAACCTCTATCGCCGCGTATTTTCTAGCCCGCAACAGTTTGGCGCCGTCTGTGGGAAACTTCTATCCCACAAATTTTAAGTATTGCTACGATGGTTAACAGACGTAGCAGTCGTATCGTTGGAGCCTCCCGCTCCAACTCCCACCAATCCAGAAATCAGTCCTTGAATCAGGGACGACAGGCATTTGCCTCTTTCCACCCTGGTGGACGGAACCTTGCCGGAGAAGGAACTTCAGGACCATCCTTAGAAGAGCGTATCAGAAAGATGGAAGAATCTCAGAATGAGATACTTCAACTCTTAAGGGAGACTCGAGGACCAGCACTAGTACCCTCAAGAAGATATTCTCCTCCCTCGAGACCAGCCGGGATTCGAAGACGCTCTTCATGTTGAAGTCCCTCTTCCTCCGCCTAGAGTACGCCCTCCAATACGTCCAGAGAATGAGCTTGCTGACACAGCAAGCTCTACCCATCCTTCACACACGGGCCACCGGCAGCATATATGCCCCCAGACGTCCCAGAGGACTTGGACCAACAGCAAGTCACGGAACTCCCCCGTAATACTCTACGGCATGAGTTGCGGAGGCTAGTCCGAGAGGAGTTCCCCACAAGGGGTAGAAGACAATCCCTTCACCCAACGGGACATTCAAGGATCATCGCCTTTTACCGAAGCTGTCCTCCGATACCCCCGTTCCGACAAGATTCAAACTCCCAAATATTGATCCTTATGATGGGACTTCAGACCCCTACGAGCATATCGACCACTACCGCACTATTATGCATATCCAGCAGGCCCCAGACGCTTTGCTCTGTCAAGTTTTTCCTGCCACCCTTAAAGGGCAAGCCCGGACATGGTTTTACTCACTGCCCCCCCCCCCCCCCCGGTCCATTCCACTATTCGTCAAACTGGCCAAATTGTTTGTCGAACAATTTGTCGCCAATCGAAGGATGATTAAAGACTCCTCCCATCTTTCAGGGATACGTCAGAACGAGGGTGAATCTCTTAAAGAGTATTTTCAAAGGTTTTCTACGGAAGCCCGACAAATTCCAGGGGTAGATCCCGAATTGCTGAGAGGTGTATTCCTTGGAGGGCTTCGCCCGGGTCCTTTCTACTCGGCACTTATGCGAGAAACAGTTCATTCATATGCGGATCTAATCCACCGAGTAGAGGCCCAAATCACTGCTGATGAAGCCATCAATGCTCACAGGAAGCAATTCGAGCAGATAACCGAGAAGCGTAAAAACCCCTCAGGGACGGAGAATCCCCCATCACAAAGGAAGAAGCAAGGAAGCTACAATCTTCCTCCTCGGCCCTCACAGTCGCGACGAGAGTCTCGCCAGGAAAAGGAATACACACCGCTCAATACATCCCAAGCGAATGTATTGATGTCTATCCGAGATCAGGAGAACGTAAAGTGGCCACACCCTTTAAAGCCCAACGTTGGAAATCAAGAGCAATATTGCCACTTCCATCGCAGCCGTGGGCACACTACTGAAGCGTGTAGGCAGCTTAAAGAATAAATTGAGAGATTGATTCGACAAGGATATCTCCGGCAGTTCATCAAGAACCCAACAGCCCGAGAAGAAGCTGTTCCAACTGGGG
This sequence comes from Dendrobium officinale, assembly GCA_019514585.1. Taxonomy (NCBI): domain Eukaryota; kingdom Viridiplantae; phylum Streptophyta; class Magnoliopsida; order Asparagales; family Orchidaceae; genus Dendrobium; species Dendrobium officinale. The sequence goes on along the minus strand of CM033691.1, from coordinate 46,632,439 downwards.
GGCAAAATCAACAACAAAAACAGTCGACAAACAATCGCCAAATGGTGGGCGAAATTGAAACTATTGCTGGGGGTCCTTCAACGCCTTGTCAGGTTCTGATTGCAGAGAACATAGAACCACCCACAAAGAAACTTCATGCTGATCACTCCATCATCTTCAAGGAGTCCGACCTAGAGGGCATAAAAACTCCTCATCAAGATCCGCTGGTGATTAGCGCAGGGATCGGTGACCCATGCTACAACGTCAAAAGAATCTTAGTCGACAACGGGAGCTCAGTAGATATTTTGTTCTACTCAACTTTTCTTAGTATGGGACTGTCTAGAGAGAAACTCCTACCTGCGGCTGGTCCGTTATACGGATTTGACAACCGACCCGTAAGGGTGGAAGGAACTATCAGTCTCCCAGTCATACTTGGAGAATTTTCCCGTCAGGTTGAGCACCCTATTCAATTTATTGTAGTAAAATCCGAATCCGCCTACAATGCAATCTTTGGAAGGCCACTCCAAACAATCTTTGGGGCAATTGCTTCAATTCCCCACTTAAAGTTAAAGTTTCCTACCCCGTCAGGGATCGGGACCATATGTGGTGATCAACAAGTAGCACAATCATGCTATCTTAGACAGGCCCAACCACGCTCATCAGTCACTTTGAGCATCGAAGACTTTGATCTTCGGAATGAAGATACCCCTCAAAGGGCCTCCCCTGTAGAAGATCTTACTTGTATCTCTCTGTCCCCGGAAGAGCACCCTTCACGAACGGTACAGATCGGATCACTCCTTTCGGATGAAGAAGAGAAGGAGTATGTGGACTTCCTACGTACAAACCAAGATTTGTTTGCGTGGAGCCCAGCGGATATGCCAGGAATCAACCCTGAAGTAATTAAGCACTCCCTCAAGATCAATCCAGCACTCAAGCCAGTGATCCAAAAGAAAAGAAATTTTGCGCCTGATCGTCAACGGGCAATTGATCAAGAGGTTGATAAGCTTTTAAACGCATGATTCATAAGGGAAGTACACCATCCCACTTGGTTAGCCAACGTCGTGATGGTTCGAAATGCAAGTGGAGATTGGAGAATGTGTGTGGACTATACTGATCTTAACAAAGCTTGCCCCAAAGACAGTTTCCCCCGCTCCCTCGAATTGATCAATTAGTTGACGCCACAGCCGGACATCAGATGTTAAGCTTTATGGATGCCTACTCCGGATACAATCAAATACAGATGGACCCCTGCCGATGAGGAGGCAACATCCTTCCAAACGAATAAGGGATTATATTGCTACCTAGTAATGCCGTTTGGACTCAAAAATGCTGGAGGGGGGCAACATACCAACGGCTAATGAATAAGGTTTTTAAGAACCTTATTTGGGCGTACCATGGAAGTCTATGTGGACGACATGCTAGTGAAGAGCCTTGAGAAATCCCAACATATATCAGACTTTGGAAGAATGTTTTTGCCTCCTTCGATCTTATAACATGTGCCTCAACCCCTCCAAATGCGCATTTGGAGTTGCCTCAGGGAAATTTTTGGGATTCATGGTTACCCATCGAGGGATTGAGGCCAACCCGGAAAAGATCAAGGCCCTAAGGGACATGCTACCCCCAAGAAATATCAAAGAAGTTCAGAGATTGAACGGAAGGATTGCAGCACTCTCTCGATTCCTGGCTCGATCTGGAGACAAATATTTGCCTTTCTTCAAGGTCCTCAGAGGTGCTCATAGCTCAGGATTTCAGTGGACCGATAAATGCCAAGAGGCTTTCGAGCAACTCCGAACTTATTTGGCCTCACCGCCCGCTACTCTCGAAGCCAGTTCCAGGGGAAATTTTGTATTTGTATATGGCCGTCTCCTCCCAAGCTATATGTACGGTTTTGGTTCGGGGTAGAGGATGCGATTCAGCGCCCCGTCTATTACATTAGTAAGGTACTTTCGGAAACTGAGACACGCTACCCATTGGCAGATAAAACGGCCTTAGCATTAGTCTTCTCAGCAAGAAAGTTACGACCTTATTTCCCAAGCACATGCGATCAGGGTTTACACCAACCTACCGTTGAAAAGTATTCTCCAAAAACCCGAGGCATCTGGAAGATTGGTTAAATGGTCGGTAGAGCTCGGGGAGTTCGATATACAGTTCCTACCCAGACCTGACATCAAATCGCAAGTGCTTGCGGATTTTGTGGTCGAATGCACTGGTCACACCTCCAGTGAATCACTTGACGTGTCTCCTTCCTCTTCCTGCTGGACATTATATGTCGACGGAGCTTCTGGGAGTTCTGGTGCTGGCGCTGGAATCTTATTAATCTCTCCGCATAAAGTTACACTCGAATATGGGCTTAGATTGAAATTCCCGGCAACAAACAACACGGCTGAATACGAAGCTCTAATCGCCGGATTAAGGTTGGCAAATTGATTGCGAAGTACAGGACTTGGTGATTCACACAGATTCCCAACTAGTCGCTTCTCAGGTGGGAGGGGAGTTCGATGCCCACCATCCATCATTAGCCCAGTATTGTCAGGTAGTTAAGACCTTGTTGGCCAAAATAACAAAGCATCAAGTTGTCCACATCCTTCGAGAGCAGAACGCGAGGGCAGACTCTCTCTCCAAGCTAGCCACTTCTACGACGGGAGATATTTTCGCAAGAAAATATATTGAAGAGATTCACTTTCCGAGCATTCAAGGTCCATGGATAATTCAATCAATAGACGAATTAAAAGAAGCTTCCTGGATAGATCCCATCCTCACTTTTCTACAAGAGGGCATTCTTCCAGAAGACTCAACGGTGGCAGTACGACTTCGGAGGTAGGCGTCAAACTTCACCGTTATTAATGGAGAATTATACAAGCGATCTTTCACAGGGCCATACCTCAAATGTCTTCCTCCTTCAGAGGCGAACTATGCACTTCGGGAAGTACATTCAGGGCATTTGTGGGGAACATCTGGGCGGAAGGGCGCTAGCCCAAAAGGTCCTAAGACAAGGATTTTACTGGCCAACGATAAAGCAGGATGCATCAGAGATCGTACGAAAATGTAACAGCTGCCAGTTGCATGCCAACCTCACTCATCTACCTGCCGTAGAGATCTCGACATTACAAAGTCCCTGGCCTTTTGCCCAGTGGGGGATTGACATAATGGGACCCTTTCCCATGGCCACAGGACAGCAGAAGTTCATCATCTTGGCTGTGGACTATTTCACCAAATGGGTAGAAGCAGAACCTCTAGCAAAAATCACTGAAGCAAATGCCAAACAGTTTTTATGGAAGAACATAATATGTCGCTTTGGCATTCCCGCAAAAGTAATCACTGATAACGGAACACAGTTCACTGGGAAGGTCTTCACCACATTCTGTAAAGATCTCCACATCCAACTAGTACACACGGCTGTGGCCCATCCTCAGACTAATGGACAAACAGAGGTCACCAATCGAACCATTCTGAGAGGATTGAAAACACGGCTAGATAAGGCTGGGGGGCAATGGGCTAACGAGCTTCCAAACGTCCTCTGGGCTTATCGCACCACAACAAGGACCCCAACTGGAGAAACGCCATATAACCTCTGCTTTGGCACAGAGGCAGTCATTCCCGTCGACGTTGGAGTCCCCAGCCATAGAGTACAAACTTTTGACTTCAATGTCAACGACGAAAAACTCAGACACAACCTAGACCTCCTTCCAGAAGAAAGGGATGAAGCAATGCTTAAGGTTGCTGCCTACCACCAGAGAGTTGCCCGTCACTACAACCGAAGGATGAAGCCGCGATATATATCGGTAGGAGATCTGGTCTTACGCAGCATCGAGGCGGCAGGCAAAGGCCCTCAACGAAATAAACTTTCCCCCCTCTGGGAAGGTCCATACCTAGTAGCAGCCATGATAAAGCTCGGAACTTTCAAGTTGAAGGATGCTGAGGGAAAGATGCTTCCTCGGACTTGGAACATAGACAATCTCAGCAAATACTATCAGTAAAGCGTGATAATGTCAATTAGTATTGTATGCCTTACTTTCAGTACTGTGTGTGTGTGTTTTAATTTTCAGTGTTTGTGTTGTGATGTTTGTAGTCTCTCCCTCCCTTAAGCTATTTTTGGGAGCTATGTTATTTGTTTAAAAGCATTAAAGACTTTGTTTCTGCGTTTTCCTTGAGAAAATTTTTTTTCAATATCTTTGATCTGAGTAACACATAATTATAATTATAGCTCAGTCATTAGATGATCAATCCCAGGGGGATTTGATCCGACCTCTTCCACACAGGTTAAAGTCATCGAGCAGAGCTCTGACACACAACCTTGGTTAGGTCTTACATCCTTGGTGGATTCTTCCGACCTCTTCCACACAGGTTAACGTCATCGAGCAAAGCTCCGACACACAACCTCGGTTAGGTCTTACATCCTTGGTGGATTCTCCCGACCTCTTCCACACAGGTTAACGTCATCGAGCATAGCTCTGACACACAACCTTGGTTAGGTCTTACATCCTTGGTGGATTCTCCCGACCTCTTCCACACAGGTTAACGTCATCGAGCATAGCTCTGACACACAACCTTGGTTAGGTCTTACATCCTTGGTGGATTCTCTCGACCTCTTCCACACAGGTTAACGTCTTCGAGCAGAGCTCTAACACACAACCTCGGTTAGGTCTTACATCCTTGGTAGATTCTCTCGACCTCTTCCACACAGGTTATCGTCATCGAGCAAGGCTCTGACATACAACCTCGGATAGGTCCTATGCCCTTAGTAGGTTTTTTTTAATATCTTTTGTACAGGTTGGCGTCGCCATAACTTTGAATTAATCACGCATCAATGGAGGATCCTTCTGAGCTTCTGTATACAAGTTGGAAGAAAAATAACTTAAGCAAATATGAATAAAATTCATTCAAGATGAATAAATACACTAGAATATATAAGTCATAAGAAAACAGATCAACAATCCACTAAGCCAAAACAGACATCACACAACTGTACAAACCTCAGGTACATCACAATCGCTAAAAAAAAAAAGAGAGAGATAATTTAATGCAAACTGCAGGATCTAAAAAAATCTACTCGATGTCTACGATTTCATCATCCACATCAAGATCAAGGACCTTTCGCAGATCACTCTCTACCTCGTCGCCATCAGGATCTGAAGGAAAGTCTTCTGAAGCCTGGCTAGGGGTCACCTCTTTGACCTGAACTCCGGTCTTTCGCTGCATCAAGCGAACCCCTTAAAAAAGCCTCGAATAAATCCATCTTCAGTACACTGTTGCTCCAAGCCCTTCACTTCTATGTCATAGATGTGATCTCGAGCTTCCTCGACGTGATCCTGAACGATAGTCTTGAATGCTATGGACTTCTTGAAATCTTCAATAACTCTTGAAGGTTCTAGGCTAGACAAAGCGGCCTCCTTTTCAGCAATAAGAACCTGAGACTCTTTTATCCTTTGCCTCAAGTAATGCTATCTTCTCTGCAGAAGCCTTTTGATCCTTCAATAGCCTGGTGATTGTCGCCTGAGCCTCCTCCATATCTACTTGATGCCGATCTGCCTGCCGATTTTGGAGAGATACGGAGTGCATTATGTTAGCCAACTCATTCCTGCACCCACTTAACTCTTCTTCAAGCACCTTTGTCTCCTTGACCTTCTTATCGTACTTTCGCTTGTACTCTCCCTGGAGGTACTTGATCTTAACAAACTCACTGTTCCAGTCATTAATCTCAGTTTCAAGGCGTGATAGCTGAAATAAAAGAGAAAAGGTTATTAGAAGTCATCCCCAAAAGAATAAAGAGATAAAAGCAGTGAGACACGCTACTAACCAAATTGCTAGTTTTGTTGTGTCCGATACACTGGTGGCTCAAAACGTCCTCAGGGATGCGCAACTTGGCCGGGGAAGAATCGGGCAGAACTTTGTCAGTATTAGTTGCAGTCCCTTCCACCCTCTTCTTTTTCGAAACCTGGGGATCTTCGCCTCTTGCTGGTCGTTTGGGAGCCGCTTTCGAAGTAGGGGCAGGAGACTTAGGAACCCTGGATGTTGGCTTTAACATCCTCGCATCAGACCTTCCAGTATGGAATGATAACCCAACTTTGAACAAGAACTCTTCCTCAGTATATTTTCTCATATGACGAACCTCAAACAGAAGATGATCGAGGTCAGAAACCTTCAAGACTCTCATTATGTCTTCTTCGCTGACATGCTGAGGAGATGGCAGGTCTTTCATCTTACCCCACTTCTTTATCAATCCCCAATCATTCTTCACAAAGAAAAATGCGTTTGACCAATTCTTCGAGGGATCACGGGTACGCACATCCAACCATTTGGATCTAAAGGTCACACGCCCATAAGTATCGCTGGTTAACCGACCCATCCGTGAAAGGTGCTCTGGCGTCATAGTAGCTCCCCGATCCCGAAAGAGAGCAATCAATCCAACAGTCACCGACATCGCTCTATACGAAAGTTGGGATAGGCTCACCTCACACCTTTTTAAGATTTCAATCAACTCGGTAGGAGGTGGAAAACGTAAAACCAGCCCGCAGATGAGATTCGGAAACAGTCATATACCCGGGAGGAGGAAGAGTAGCTCGATCGGACCTCCTAGGTACCATCGTCTTCACATCATTCGGGAAGTAATAATTCTTGCGAAATAGAAACAGAAAGTCGTTCGTAACAGTCGACGCTACTTCATCCATCCCCGCTTCCTTATTTGGCCTCTGCCCGCATTCATACTGCGGATTAGGGGCTCCGCGGATCGGAGCGTCTCTCGGTGGAAGACGAATTCCCGACATTCCTCCTGAAGATGTTGGAGGAGAAGAAGGGGAAATCTCCGGACTTCCTTGCCAAGAGAGGGGCCTCGGAAAACCGAGGGAATGCCTCAATAGTAAGGATAGAGGGAGAAGAGAAGAAGGGGAAATCTCCGGACTTCCTTGCCAAGAGAGGGGCCTCGGAAAACTGAGGGAAGGCCTCTCAATAGTAAGGATAGAGGGAGAAGAGAAGATGGGGAAATCTCCGGACTTCCTTGCCAAGAGAGGGACCTCGGAAAAACCGAGGGAAGGCCTCAATAGTAAGGATAGAGGGAGAAGAAGAAGAAAAGAGAGGAAGGAAGAAGGAGAGGGGCGAGTTTTTCATAAGGCTCTAAGGACTTATTTATAGTTTTTCTAAGGAGGTTTAAGGGCCAATTTTTTGAATTTTTTTAATGCCCAAAAATTAATTAATTTTCCTATTATTGAAAAAGTTCAAATAGGAAATAAATTAGGAGCAATTTATTTTAAATAAAATAAATTTTCAGGAAATTAATTGTTTCCTTTCAAGAAAAAATTCAGAATTTTTTTTAATTTTTTCGAAATTTTTTTGAGCCAAAAAGGGAAATTTGTCTTTAAGGTTTTAAATAATTAAAAAAATAAAAAAAAAATTTTTTTTTTTCCTTTTAAGGCGGCTGCACAGGCGGAGGCGGTTTAAAAAAAAAAAAAAAAAATTTTTTTTTTCAAAACCGCCTCAGCCAAACTGCGCGCCGCGCCTGTTCGCGCGGCAACTCGCCGGCGCCGCCGGTTGCGGCGCGGGGGCGGCCGGCCAGCCGGCCGGTTCGGCCGCCAACGCATGTCCGGGCCTGATTTTCGGCCCGGACGGTCCGATTCGGACGTTTTTTTGGGGTCCCCGGACAAGTTATTCGACGTTTCGGACTCGATTTCGACACTTTCGGAGCTCAACGGGGACACTATGATCAAGTTTGAGCAAGCCATTAATTTTCGGAACGCTTTTTTTGGCGTTTCGGCCAATGCAAATTGTCGACACTTATATTTTCGGACTCCTAGAGCTTCGATGTCCGAAAATAGGGGGGCAACTGATACGTCATCACAAAATTAGCTTGATCGGGCACGAATCTCGAGGCAAAAGCTAGTTGGAAACTTCAAGGGATCACCCGAACTTCGATTTCAGCGAGCTTATTGTCAAACTGAGCGTCTTGGAAATACGAATCCAACGACACCAAATTCGACCCAATCCGAGCCCAAATGGGCCCAAATCATGAACCCGAAGCGCTGTTGGAAGGTTCAAACCACAATTCGAGTTACCAAACGGACTCCGATTTTGATGAGCTTATACTCGAATCGAACGGCTCGACGAGACGAATCCAACGAGCCCAAGATCTCCGAATTCCGACATCACTAAGGCATTCAAATGTCTAACAAACGGTGCATGATCGAAGGGTTCACTATCGGCCATCCATTAAAACCACTCCCTATTCGCCCTTGATCTCACACCTATTTACGGGTCATGCCACTCCAGAAAATCTATAAAAATAGAGCCCTCATTCATCACAATGGGGGGGGGGGATCCAGGCAAGAGAGAGGAGAAGAGAGAAGATAAGGAAGAAGAGGAGGGAGCTCCTCTTCGACGACCGCCGGACCACCGCAGGAGTCTCGCCGGGCCACCGCGGACCACCGCAGAAGTCTCGCCGGGCCACCGCCGGACAACCGCAGGAGTCTCGCCGGGGCACCGCCGGACCACCGCAGGAACCTCGCCGGACCACCGCCAAAGCCTCGCCGGAGTTTTTGTTGCACCACTGCGGAAGACCCGATGTCCTGCTGAAGACTAGACGTCCTGCCTAAGGCCCCCGACGTCCTGCTGAAGACCCGACGTCCTGCTTAAGGCCCGACGTCCTGCTGAAGGCCCGACGTCCTGCTGAAAAGACCCGACCCGACTCCTGCTGAAGACCCGACGTCCTGCTTAAGGCCCGACGTCCTGCTGAAGACCCGACGTCCTGCTGAAGACCCGACGACCTGTTGAAGACCCGACGTCCCGCCTAAGGCCCGACGTCTTGCCGAAGACCCGATGTCCTGCTGAAGACCCGACGTCCTGCTGAAGACCCGACGTCTTGCTGAAGACCCGACGTCCTGCTGAAGACCCGACTCCTTGCTGGAGACCCGACGTTCTGTTTAAGGCCCGACGTCCTTCCAAAGACCCGACGTCCTGCCGAAGACCCGACGTCACTCAAGGCCCGACATTCAGACCCCACGCTCAGCTCACGTCCGGACTATCGACATCCGATCTTCCAAGTGATACTGGGTCTAACACCCGACTCCTTTTTGATAGTAACCAGTTGTAATCTGAACACCCCTGAAGGTGATTCAACTATTTGTAACCGATTCAAAGTTCTAGTGGAATCATTTTCAATTGTGCTAGGCCCCGTGGTTTTTTCCCTTTTCAAGGGTTTTCCACGTTAAAAATCTTGTGTTCTCTGTGTGTGAGCTAGTTATCCGTTCAACGCTAAGACGCAGAATTAAACCTCTATCGCCACGTATTTTCTAGCCCGCAACAAACATAATGATTTAACATGAAAAAATTCAAAACTGAAAAAAACTATAGAGTCGCACCAAAAGCCATAGAACCACTGAAAAAAATAATTGTTGTTGCAAAAAATAACTTTATATTATAATTTTAAAAAAAAATGATGAAAAAGTAGCACTCAAGTAATAGTTATTTGAAATACAACACTCAAGTTTATAATAATTATTGGGAGAAAATGAGAAAAATGATCCATCATTTTTTTGTGAGGGTACAAAATATTCTAACTTTTTTTAGGGATCAATTTGGTACATCAACTCTTTAAAATGAAATCTTTTTTGTCCTAACATCGAATGCTAGAATTAATGGTGTTAAATATATGAGTATTTTCATTATTTTTTATTAAATATAATTTTCAAGTAATTTAAAAAAATTATTAAATGTTCTTTTAATAAAAAAAAAATAACAATAATATTAGTTTTAATTTCAAAAATTTTAGTCATATTTTATAAAATATGTTATTTATTTATTTAGAGAAATCATATGCAAATAGATATTATTTTAAACTTAGCCACACATAGTTTTACAAATCATATTTTATAAAACATGATTGTAAATTTTGAAATTTAAACTAAAATTATTATTTTTTTTATTAAAAAATATTATTAATTTTTTTATTTATAAAACATTTAAATAATTTTTTTAGAAAAATTATAATTACTTTAAAATTATATTTAATAAATATTTAATAAAAAATGACTAAAATACCATTATATTTAACCATATTAACTCCAACATTAAATGTTAATGCAAAAAAGATATCATTTTAAAGAGTTGAGATACCAAATTGGTCTCTAGACACCATTTTGATCCTTACAAAAAGTTTTGGGACCATTTTAATCCTTTTTCTCTAATTATTAGTTTCAGAAGGCTCACAAAATCCCTCAAATCTGGTATTGCTAGTGCTTGTTTATCGACATACTCAATCTCTTAGATTTCATTTGGGATAATTTTTTGTCACTGTTTTATCATAGCTTTCAAAAAATTTAATTTATTGACGGCGTTTGTAGAAGTTTAGTTTGTTTTTATTTTTATTGAATATTGAATAAATTAATTTGTGATCGTGGCGGCTGTTACCGGAGGGGATTGTGGTGGTGGTCATCGACAATATTGGTTCATTGTTGGTGGTCTACTGTGATTGTCGGTGGAGATGGTGATTGCTAGGATCACAAGCAGTGACTAGCGGTGGAAATTGATGATGGTGATAGTTTTTCAAAATATTTAAAATATATAAAAAATATTTTGAATATTTTTTTAATGTAAAATGATATGTTCTTAAAATAAAAAATTATAATAGCGATAAATATCACAAACCAACATTTTTAAAATTAAAAGGTAAAAACAAATAAATAAAATTGTTTCCAAACTGCCCCTGTTTTTGAGAACGATCAGCTGTAGACTTTCAGCTCAAAAGCTTTCTTTTTTTTATTTTATTTTATTTTTATTTGAGTGAACAACTGTGTCGTTTATAACTACTTAATGCATATAAATCTTATATTTTATTCATTTAGGCTCCATTTGGGGCAGCTGCCTTGTCGTTTTCTAAAATAATATTTTAATGCAAAAATTTTAAATTTAAGAAATTTTGTATTAAAATTTATTTTAGAAAGAAATAAAAATGTTGTTCCAAACAAAGCCTTAATCTCGTTAAGGAAATTAATATTCGTTGTAAAAGTATAGAGAAAGTGTTTAGTTAGCTTAAGCGGCTGTTTGGTTTGATGCATTTAGGATGTAGAGTAATCCAAATGCAGGGATTTTGATAGTTTAACTATTTGGTTGAATGAAAAATAAATTCAAGATAAAGTAAAACAATACTGTGTAATCAATTTTAGTTCATTTTTTGTGTATTTAGATTTCCTTAGATTCAGGCGTTTTTCAAATACATAGCAAACTCAAGGCATTGCTATCCCTTGCTGGCCACATCTGCTTGTTGGCTAGCCACCTCCGGCCACTACCGCCAGCCTTTGCCATCGGTCACCACCGCTGGCCATCGCCTCTGGCCACCCTAGCCACCATTATTCACTTTATATTGTAATCAATTTATTTCAAACCAAACAAAAAGTCCTAAACCCTTTATATTCATCCAAATTAAATAAAATAAAAAATTCTTTATCAGTCAACCAAACAGCCCTTAAGAAAATTTTGAAATACTCTACCAGCAATTAAAACATTTGTTTCGGTGATTTTGAATATAACAAGCAGGTCTATGAAGATATAAGATAGAGAATCCCTTAACGGGTCAAGCAAAAAACAATACGGGTTCAACTGTTTTCTGTTAGCATGCGGATTATGATTGTTATCCTAGTCATATGTGTATTTACTAGTATACCTATTTTAGTCTATATATTGTACTATGTATTCTCTCTTGATGAATTAATCAAATCATTTCTTTCTTCTCTGTTTCCTAGTTGTTCTCTGTGGCCCTTTCTCTTGGCCTACCTTACATGGTATCAAGAGCCAACAATGGGGGATCAAGATTCTACAACCTCCCTCCCTCCCTCTTCCTCTACTCTTGCCAGTATCTACTCCTCTGATCTATCTATTCCGGCAGCCCTTAAATTTCTTATCTCAAATATCAAGAATCTGCTTCCGCATCCGCTCACCATCGACAACTATGCCATTTGGCGAATTCAAATTCTCCAGCACTTCACGGCCAACGGATATGCCTGACATCTTATCAGAAAGACAAATCCACTGGCCGACGAAGCATCTCAATATTACATCCAGTGGAGCCTTGTTGACAACAACCTGATATCAGCATTGTTCTCCACCATATCTCCCTCAATTCTTCCTTATGTAATCACCTCAACCACCGCCCATGAAGTTTGGATGACTCTTGAACGTTGTCTTCAACCAACAAGTCGTTCTCGCGTCATTCAGCTCAAGAACGAGCTCCACCACATTCAAATGAAAGATATGAGCATGCAACAATATCTTTCCCAAATCAAGCACATCGTCGACAATATCGCTGCCTCCGGCTCCAAAGTTGATCGGGAAGACATCGTTCTTTACATCCTAAACGGGCTTCCGTCAACATACAATTCATTCAAAACGGCTATAAGAACTTCGTCTCTTCCCGCCGATCTTGATAACATGTATTCTCTTCTTTGCAGCGAAGAGATACATATCAATCAAGATATTCTTAAAGATTCTACTACCGGTTCTACTGTTATCGCACTTCATGCATCATTTTACAATCAGAATCGCGGTCGCAATTCAAAACGTTCTTCAAAGAATTCCAATGTCAACTCACAACCAGCTGTTTCAACACCAAATACTCCCGGTTCTGTTCCTAACACTGCTCGTCCGACTTGCCAAATTTGTGGCAAAATCGGCCACATTGCCGTAAATTGTTGGCACAATTACAATTTTAAGTACGCCCCAACAATAATCAATGGACCTCGTGCTATGATTACTCAACCCACTTCGTATCCTACTCAAGATTGGATTCTTGATTCCGGAGCATCAACGCACCTCACTCCGGACATCTCCAACCTTCTAACCAGACCAACTACTAAGGAAAGGACATGATCTCGACCGCAAACGGTTCAAATTTGCCAATACAAAATTCCGGCCAAGGTTTGCTACCGTTACCAGACATAAACCATAAGCTTTGTTTAAGTAATCTTCTTCACATTCCATCCCTTACCCACAATCTTCTTTCAGTTTCTAAATTAATTTCTGATAACTATGTTTCTACTACGTTTGATACTAATGGTTTTGAAATTAAGGATATCAAGGATCATCGACCACTTCTTCGTGGACATCTCCATAACGGTTTATATCACATTATGTCGGCTCCTGAGCATCAACCGACGGCTCTTCACACCACTGCTTCCTCCGCTCAACAGTGGCATGATCGACTTGGCCACCCTCACAGACGTATTCTTAGCATTCTTGCAAAAAACATTCCTAACTTTAGATATTTTTCTCCCTCTTTCTTGTGTCAATCTTGTAATGTGGTAAAGAGCCACAAACTCAAATTTAATACTAATATTTCTGTGGCGTCTATGCCTTTTGAGATCATCCACTCGGATGGCTAGGGTCCTGCTCCAGATCTTTCTTTAGATGGTTACCGTTATTATGTCATTTTTATTGACGATTTTACGCGATTCTCTTGGATCTATTAAATACATTCTAAATAAGAGACTTTCAAAAAGTTTCAATTATTTTGTAGTTTAATTCAAAATCAGCACGCCACCAAACCCAAGATCTTTCTCTCCGACGGCGGAGGCGAATTCACCAGCACCGCATTTAAATCTTTTCTTCAGGATAACGACATTATTCATCAGCTCAGTTGCCCTTATACATCAGAACAAAACAGTTTGGCTGAACGCAAACATAGACATATGTTGGATCTCACTTGCACGCTTCTACACGCTTTAAACCTTCCTCATAAATTTTGGGTTGATGCTCTTGCTACTACTAATTACCTCATTAACCGTCTCCCATCCAAATCTACTGCCCTTAAATCTCCCTTTCAAAATCTTCATGGGAAACTTCCTAGTTATACTCACCTACGCATATTTAGTTGCCTATGCTACCCTTGGTTAAAACCGTATGCTGCAAGTAAGTTGTATCCTCGATCGCAAGATTGTATCTTCATAGGTTACTCTCCAACTCACAAAGGCTATAAATGTTATAATATTCACAATAACAAGACCTACATTTCTCGTCATGTCGTGTTTCATGAGTCAAATTTTCCTTACAAATCATCGCATATTCCTCAATCCAATACTTCGGACAATACCAATTCTCACATCTCTCCTCTTCTCCTGATTCCAACTTCTGTTGCCTCTCAATATCCTCAATTGCCTAGTCCTGCTGCCATCTCAAATCACGATCAAAGCCAAATTACTTCTCCAGATCAATTACAATCCATCAATTTTTCACATGGACAGACAATACATCCTCCTAATTCCAATCCTATTCCTAGACCCATTCATCACATGCAAACCAGATTAAAATCTAGTATAACAAAACCAAAACAAATCTTTACTATGCTCAATAATATGAAATCTTCCTCTACTCCAAAAACTTACCGACAAGATGCCAAACATAATACCTGGCAGTCTGCCATGACCACTGAATTCAATGCTTTTGCAGCTACAAAATACTTGGTCTCTTGTACTCGAACCTCCCAACAAACAAATTTTGGGTTGTAAATGGATCTACAAAACCAAGATGCTTCCTAATGGTCAAGTAGATCGGTACAAAGCTCGTCTCGTAGCACTTAGTTATGATCAAAAATTCGGAGAAAACTTCACTGGAGCTTTGTCCCGTGGCAAAAATGCCAACTATCCGTATGATTCTTACCCTCGCTCTAAATCGCAAGTGGGACATGCTTCAACTCGACATCACCATTTTATATGGAGAACTACAGGACGACGTCTATATGAGACAACCGCCTGGGTTTGTGGACCAAAATCAACCAACTTCCGTTTGCAAATTAAATAAATCCTTATACGGCCTCAAATAGGCACCACGTCAATGATTCCTAAAGCTCACAACATTATTACAAACTCGCGGTTCAAGATAAGTAGTTATGATCCTTCGTTACTCATTCTTGATCATAATCATATTCATCTTTATCTACTAATTTATGTAGATGATATTCTTGTAACAGGTAACAATCCTGCTGCCATTCAATCTCTTCTCGTAGCTCTCAAATCTCAGTTCGCTGTCAAACAACCAAGACAAATTTCATTATTTCTTGGCATTCATCTCATTAAAACAACCAAAGGCTACTTTCTCACGCAGGAACATTATGCCAACAAATTACTTCATGACTCCGGCATCGAAAGCTGCAAATCTTCTCCAACCCCAATTTCTCCTACCACAAAATCTCTACCCAATGGAACTCAACCATTTCAAGATCCATCTTTATACCTCCGCCTAGCTGGATCTCTACAATACATAACTATAACTCGTCCGGACATTGTTTATGCTACGAATCATGTATGCCAACATATGCAACAACCAACGATTCAAGATTACCAAGCCTTAAAATGACTTCTATGGTACATCAAAGGTACTCTGAACCTCGGTCTACCCATTACGACAGGTGACTTATAACTTCAGACATACACCGACGCTGATTGGGCTTCTGTTACTTCTGAATGAAAATCCATTTATGGCTACTGTACGTTTCTTGGTCCAAACCTTATTTCTTGGTTGGTCAAGAAACAGGTGACAGTTGCAAAATCTTCAACGGAGGCAGAATATAGGGCTATATCTGCGGCAATCTCTGATGTAATCTGGCAATGTCGTTTAGCCGCAGAGCTACACCTATCTCAAACCACTCCGACCACCATTCTTTGTGACAACATCTCCGCCATTGCTATCGCCAAGAATCCGGTCTTCCACGCAAGAACTAAGCATATCTAGATCGACTACCAATTCATTCGTCAGCATCACCATCGACAACATCGTAATTACTCACATTCCATCCACAGATCAGATCGCTGATATTTTGACGAAACCTTTTTCTTCCACATGCTTCAACTTACTTCAATCCAAATTAACCATTCAAACTATGAATGATTAATTTTCGGGGGAGTGTTAGCCTGCAGATTATGATTATTATCCTAGTCATATGTGTACTTACTATTATACCTATTTTAGCCTATTTATTGTACTATGTATTCTCTCTTGATGAATTAATCAAATCATTTCTTTCTTCTCTGTTTCCCAGTTGTTCTCTGTGGCCCACTCTCTTGGCCTACCTTACATTTTCCTCTACTCAGCTGGAGATATTCATTATCCTCTACTTAAGGCAAAAGAAAGCTTCTAATGAAGGATTTTAAAGAAAATAGTTTTTATCGAGAGGCTAATTGTTTTGCTAAAAGAAAATGCTGTAGTGTTAAATAAAAAAAGTGTATTTGATAATATTTTTTAATTTTTTGGTTGGGTACTATATAAGCATAGGAGTTCTCTTTTTGCAGAGTAAAATGATAATATACTCGGAACAAGTTGATTGGAAGTGGGTGACAGTGATGGTTGTATCTGATGGAAATAATGATAGGTTATAGTGGTGGATGTCTTCGTCGGTGGTGGTGGTGGTGGTGTTGAGGGCTTGTAACTAGTGGCGACTAGGGTTGTTTGATGGTGGCCATTGTCAGTGGACGGTGCGCTTTACGTGAATGTGGTGTCTGGTGGTTATCGATGGCAGGCGGTGGTGGCTATCAGTGGTTGGTGGTGGGCGGCAATAGTGGACAATAGTAGGGGTGGTAGAAGCTGGTGGTGGCCGATGGTAATCAATAGTTGCTAGCTATAAATAGTGGCGATCTACGATAGAGGGTAGTGATGTCGGTGGTGGGTGTGGAATTGAAATTTTATACGATATTACTTCACTCAAACTATGTCATTAGAATTCACTCAAATTAGGCAAATTTGAAATATACAAAAATTAAATTAGATGGTGTACTTCAAATACATTGAAATTTTAGCTCATAAGCTTTTCTTCCTGTCAAATAATAGGAATTTCAAAATACACTACGGGAAAACCCGTCATTACCGGCGGATAATATCCGCCGCTAATACAAGATTTTCATCGGAATTATAGGTTTCCGGCGCAAGTTTCGGCGGAATTCTCTGCGCCGGTTTGGATAGCATCGGTAAAAGTCTTTTGGCGCATAAGTTGCGCCGGAAACCTTTCCGACGCCATTTCCGGTGCATTGCCGGCGCAAAAACTGATGGCAGCCGTCGACATTTCGACCGCTAAATCCAACGACATATGCGCCGATAATTTCCGTCGTATGATTGCGCCGACAATTACCGGCGGATAAAATGCCATTGATATGCCGTAAATAACCTGCGGGGTGGTTACGTCGCAAAATATGCGCCGAGAATGACCTTCGGATATGACGCCAGAAAGTACGATGGTAATTTCCGACATACTAAGAGACGCCGGTTAGATCGATACGGTTCGTTGTATCGTCGTTTCCGGTGAATTACCGGTGCAAAATCCGCCAGAAACCTGTAGCATTGACAAAAAAAAAATGCCTTCTCAGCCAACAATCAGATTTCCACACCTGCAAACCTGTACAAATATCTATCCATAACAGTTTATAGCATTTCCAGAACCGTTTATAGCAATTCAATGATGCACAAAAACATAAATACTCATTAAAAGAAACTGTTCAATAGTAACAACCAACTAAAAACATCAGATATTGTTCAATATTACAGATTCAAAGAAAATAAATAAGTTCATAAAATAAACTAAACTACTCTGAATCTGCTGACTCCTCCTCAGCTGGAGCTACCTCTTTTCCACTCATCTGCTCCCTCATTTTGCACATTTCATCCAACAACTGATTGTGTTGCTCCTGCATCTGCATTTGAACCTGTGCTTGCAACTGAGCTTGCCAATCAGCTTGTGATTTCCTTACTTGTTCTAGCTCAGCTTGTAGGGCACTTATTTGTTGAGCTTGCAAGGAGTCATGAGAACTGGATGCGAAGCTGGATGCAGTAGAGGAGGTCATCCCCTCGTATGCCTGAGCTTGCGCACCTAAACCATAAACTCTCCCATGCTGCATTCCTCCGACGGCCTACGACCAGATGCGATACTCAAAAAACTCCACAGAGCCGCCAGAAGAGCCCTCACCTGCTGCAACATGAATCTCTCGAAGCCGTGTATATTCCTCCTGTGAAAGTAGAGTATAAATATATATAATTAAACTAAAAATAAAAATTATTAAACACATATAAATATATACTTACATGGGCTTTCCTAGCTCTCTCATCAATCCATTGTTGATCCTCCTATCACATATGAGTGCGACTATGCAATTCCACAGCAGTTGGTTCTCTACCAAGTGTCTCTTTCTATGAGAATTAAGAGAATTTTATTAATACAAATTAAAGAACAATTTTAAAAAATATTTAAAATTCATTACCAAATGACGCCTGTGCTCAGTATGTGGAACGGAGCCTCCTGTATGAAGTGAACTACCCAAGCCCCCAACATCAGAAGCTCTGTTCTGTCGATTTTGATCCCTCCTCCTAGTGTACTCTTCGCTGTCCCAAGCTGCATTCAACTCAGCCCATATATCCTCTCCAATCCACAATGGTCGCTTCCCATGCTTTCTAATATCTATGAACATGTCACGCATCCGAGTAGACCCACGCTTCTCAAAATTCTTTCTAATCTTGTCATTGTGTTGCGGCAGCCAACAAAATTCTTTCTGCATTCAAATACATATGATATATAATATATAAGATTTTTAGATTAAGTAAAAAAGAATAAATCATTTTACATAAAAAATAAAACCAAAAAATATCTCAAACTCTCTAAACCACATCTCCCGGACTTCTTTCGGGACTTTCTTCCAAGAAATATAAGGAGCGTCAAACCTGCTCCGTATGATGTCCCGTATATTATTTGTCGGTTGTTTTGATGGGTAGAACCTATAAAAATAAAGTTATGTGAAACAAATATAAAATATAAAATAGAAATGTTCGTTAGCTTAAATAAAAGAGAATGTGCGTACGTGTCACCCTCAGGTGCTATCAACATTCTACTATCTGTCGCCTGCTCTGCTGCAGCTGCTGTCGAAGGTCTGGCTGCTGTCGAAGGTCCGACTGCTGTAGGCTGATGAGGTGGTGGAGGATAGTATGGTGGAGCATATGGTGAAAATGGATAAGTAGGAGGGGCACCACCATATGGTGGGGGTGTGTAGTATGGGTAGAAAGGAGTACTCTGCCCGGGATCTGGTGAAGGAAATCGGGGGTCTGCTGAGTAAAACTGAGAGCTACTAGCTCCAAGAGTGGGTGAAGGCTGTATAGCAGGCTGAGGCTGTGTAGCAAGCTAAGGCTGTGTAGCAAGCTAAGGCTGTGTAGCAGGCTGAGACGTGGTGGTCCCCTCAGTACGTACTGTCCTAGCTGGTCCAACTGTAACTTTCTTAGTGCGTCTGTTAAAAATATTTTTTTATCAATCCTCTACTAGACTCTTCACCTGAAGCCATCTGCACATAAATAAAAAAGAAATATTAAATACATGAGTTATAACAAAAATTTAAGAAAAAATAACGCAGCAGTAACAATAAAATAAATGCAGTGAAGTAAAATGTAGGAAAATAAAATAAAATGCAGTGCAGTAGCAAAAATAAATTTAATTTACCTTATGTTGTTAACTCATCATTTGTTGATTCACTTTCATCAGATGATACACTCTCAGCACTATCAGATTCATCATTACTTTCCTCTATGGTTAGATCTACCTCATCTAACTGCAACTCGCTCTCATTAATTCTGACTTGGTCATCTACATTGATTGGGAGATTTTTTAAATTAGACATAAACTCTTTTTGATGTGTTGATGGTATCAAAGTGGTTTTTCAATTACTCCCCTTGGTTTTGTCTTTATAACTACCATCCAATCCTATTTGCCTCGTATTCCGCTTGGATAGTTAGCATAATAGACTTGAGTTGCCTGACTAGCAATGATGAATAGATCAAACTTTGCATATCTCCTAGCCTGCTTTACTTCTATTATACCATAAATTGGATGAACTTTCGTGCCTCTATTTGATACTGGATCAAACCATTCACAATTGAAGAGATAGACAGTGTTATTATGATCGGGATATTCAACCTCTAATATTTCTTGTAATACCCCGTAGTATTCAGAATCATCCCCTGTATGGGTGTTCCCTCTTACACATACGTCAGAATTTTCTGTCTTCCTACCTTCACACCAATTTTTTGTTTGGAATTTATAACCATTGACCATAAATATTTGATAATATTTTACTAATCTATTTGGTCCCCAAGCTAACTCAGATAACCTTGAGCATTGTGAACTGTCTTCAGTGTGTACCTTTAAATGTATAAGGTATTAATGTTATTAATATTAATTACAGACATAACTCATTAAGTAAGACTACAACAACAACAACAACATCAAGCCTTTATCCCACTACGTGGGGTCGGCTACATGAATCCTTTTTCTCCATTGTGTCCTATTAAAGGTCAAATTCTCGTTTAAATCTAATAAAGAAAGGTCATTCCTAATATTTTCTAACCAAGTCTTTTTAGGTCTACCCCTACCTTTCTTAACACAAGTCAAATCTAATACCTCTACTCTCCTAACCGGGTCATCGGAAGGCCGCCTTTTTATGTGACCAAACCATCTAAGGCGACTCTCTCTAATCTTATCTTCTACTGGAGCTACTCCAACCTTTTCACGTATATGCTCATTTCGTATCCTATCTCTAAGGGTAGAGCCACTCATCCATCTAAGCATCCTCATCTCTGCCACACTTAACTTAGTATTATGCTTCTCTTTTAATGGCCAACATTCGGCACCATAAAGCATTGCAGGCCTCACTACCATCTTATAGAATTTTCCCTTAAGTTTGAGGGGTACATTTCTATCACATAACAAGCCCGATGCATTCCGCCACTTCAACCATCCAACTTGAATTCTGCTGATAATATCCCCATCTATTTCACCATCACTCTGAACAATAGATCCAAGATATCTAAAACGTGTACTCTTATTAATGACTTGATCGCCCAAAGTCACAATCCCCCTCACTAGGACTATTACTACTAAAATTACACTCCATATATTCCGTTTTAGATCTACTCAAGCGAAAACCTTTAGACTCTAAGGTTGACCTCCATAATTCAAGTTTACCTTCAACTCCCTCTCTAGTCTTATCAACAAGAAGAATATCATCAGCAAAAAGCATACACCAAGGTACATCATCTTGCAAATGTATAGTGAGAACATCCTTGACTAAAGCAAAAAGATATGGGCTTAAGGCTGATCCTTGATGTAACCCAACCGAAATAGGGAAATACTTGGTCAAACCACCTTGTGTTTGAACACAAGTAATAGCTTCTGCATACATATCTTTAATGATTTGAATATAAGCATTATTGACTCCTTTCTTATCAAGAACTCTCCATAGCACTTCTCTTGGAACTTTATCATATGCTTTTTCTAAATCAATAAATATCATATGTAGATCCTCCTTATTTCCTCTATATTTTTCCATCAAACCTCTTAATAAATGTATGGCTTCCATAGTCGACCTACCCGGTATGAATCCAAATTGGTTTTGAGAAACATTAGTATCACGCCGCAACCTATGCTCTATAACTCGCTCCCATAATTTTAAAGTATGACATATTAACTTAATACCTCTATAATTCGTGCAATCCTGTGCATCACCTTTATTCTTAAAAATAGGAATTAATACACTCATTCTCCACTCATCTGGCATCTTTTTAGTCTTCAAAATAGTATTAAAAAGTTTAGTAAGCCAAGAAATCCCCTTCATCTCCAAAGCATTTTCCACACCTCTATTGGAATATCATCAGGTCCAACAGCTTTTTCCACCCTTCATTCTATTTAAAGCCTCTCTAACTTCAGTTTTACTAATATACCCGATAAAAACAGAAATCTTTACTTTCATTTAGGGTGCTAAGGTCACTATAGTCAATCTTATTTTCACACTCTTCATTAAAAAGTTTAGCAAAATATCTCATCCACCTTTGTTGAATATCATCTTCTAAGAAAAGTATTTTTTGATCTTCTAAGAAAAGCAAAATAACTCATTAAGTAAGACTAATTATTCAAAATATACCGTATTTTTTAACCAAGCTGTGATTTCTTTTTCCACTATCTTCTAGACTTCTCCTTCTTCTGATGTACTATGACTATCAATGAACCTCCTACAAATTCACATCTTGAGTTTAGATCAAATTTTAAAAGAAAACCAAAAATATAAACAACTTAATACTTACTCGAGATACGGCTCAACTTCATCACAATTAAGCAAAATGTACAATGTGATAACTATCATCTCCTTATCGGTCAAATAGCGCACTGTGCTAGCGCCTAAAGGTTCCCCAATTCCACTGAATACAGATATATTAGAGGATTTACCAATATTTTGAGATGCTGAACTTTCACCTGATTGAGACATTGTTTCAAAATAATATGAGTAAAACTGAGTTGTCTCGTATGTTAAATATGCTTCACAGATAGAGCCTTCGGGTCGTGATTTGTTCTTAGCGATCTTCTTAAGTTTATTTAAATATCTCTCAAAAGGAAACATCCACCTATACTGAACAGGTCTACCAACCATAGCCTCATATGGTAAATGAACAGGTGATGCTCCATAGAGTCAAAGAAGCCTAGAAGAAATATTTTCTCAAGTTGACACAAAATAAATGGAATTTTCTGCTCCATAAGAATCAAATTCTCTATATTAAATTTAGAAGAGCATAAATCTTTGAAGAAAATACTTAGCTCGATCAAGGGCTTTAAAATCTGATCTGGCAGATAACTAAAAGCAGTGGATAGTAGACATTGCATGAAGATGTGACAATCATGACTTTTCAATCCGAATAATCTCCCTGATCTTATGTCAACACACCTGCTTAGATTGGAAGAATATCCATCAGGTACTCGTAGAGTCTTCACCCATTCACAAATTGCTCGTTATTATTCTAAAGTTAATGTGAATGGAGCTTTTGGTTTGAGAAATTTTTTCGCTCCACCATCCTTCAATTCCAAAGCTTTCCTTCTACAAATCTCCTTTAAGTCCATCATTGCTTTCATATTATCTTTCGATTTCTCTTTGATGTCCATAACTGTATAGAAAATATTATCAAAAATATTTTTCTCTATATGCATAACATCGAAATTATGTCTAATCAAATTTGTTCTCCAATATGGCAACGACCAACAAATACTTTTCTTGGTCCAATTATGATTGACACCATATTCTGGTAATCTGAACTCAGCTAATGTTGGAGATTCCATTATGGTGGGCAAGAACCTTACTCTTTCAAAAATTTCTTCACTACTAAATCTTGGAGGAGGCTGAAACATCACCATTTTATTTTTAGTAAACGCTTCTTTATTTCGCCTGAAAGGATGACTTTGAGGCAAAAACATTCGATGACAATCGAACCAAGCGTTCTTCCTACCATACTTTAAAGTGAATGATTTTGTATTTTCCATACAATATGGACAAGCTAACTTGCCTGAAGTGTTCCAACCTGAGAGCATACCATATGCAGGAAAGTCACCAATTGTCTAAAGTAATGCTGCTCTTAGTGTAAAATTATATTTGGTGGAGATATCATATGTACTTACTCCCTCTTCCCATAATAAACTTAAATCATCAATCAAAGGTTGTAAGAATATGTTAATCTTCAATTTTGGATTATGTGGCTATGGAATTATAAGTGACAGAAACATATAAGGAGTAGTCATACATAACTCTGGAGGAAAATTATAAGGAGTGAGTATCACAGGCCAACATGAGTACGGTGTAGCCGACTGACTGAATGGAGTAAAACCATCTGCGCATAAACCTAATCTGACATTTCTTGGTTCTGCCGATCAAAGTGCCTCCAAGCCTTTGCTTCTGATGGATGTGTGATAACACCTTCTTATGGAATGTGATTATTATACCATCTCATATGTGCAACAGATCTCATGGATGCATATAGCCGTTGTAGTTCGGAATTATTGGAAAGTAGAACATCCTACTAACGGGCACATCCTTCTACTTCCTTCTATTTCTAGATTTTGGTTTAAACTTGGTGCATTGCAATGACGGCATGTAATTTCTGAGATATCTTCTTTATAGTATAACATGCATCCATTCACACAACAATATATCTTTGTGTATGTCAAACCAAGTTTAGAAACCAACTTCTTTGTCCGATATAGATCTGTAGGAATTAAATTATCTGTCGGATTGGTTTCCTTAAGCAGCCCAATGAATTGATTAAAACATTCACGAGCAATATTATATTCAGCATTGATGCTTAACATCTTTACATCAACAGATAATTCTGAGTGAGTCGTGCACTCTTTCCAAATTGGTTGCTGGGCAGCATGCAATAAATTATAAAAATTTTGTGCCTCCGTATTTGGTAACTCTTCAGTATTTTGTTCAATTTTTATTCCAGTTGCATCATGAACTAATTCCTCAAGATTTGGTCGGATATTTTTCAGCCTCAGCAATATTATTACTTGTAGAAGGACCGCATTGATAATCAAATTGTGGCTCATACTCACCATGACAAGTCCAATACCAATACCGTGGCATGAATCATCTGCGATACAGATCAACAGTTACATCATCTGGTTCTAGGTGCACTAGATTTTTGTGTTTAGAGCATGGACATCGAAACTTTCCTTCTGATAAAAAACTGGGTAGTCGCTTCACTTGCTCAATGAAAAAGTTCACCCCATTAATGAATTCATCTGTTAATGTCTTCCGACCTTGAGATAATCGGTTATACATCCAATTTCTTTGATTTCTAATATCCATAACCTATATATAAGAGCAAATAAGTAATGGATTATCACGCTTAAGTAGATCTAAAACTGATTATATAGAGATGTAAAAAGATAGGGTGCTTGTAGAAAATTATGATCATTTAGCATTGTCTCTAAGAGTAAAGACACTCATTCACGTACATGAGCATCCTAATTTCTGCAATATTTTTATATCAATCACACAATAGGCCTGAAACATTCCTCCACTATATATCACACAATAGGCCTGAAGCATTGTCTCTAAGAGTAAAGACACTCAGGCACTTGAGCATCCTCATCTCTACAATACTCAACTTAATTTTTTACTTCTCTTTTAATGGCCAACATTATGTGACATAAAGCATTGCAAGTCTCACCATCATTTATAGAATTTTACCTACAGGTTTAAATGGTCCTTTTCTATCACACAACAGGTTTGATGTATTCCTCCACTTTACCAACCAACTTGAATTCTACTAATAACATGTTTTTTTTTTTCTAAAATTAACTCTCCATAGCACTTATCTTTGAACTTTATCATATGTTTTTTTTCTAATTCAGTAAGTATCATATGTAAATCCTTCTTATTCACTCTATATTTCACCATGGATAAAGAAAAAAAGATACGGGCTATGATCCTTGATGTAATCCAACTGAAATAGAAAATATTTGGTCAAAGCATGCACATGCATGCAATGTGTTTAAACACAACATATGTAGATCCTCCTTACTCTCTCTATAAGTGTCCATAATAGACACTTATTCTCAAAAAATGTATAGCTTCCATAATAGACGTACACTTATTCTCAATATGATTAAGCATTCCAAAGGCTAGTACTACCTTCCCACTACCTAAATCGACACTTGGAGATATCAAGACCATCTATCTTGGAAATGTATGGTAAGAACATCCATGGCTAAAGCAAAAAGCATACAATCCTCTTGCAAATGTATGGTTAGAACATCCATGGCTAAAGCAAAAAAGAAATTCATGGCTAAAGCAAAAAAGAAATTCATGGCTAAAGAAAAAAAGATATGTTCTTAAACCTAATATATGTAATCCAACTAAAATAGGAAAAAATTTCGTCAAAAGAAACAAAAAAATAAACCTTCCGTCGACGAAGATGAACGACCGTCGACGGTGAATCGACCACAAAAGCTATGAGACTCGTCGGCAAACTCCTCTGACCGTCGGCGACGGCGATCTACGGGCGAGCGACGACGATCTACGGGCGAGCGACATCGATCTACGGGCGAGCGACGGAGGGTGACGGCGATCTACGGGCGAGGTGAGAGAATGGAAGGAAAGAAGTGATGAGCCAGAGAAGCTCGGTTTCGGAAAAATGGGCTTTCGCCGGCGGATTTTCCGGCGGATCCGATGCCGGAGATTATTCCAGTGCAACATGCGTCGGTTTAGTTTCGTTGAGTTTAAATACCCCGGCGCAATATCCGCCGGTAATGGCGCTGGTGATTTTCCGCCTTAAAGTGCGACGGAAATAGTGAGCTATTGGTTTGTTCCGACGCATTTACCTGCGCAAATATCGCCGGAACATTTTCGGCGTCGTTGTCGCCGGAAAAACCGCCGTAGGTTTTCCGGCACAATAATGCGCCGTTACCTGCGCCGTGCTTACCGGCCCAACAATATCCGCCAGAAATTCCGACGGTAATCGCGTGTTTTCCCGTAGTGATATATGCATTTGAAATGCAATACATTAAGAATAGTTCCAACCAAATAGTGCCTAAATCTCTCAACATAGAGTTCACACAATATCAAAAATTACAAGATGTAACATACAGACCTCAAGGATACTTCAAACAGTGTAATGGACTTCAAAGAGATTTTTACCTCTCATTACTGCGATGGTATTGGGCTAAGTGGATTTAGCATAAGCAATATGTTCTAAGCAATTTTACATTTGGATGGCTGGTTTTAAGAGGGGGCTAAAAATTATGGATTCCATATGAAAGAGGAATATTTTTATCTCATCCTTTGCTCCTTATGCCCTATTGAAATTGAATACATAAACCACTTTTCCTTTCAGTCCACTTCTCTTTCATGCTTTTGTAGGAATATCATCCCATGAGTTGTAACCACGCATATTTATCCACGCTAATGTGGTAGTGATGGTGGGGGATGGGATATGTATCAAATATTCTTGCATTATTAATATTTGTCTAGTTTATAACATTTGCAAGGATAAAATTGATAGATCTATAAAAAATTGGCATTATTAGCATGAATACTTAAACAAAAAAGTTGATTTGGAACTTGTTGGAATTAAATTCAAGACTATATAAACTCAAATTTCACAAATTTATAGTCAAACTGAATGTCTCAAGGAAACGAACCCAACGATACCATATATGGTCCTATCCGAGGGTTCTCTTGCATTTTTCAGATATTGCCAACGACCACTACCATCTATTAGGACAGACAACCACTATTGCTACTGACGATCACCATCAATAATCACTGTCATCTTCAGACACTTGTCAAGATTTAACTCTACTGTTGGGTTTCAAATATTATCCGCTTGTAGACATCATACTTATGTAATCCTTATAAAGGAAATCAAATCTTATTGTTGGGTGTTCACTATCTATATGAGATATTTAATTTATGTAATCTCCCTTAGGGAAAATAAAAATTTTATTCTCAAATATTCCCCTCTTCTTTAGCTGTGATGAAGGGAGGATTCTTGTATCACCAACTATTTAGTGAATTTTTTCAATTAGGCTAGGCCCCATGATTTGTTCTCTGTACCTACATGTCGCTCAAGATATTTTATCATAAAAATATTATTAAAAGCCATTAGCTCATTTTTTTTTCATTTGTTTCTCAAGCCAGAGAAGTAGAGAAGGGAAAAAAGAAAAAAAATGAGAAAAAGAGATGAGAGAGAAAAGAAAAGTTAGTATTTGGCAATTATAGAGGCATTTTTGTTTGTCAGCCGAGTTGAAAAATTTGTTCATCTCGAAGTAGGTTACGTTTTGCTTATTTACTCTTTTAAAAATTTAGTATTTTTTTAAAAATTTCGATCAAATTTATAATTTGGTTATACATAAATATAGTTTTATCCGATTCTAATAACTTTTATTCATGTAATTTTTTATATGTTATCGTTACAACTACTCTAGTCGTTTTGAGTACTTATTCTAGATTTTTTTTTTTGTAATAATCAAAATTTTAGTGACGTGCCCAGAGAGAAGGTTGTTCGGGCTTTTTTATTTTTTATTTTTTGGGGGGTTTTATATCTATCAATTTTATTCATCAATTTCTTCTGTTTGTTTTAAGTAACTCAAATCTCATTTTAGTTTTAAATGATTTTGATTATTATATAATTTTTCTTGTATTGAATAGAATTGATGATTTCCTACTGCATTTTGATTATGACATCTGCATAAACAAGAAAGGCTTGTTAACATATAAAATAAATTGTTTGTTAAAACATAATACCCTGCAAAGGAGGGTGGGCCAACAAACTTTTTTTTAAATATAGTTTGTGATGTTATCCTAATTATAGTCTGTAATAAATAACTAACTACACCGACGGGTAGAGAGTGACGTATCTTTATTGATATAATAAAGTCACATGTAATGATATTTGATTAATTGGATAACCGATAATTGATATGACTGATGAACAATTGAGAATTAGTTGGGATAAAAGATTATGAAAATACCACATTAAAATTGGATGTCGTGCCTTGCTAAATCATATATTGATGCATGCATATATTGATAACATTGATGACATTAATAGATACATTAGTATCATTCATAGTATTGAATGCATTAATAATATATAAACAGATGATGCATATGAATAGATAAGATCGATTCCTTTAGTGATTTTATGAATTATTTTTTCATTATTGTTTTACCGATTTATTGAATTTTATAATAATAATTGATTCTTAGATTTATTGCAATGATTCCCTACTTTTATTATTTATCATTTTGAGTTTTATTAATGATATTTGGTTATTAATTGTATTGACTATTGTTGATTATATTAAATTAAGCATTTCATATTGATTCTTTAGTCATTATGTTGAAAGCATTAACGAATTTTGGATTAATGTTGGTCTTTCGAATTCATTATGTGAATTTTAATAATTTTATATCAGAGAATGAATCAGGATCAGACAAATTTAGTTTGTCAAAGATCCTTAATTCTTTTTAGATTTTATTATGTATTTTTCTTTTATTCTTGTGTAGAGGAGCTTGTAATAGAATAGTAATTGTACTAACATCGGGCTATTATATATTGAGTTTGGAAGAATGAATATAGTGCTGTTTTTTGAGATATGCAACTGTTAGTTGCTTTCACTAAATATAGATTTATTATTTTGATAATTTATAGAAGCTATGGTTGATTAATTATGAAGAGAAAATATATAATTCTTATAAATTTTATTCCGAGGCGTTAAATTTTGATGGTGGGGGATGGGAGAGATGAGTGTCAAATTTTTTATTCATGATTATTGATACGTCATCACAAAATTAGCTTGATTGGGCACGAATCTCGAGGCAAAAAACTAGTTGAAGACTTCAAAAATTAAATCCGGGAGCATCCAAACTCCGATTTAAACGAGCTTACAGTCAAACTGAGCGTCTCGGAAATACGAATCCAACGACACCAAATTCGACCCAATCTGAGTCCAAATGGGTCCAAATCATGGATCCGAAGCACTGTTGGAAGGTTCAAACCGCAATTTGAGTTACCAAACGGACTCCGATTTTGACGAGATTATACTCGAATCGAAGGGATCGACGAGACGAATCCAACGAGCCCAAGATCATAGAATTCCGACATTACTAAGGCCTTCAAATGTCCAATGAACGGTGCACGATCGTAGGATTCAATATCGGCCGTCCATTTGACCACTCCCTATTCGCCCCTGATCTCACACCTATTTACGGGCCATGCCACTCTAGAAAATCTATAAATAGAGCCCTCATTTCTCACAAGAGAGGATCCAAGCAAGAGAGAGAAGAGGAGAAGAGAAGGAAGGAGTTCCTTCTCGACAGCCGCCGGACCACCGCAGAACCTCGCCGGACCACCGCCGGACCACCGCAGGAATCTCGTCGGACCATCGCCGAACCACCGCAGGAACCTCGCCGGACCACCACAAAACCTCGCCGGACCACCACCTTAAGGCCCGACGTTCATCCCCGACGTCCTGCCAAAGACCCGACGTCTTGTTCAAGGCCCGACACTCAGTCCCTACATCTTGCCAAAGACCCGACGTCTTGTTCAAGGCCTGACACTCAGTCCCTACTTCCTGCCAAAGACCCGACGTCTTGTTCAAGGCCTGAAGTTAAGTCCCGACGTCCTGCTGAAGACCTGATACCCTGCTTAAGACCTGACGTCCTACTCAAGGCCAGACCATCAACATCTGATCTTCCAAGTAACACTGGGACTAACACCTGACTCCTTATCTCCTACCGCCTACGGTCCTTCTGACCACTGTCGCCTAATACGGTCCGTCCGACCTCCATCACCAGACAACGGCCTCCGGCCGACTACGATCTCCTGCCGACTACGGTCTCCGGCCGACTATGGTCTCCGGCCGACTACGGTCTCCTGCCGACTACGGTCTCCGGCCGACTACGGTCTCCTGCCGACTACGGTCTCCTGCCGACTACAGTTCTTCAGGCCTTTGTCGCCTACTATGGTCCTTCCGACCTCCATCAACAGACAACGGTCTTTCTGACTCAGGTCTCCTGCCGACTCCGGTCTCCTGCCGACCACGGTCCTTCAGGCCAAACAAACCTGTATATGTAACTCTTACCATGTAATGCAATCTATATGATGTACATTTGCTACATCAATCCAAGGCCTTCTCCTAAGGAAGGGCCTCATTTGTAATCGACTACAAATACTAGTGGATTCATTCAAACCGGGCCAGGCCCCGTGGTTTTTCCCCCTTTTTTCAGGGGTTTTCCACGTAAAAACTTTGGTGTCTCTTATGAACGCTACACCCTCTCACTTATCTGCTTGTGTACTGGATCTTCGTACAATGCTAAGACGTTTAAACTAAATATATTTCTCTACCGCCGCGAATATTCCAGGACGCAACAGTTTGGCGCCGTCTGTGGGAAAGTGATTCCCGACTGGGGGGCAACTTTTGCTCCAATCTCAAAAGATCGCTCTTATCAACTTCCTGACATCAGTCATTTTTGCATCAAATGCGGACTGGGGGGAAACTTTGACCCCAATTCTGGTCAAAAAGATCCTTCAATACTTCCAACATCAAGATGATATTTCAGAAAAATCCAAGCAAATGCAAGGATACTTTCTATCACTTCTAAGTTTCACACAGTCCCCTACAGGACTCATACTCCTTGGACAAGGTCTTGATCTCGACCTCAAAAAGGTAGTAATGGTCTAAAGATAGACCCCTCATTATCTTTGATTCGGGATATACGCGGCATTCGCCCCCTCCCAATCAAAGCAAAATCGATCCCAGGGGGATCCGATTCGACCTCTTCCGCACAGGTTAACGTCATCGAGCAGGGCTCCGACATACAACCTCGGAAAGGTCTCACATCCTTGGTGGATTCTCCCGACCTCTTCCACACAGGTTAACGTCGTCGAGCAAAGGCTCCAACATACAACCTCGGAAAGGTCTCACATCCTTGGTGGATTTTCCCGACCTCTTCCACACAGGTTAACGTCGTCGAGCAAAGGCTCCGACATACAACCTCGGAAAGGTCTCACATCCTTGGTGGATTCTCCCGACCTCTTCTACACAGGTTAGCGTCGTCGAGCAGGGCTCCGACATACAACCTCGAAAAGGTCTCACATCCTTAGTGGATTCTCCCGACCTCTTCCACACAGGTTAACGTCGTCGAGCAAAGGCTCCGACATACAACCTCGGAAAGGTCTCACATCCTTGGTGGATTCTCCCGACCTCTTCCACACAGGTTAACGTCGTCGAGCAAAGGCTCCGACATACAACCTCGGAAAGGTCTCACATCCTTGGTGGATTCTCCCGACCTCTTCCACACAGGTTAACGTCGTCGAGCAGGGCTCCGACATACAACCTCGGAAAGGTCTCACATCCTTAGTGGATTCTCCCGACCTCTTCCAAACAGGTTAACATCGTCGAATAGGGCTCCGGCATACAACCTCAGAAAGGTCCTACATCCTTGGTGGATACTCCCGACCTCTTCCACACAGGTTAACGTCGTCGAGCAGGGCTCCGACATACAACCTCGGAAAGGTCCTACATCCTTGGTGGATACTCCTGACCTCTTCCACACAGGTTAACGTCATCGAGCAAAGGCTCCGACATACAACCTCGGAAAGGTCTCACATCCTTGGTGGATTCTCCCGACCTCTTCCACTTAGGTTAACGTCGTCGAGCAAAGTCTCCGACATACAACCTCGGACAGGTCTTACATCATTGCCGGATCCAATATCGGTTAACATCATCGAGTAAAGGCTCTGACAAACAACCTCGGATAGATTATACATCCTTGGTTAACATCGCCAGAATGTCGTCAATGGACTTCTATCTTACTTCTCCACAACATTAAAATTCTACCCAATTTTGAATTTTCTCCTGCCGCTGAACTTTTGTCTTGCAGGACTTTCGGCGGACTTCTACTCGTCGTCGGACTTATGCCCTTCGACGAACTTTCAACGGTCTTCTGCCCGAGGCCGTACTTCTACTCGACGTCGGACTTCTCCTTATCGTCGAACTTCTGCTCGTCAGCAGACTTCTACTCGTCGTCGGACTTATGCCCTTCGACGAACTTTCAACGGTCTTCTGCCCGAGGTCGTACTTCTACTCGACGTCGGACTTCTCCTTATCGTCGAACTTCTGCTCGTCAGCAGACTTCTACTCATCGTCGGACTTATGCCCGTCGACGAACTTTCATCGGTCTTCTACCCGAGGTCGTACTTCTACACGACATCGAACTTCTCCTTATCGTCGAACTTCTGTTCGTCAACGGACTTCTACTCGTCGTCGGACTTATGTCCGTCGACGAACTTTCATCGGTCTTCTGCCCGAGGCCGTACTTCTACACGACGTCGGACTTCTCCTTGCGTCGAACTTCTACTTGCCTTCAGACTACTAACTGTCGTCAGACTTTTACCCGTCGATGGACTTTCATCGGTCTTGTACCTGGTGCTGCACCTCTACCCGACTTCGTACTTCTACCAGATGTCGGACTTCTACCAGTTAATAGACTTTCGTAGGTCTTCTGCCCGACACTGTATGACTACCCGACGTTGAATTCCTGCCTGTCATCATACTTCTCCCCGATGCTGGAAGTATGCCCGTCATTTCAACCTCCCTCCTTACAACGGTTTATCCGACCTCCATCGCAAATCACCAAACATCAAAACTCCACAAGATCTCTCGAAGAAAAGAGGGAGAAAGAGAAGAATGGGGAATCTCCGAACTTCCTTGCCAAGAGAGGGGCCTCAGAAAACTGAGGGAAGGCCTCAATAGAAAGGACAGAGGGAGATGAGGAAAGAAGAGAATCTCCGAACTTCCTTGCCAAGAGAGGGGCCTCAAAAAACTGAGGGAATGCCTCAATAGAAAGGACAGAGGAAGATGAAGAAAGGAGAGAATCTCCGGACTTCCTTGCCAAGAGAGGGGCCTCAGAAAACTGAGGGAAGGCCTCAATAGAAAGGACATAGGGAGATGAGGAAAGAAGAGAATCTTCGAACTTCCTTGCCAAGAGAGGGGCCTCAGAAAACTGAGGGAATGCCTCAATAGAAAGGACAGAGGGAGATGAGGAAAGAAGAGAATCTCCGAACTTCCTTGCCAAGAGAGGGGCCTCAGAAAACTGAGGGAAGGCCTCAATAGAAAGGACAGAGGGAGATGAGAAGAGAGGAATGAACTTTTTTAAAGATCTAAGGCCCTATTTATAGCTTTTTGGGAGAAAGAGTGGAAGTTTCTAGAATTTTTAATTTCCCAAATTTTTCTAATTTTTTTTGAATTTTTTCGGAATTTTTTGGGATTTTTTCGGTTTTTTTATGCATTTTTACGGCCAAAAAAGGCCTAAAAAAGCTTAAAAAATTCAATTTTCTGCACTAGTAGGGCCCACTAGGTCGGTGGGCTGAACAGACCCGTCCATTCATTCAAATGAGGCGGTGGAGGAGCAGCCAGCGGGCTGCCACGCGGGCCCAGGCGGGCCTAGGCGGCCCAGGCGGGCCGCCGCCGCGCGGGCTGCAGCGCGGGCCGCAGGCGCGGCCCGGGCGGCCCAGGCGGGCCGCCGCGCGGGCTGCAGCGCGGGCCGCAAGGCGCGGCACCGGCGGCCGAGCGGGCCGCCGCGCAAGCCGCAGCGCGGGCCCAGTTGGTCGGGCGGCCCAGGCGGGCCGCCGCGCGCGCGTTCCAGCGCGGGCCGGCGGTGCTGCCGGCGGCAGCGGCGGCCGGCCGGCCGTCCGGTCCGGCCGGTCAGGCCGCCTAGCCCATTTTGGGCCCGATTTTCGTCCCGAAAACTCCGATTTCGAAGTTTTTGTGGTCCCCGGACACGTTTTTCGACGTTCCGGACTCAATTTCGGCACTTTCGGAGCTCAACGAGGCCTCTATGATCAAGTTCGAGCAAGCCATTAACCTTCGGAACGCATTTTTTGGCATTTCGGCCTATGCAAATTGTCAACACTTATATTTTTGGACCCCTGGAGCTTCGGCGTCCGAAAATAGGGGGGCAACTGATACGTCATCACAAAATTAGCTTGATTGGGCACGAATCTCGAGGCAAAAAACTAGTTGAAGACTTCAAAAATTAAATCCGGGAGCATCCAAACTCCGATTTCAACGAGATTACAGTCAAACTGAGCGTCTCGGAAATACGAATCCAACGACACCAAATTCGACCCAATCTGAGTCCAAATGGGTCCAAATCATGGATCCGAAGCACTGTTGGAAGGTTCAAACCGCAATTTGAGTTACCAAACGGACTCCGATTTTGACAAGCTTATACTCGAATCGAAGGGCTCGACGAGTCGAATCCAACGAGCCCAAGATCACAGAATTCCGACATTACTAAGGCCTTCAAATGTCCAATGAACGGTGCACGATCGTAGGATTCAATATCGGCCGTCCATTTGACCACTCCCTATTCGCCCCTGATCTCACACCTATTTACGGGCCATGCCACTCTAGAAAATCTATAAATAGAGCCCTCATTTCTCACAAGAGAGGATCCAAGCAAGAGAGAGAAGAGGAGAAGAGAAGGAAGGAGTTCCTTCTCGACAGCCGCCGGACCACCGCAGAACCTCGCCGGACCACCGCCGGACCACCGCAGGAATCTCGTCGGACCACCGCCGAACCACCGCAGGAACCTCGCCGGACCACCACAAAACCTCGCCGGACCACCACCTTAAAGCCCGACGTTCATCCCCGACGTCCTGCCAAAGACCCGACGTCTTGTTCAAGGCCCGACACTCAGTCCCTACATCTTGCCAAAGACCCGACGTCTTGTTCAAGGCCTGACACTCAGTCCCTACTTCCTGCCAAAGACCCGACGTCTTGTTCAAGGCCCGAAGTTAAGTCCCGACGTCCTGCTGAAGACCCGACGTCCTGCTGAAGACCTGACACCCTGCTTAAGACCTGACGTCCTACTCAAGGCCAGACCATCAACATCTGATCTTCCAAGTGACACTGGGACTAACACCTGACTCCTTATCTCCTACCGCCTACGGTCCTTCTGACCACTGTCGCCTAATACGGTCCGTCCGACCTCCATCACCAGACAACGGCCTCCGGCCGACTACGATCTCCTGCCGACTACGGTCTCCGGCCGACTATGGTCTCCGGCCGACTACGGTCTCCTGCCGACTACGGTCTCCGGCCGACTACAGTCTCCTGCCGACTACGGTCTCCTGCCGACTACAGTTCTTCAGGCCTTTGTCGCCTACTATGGTCCTTCCGACCTCCATCAACAGACAACGGTCTTTCTGACTCAGGTCTCCTGCCGACTCCGGTCTCCTGCCGACCACGGTCCTTCAGGCCAAACAAACCTGTATATGTAACTCTTACCATGTAATGCAATCTATATGATGTACATTTGCTACATCAATCCAAGGCCTTCTCCTAAGGAAGGGCCTCATTTGTAATCGACTACAAATACTAGTAGATTCATTCAAACCGAGCCAGGCCCCGTGGTTTTTCCCCCTTTTTTCAGGGGTTTTCCACGTAAAAACTTTGGTGTCTCTTATGAACGCTACACCCTCTCACTTATTTGCTTGTGTACTGGATCTTCGTACAATGCTAAGACGTTAAACTAAATATTTCTCTACCGCCGCGAATATTCCAGGACGCAACAATTATTAGGTTTATAACATTTGTAAAGATCAAAACGATCAACACACTTTGAATGTTTCTCAGTTCATAGAATATTATTCATCTAAGGCAACTAATTTGTCTTATAAGATATAGTCATAATCTTTATTGATTGATGATTTATTTTGAGCATTTATATATCCACAAAAATTTATCTTGATTGGGTACGAATCTCAAAGCAAAATTAAGATGGAAATTTCAAAAATTAAATTTGAGACCATTTAAACTCCCATTTTAGCATAATTTTTTTTGTGACCTGAACCAAATCTTGCACTTTTTTTTTTGGAACGGGGGTATCGGCCCACTGCCACGTCAGTTTGTGACTCGCTTGGCGATGTCCACTAATCCCTCGGCGAGTCTACTAGCAACCAACCCCACAGGTGCATGACCCACAATTCTTTTCTCTCCAATTAAGGAGTCGTGCCGTATGAGAGGGAATTTGAACTTAGAATGGGGGGTTACCAAGCACGCCCACCAACCCTTCTAAGCCCGATGGGATATCTTGCACTTTTTATGGAGCTCATAATTTTCTTGGCAAATCTTCGTTTTTGTTCCAAGTCAAATATTGAGGCCACTATCCCTTTCTATATTTTCTTAGATATTTTTATAAGTTACCTGCTATTCTATAAAAATCGTATCCGAGGTCTGAAAGCCACCGCTGATATTTCATTCAGGACTGATAAATGTGCACAGAATAATGTAACATCAATAAAGGACCACGCCAATATATCGCTAAAATTAGCATCTTACATTATGGTCCCCGCTGGTCACCATCTTTCGTTCCAGCGTAGGCCGCCCGGGAAGAGAGTGAGGCCGACCCGCAAGATGCTCATGGCGGAACGCTTCCGGCACTCGCCGCCACGCAACCTGCCTTCTCCCTCTTACGTATAAGTATCTGCGTCCGTATCTCTCATCTGCTTCTGATCCCGTCGCCGCCCACCACTATGCCTCTCTGCGCCTCTTCTCTTGCGTTCTCCCCTTCCATCAGATGGAGGCCGAGATGCTCCGCTGGGACTGGGAGGACAGCTCCGGAGAAAGGTTCTCAGCCGTGCGATCGGACGTCTGAGTTATCCTTCTCAGATGGGGATTTAGGCCCCGTCCGCAAGTTCAGGATGTCGGATTTCGCCATCTGCGATCGCGTGAGCGTTGGCCTCCAGGGGAGAGTGCGTTACAGTCTCGTTAAGGTTTTGGGTTGGCTTTATTGGCTTTGGATAGCGAATGTCGATTGATCTATGTTTGAATGTTTTGTAGAGGGACGAGGTGATCTTTGAGGCCACGGTTAGGGATTCCAATAGGTGAGTGGAGTTTGTGCTTAAGCTTGGTTTGATTCCGATTATAAGTTCGAATGTGAAATTTTTCGAATTGTTGGGATTTTGGGAACTGTGCAGCCCGTTGTATAACTCGAGGGTAGTGCTTCGAGATCTCACTAGCGCGCAAGCGAAGCGGCGAGGTAGACGAGCATTGGAGGTGGGGGCCTGTTTAAGAGTTTTTTGTTTTCGCATTTCTGTGAAAGCCGAAAGAGACGTTTGACGTGCGCATTTTCTTGTATGTTGTAGGTTTTGAAGAAGCTTGTGCGGCGGCAGCTTATGTATCACTCTTACGCGATGCAAGTTCATGGTTATGTTTCCCCATCTGGCAGCGAGGAGGGAGACCCGTTCATCCTGGTGCATGGTGTAAGAATCTTTGATCTCTGACTTAAATGTCCTTTTGATTAGATGTGCTGATGATGATGACATTTCAAGAATGAATTGATCTCTGATACCGTTACTTTTTTTTTTTTTCTGTGATTTCTCATCTGTATAAAATGAATTGACTCTGTCTCTACTTTCATTTTGTTTGTTTTCTTATTTTCATATGTTGGAAGGAGAAGAGTTTTGAGCTCATAAATTGTTCCCTCTTTTTGGTACATTGTCTTTGAGGTTTTGATCTTCCTGAATCTTAGTGGGGTGATTGATTTTTGGTTAAAAGAAAAGGAGTAAGGTGTGGAAGAACGTGAAATTCATATTTATATTAACGATTGACATCTTGTTGGACCTCTTTCTTTTTGCAGTATCAAGGGAGCTATTCCCTGAGGCATTGGCTTCTGTTATCGGACTGGCTTCCGACATTAGAGGCAACCCTAGCTTTGGATGAAGAATGGGTTAGGCGGGTTGGGGATGACACCATAGGAGGGCCTGATGTAACTCGGCAATTACGCCTTATTAGAATAATAATGAGGGATCTTTTAATTGGTGTAAGCACTTTTCTATATCCAAATCAACCTGATAGCCAGGCGTACTGCCGGACTGCTCTAGTTTCACATGTTTCTTCTTACTTCTCAGGTGAATTATTTGCATAGCCATGGATTGGCCCACACCGAGTTAAGACTGGAGAATGTGCATATTTGTCCAGTGGATAGGCATATTAAAGTATGTTACTTATTTTCTTGACCAAATTTCCTTTGTTTTTTTTTTTGTTTTGTGCCTTCATTTGCAGAAACTCAATGTCTCTGGTTGTTTTCTGGCATCTTAAAATACCTTCCGCATGGAGGCTGATATTGTTGATTTTTGACATAGCATACTTAAGAAAATTCTTTGATCTAGCTTTATTATGTTTGGGGACATATGAATTTTAAAAAGGAGTGACATCATTCTATACTTTCATGTAATAAGATTTCTAGAATTGGCACAGGTTCGCAATGCAAACAAAACATTTAGATTCTTCCAAAAAGGGCCTATTTTTAATTCCAATTGAATTTTCAAGCGATGTAGATATGAGCAGATTTTATCTCAAAATCTGAAATAAAAGATATTTTCATTTTCATGACTTTCTTGATTGTAATTTTTCTCATGTTGATAATAACAGAAAGTGATAACTCACTAAAAAATTCTTTAGTTTCCTTATTTAATATAGTTGTTAAACACTAATTTCTTAGCATGTATTTAACTCTATAATCACATTTTCTTTTGTTTTGTTTTGCAAAACTGAATCAATCCACAAAAGGTGAAATGTCACGTATTGAAATCTAAAATTTAATTGGAATTTTCATCCATTTGCTACACTTAGCCCTTCCGAGTTAGCTGCAACTTTAGAAATTCTAAAGCAATTTGATTACACTGTCATTGAAGATTAGATAGCAATCATAAAGCTCCTAGGTTAGTGCAAAATAGGGTTTTTTTTTTTGTAGTTATTTGGATTGAAATCGAAAGATTAGAGGAGGCTTAAATTCATTATTAATATGGCATTGGGAGATTTTTTCTTATAACAATTTTATAACCAAAGCTTATATTACCTGGTAATGTTGAAGTTAAAGTTACTCTTCAAATTCGTAATGGTAACTTAATGAGACTTATCAAGTGAATTGATAATTTATTTGATGAACTTCTTTCCTTAATTTCTGAATGAGCATTCTTGCTGTTATCTGCATGGGAATTTTTAACTTGACTTTGAATAAAACCATCAATGTTTTATTTGTGGTTTTGCATTTCTTGAGGTTAAAATATGAGAAACTATACTTGATTTCATATTATTATATGATCTTGTAATCACAAAATATACTCTGAAAAATGATAAGTATTTTTTATTTACTTTTAAAAGAGTAGCAACAAATCTAAATTAGAGTTTTTCTTAACTTTGGAGGGAAGAAAATTTCGTTAAAAAGGTTGTAAGATGATTCCTAAAGAAAGTTAGACCACACAATATGGCCTTTTGATTATGGTTTTATTTATTAAGTGTATAAAGAATGCTCCATGGAAGATCAGTGAAAAATGTTGGAGTAGCTCCAGTGGCCGATAAGATTACAGAGAGTCGCCTTAGATGTTTTACATATAAAATGTTGGCCTTTTGATGATTAGGTTAGGAGAGTAGATGTGTTAGATTTGATTTATGTTAAGAAAGATAGAGGTAGACCTAAAAAGACTTAGTTAGAAAATAATAGAAATGGTCTTTTTTATTAGATTTAAACAAGAATTGGACACTTAACAAGATACAATAGAGAAAAAGGGCTAATGTAGCCAATCCCATGTAGTGGGATAAAGGCTTGATGTTGGTGGTGGTGGTGGTGTTGTTGTGTATGAATAAAGCTATACAAAGAAATAATTGTCCTAGGAAAAGAGGGTAAATTGTAAAATTTGACATGATTGTGATATTGCAAGATATATTCTTAAGGGGGGGGGGGGGGGGGGGGAGCAAATGCAACTCCATAATGAGCCATACTTAATGATTTAGGATAATGTAGCTCCTTTTACTTAAAATATTGCCATAAAAGTTCTTGGAATATTTTTAATTACAATGTATATAAGAATGGTTGTTTGTGGAATGAGGAGGCATAAAGGTTTTATTTTGAAAAAGAAATGCTCCTTTAAGAAGTGACAAAAAAAATAAAAATTTTAGAGATTTAAAATAATTATTAAGGAAGATAAATATCTTGAAAAGAGTTTAACTTGCAAAACAAAAGTTATAATTTCTTATGATTTATATAATAAGTAGGTTCTAAGGGAGTAGAAAATAAAATATTGGGAGAATTTAGGAAAGATTTTATTTAGAAGAGTATAATAAATAAAATATTAGGCTACTTTATAGAGTGATTAAAAAATGAAGTGGAGTTAGCATTCAGAAAAATGCATAAAGGTAAATCTTTAGGTCAAGATGGATACCTATTGAGAGTTATAATGCAAAACAAAAGTTATAATTTCTTATGATTTATATAATAAGTAGGTTCTAAGGGAGTAGAAAATAAAATATTGGGAGAGTTTAGGAAAGATTTTATTTAAAAGAGTATAATAAATAAAATATTAGGCTACTTTATAGAGTGATTAAAAAAAATGAAGTGGAGTTAGCATTCAGAAAAATGCATAAAGGTAAATCTTTAGGTCAAGATGGATACCTATTGAGAGTTATAATGCAAAACAAAAGTTATAATTTCTTATGATTTATATAATAAGTAGGTTCTAAGGGAGTAGAAAATAAAATATTGGGAGAGTTTAGGAAAGATTTTATTTAGAAGAGTATAATAAATAAAATATTAGGCTACTTTATAGAGTGATTAAAAAAATGAAGTGGAGTTAGTATTTTAGAAAAATGCATAAAGGTAAATCTTTAGGTCAAGATGGATACCTATTGAGATTTGGAGAATTATTGGTGATATTCAATGAAAATTTGTTTATAGAATTATGGAAACTAAGAGGTTGCCAAATGATTGGTGAAGTTGCATTTTGGTATCAATATTCAAGAATATATGAGATCTTCTAGACTGTGATAAGTACAGGTTAATCAAATTTATGATTCATACAACAAAATTTTTTGTTAGAGTTATGAACCTTAGGGGTGTCAAAATCTGAACCGACCCGAACCGATTTGGAAAATTCTGAGTTTGAGTCAAATCATTTGTCATACAAGTTGGGTTTGAGTTCGAGATTTTGACCTGTTCATAAAATCGGGTCGGGTTCAGGTTGACGCGGAAACTCAAAATCAACCCAGGTTGACCAAAAATATGAAGATGTGTTGCCCTCATGACCTTCGGCTCCCACAGTCGCACAGTCGACCCGCACTCACGATCGCGATCGCGCATCCCACACACGGAGTGTTGACCGGCTTTGTAGTCGGACTGACCGACAACGAATGGTTTACGATCTCTTTCTCATTCACGCATGACACTGTGAGGAGGACGTCTTCATTTGCGTGAGGCAGAGCTTCCTGGTTCGCGCGGGGTAAAGGTTTGAGTGAGTCAATTTAGATTTTAGGGTTTGCTTTTCCTCTTCTGCATTTATTCATTGTTTTTCTTCTCCTCGCAAGCATCGTAAAGTAGAGTTCTGAAAGAGTCCAAACTTTGCCGCCTCCTCCAACTTTGTTCCAATCGGACGGTACTCATGAAAGTTGCGTCGGGAGCACGCCACTGGCCACTCCCACAAGCCGCACTCGCATCTGCTGCTGGCCCCTCCCTCGCTTGCTTCCGCTGCTGGCTGCCAGCCCCTCTGGTGCTCGCAACTATGCCCTCCTGCCCTCGCATGAGTCGCGTATGCACCTAAACGTCACAGACCTGCTCACGCTCGCATCTGTGCAGATCGTCCCCGATCTATTCCCGTGTTCCGGTTTAGCGGGTTGGGTCGGGTCAAACGGGTAACCCAGCTGGTTGGATCCGAGTTAGAATTCCTGGCCCGTTTGCAAAGCCGGGTCAGGTTTGGGTCAACCCGTTTAGACCCGAGTCAAATTGGGTTGGACTTAAATTCGACACGTTAACCCGTTTTGACACCCTAATGGAACTTATATTTTGTAACATGGTATAATTATTGGAGAATTAATTTGGTTTTATGCTAGAAAAAAATCACACTGGAGGAGATATTTGTGCTAATGTAATTAATGGAATAGTATTGATAGCGCAAAAAGATTCTTAATGTATTTTGTTTATCTTGAGAAGGTATATGATTGTACTATGTTAATTGATTTAGTTAACATTAAAGGTAGAAAAGGATCTTGCCAAAGTTATGTTGAGGTTATTAAAGCTATATATATTTATTTACTGGCAGTTACTAGCAATGATCAACAAAGGAGGGTGGCGATGCAAGCGGTGGGTGTGGAATTGAAATTTTATATGACATTATTTCACACAAACAATGTAATTGGAATTCACTCAAATAAGATAAATTTCAAATATATTGAAAATGAATTGGAGGGTGTATTTCAAATACATTGAAATTTTACCGCATATGCTTTTCTTCCAGTCAAATGATAAGAAATTTAAAATGCATGCATTCAAAATGCAATACATTACGAATAGTTCCAACCAAATAGTGCCTAAAATCTCTTAACATAGAGTTCACACAGACAGACATTATATATATAATAAAATCAAGATCATGGGCGATTTACATGGTTTGGCATGGATTGCCTATATTCACAGGGAGAAGGCGGGACAATGGTATTTATTAACAATACAAAACCAATTACTGATTAAGAACCATAAATCAAACAAAGCAAATAATCATGAACGAATAAGAAAGAACAATGTTACGTGTTTTCTTTCTGATTTTGGTCAATATTCGAAGGTAAATATTGAAGAAACAACCTTAGCTAGCACAATCGACCTCCAATCCTAATTGCAAGAGAAAACACCTTATTCTCTATAAGTTGCTATAGATCATCACACCATTAGCCTCTAATATTTGATTTTAAATAATTCTAATATTTGATTAAAAAAAATAACAATCTTCACGTTAAATCAAACGGT
Source organism: Dendrobium officinale (assembly GCA_019514585.1). Classification (NCBI taxonomy): domain Eukaryota; kingdom Viridiplantae; phylum Streptophyta; class Magnoliopsida; order Asparagales; family Orchidaceae; genus Dendrobium; species Dendrobium officinale. The sequence goes on along the minus strand of CM033691.1, from coordinate 46,589,333 downwards.
AGACAAGCTAAACCCCCCTTTTCTCCCAACAACTCCTTATCCGGGAAGTCTACCTACCTTAAGCAAAGTTAGACATTGTTAGAATCTTGTTCCAGTCACTATCTTAGCACGCATTATCTACGGGATTCATATTTGTATACTTTCTGAGCATCCACAGTATCCTGAGCTAGAATGTTGCTGATTAAATGCAACTTAATGTCAATGTGCTTGGTTCTTACTTCTTACATAGTATACCTGGTTCATCTTTAGCTTAATTGCACGTTGATTTTCATACCAAATTATTGTTTTTATTTCTTGCTCAAGCTTCTCAAGCAATTTGATAGGAAATACTTGAGTCCACAAGTAACCCTAAGGTAATACTTGAGTTCGCAAGCACTCCTAAGCCAAACGGATGAGCAACCAGCAGGAGTTCTGCTGTTTACAGCAGAAATCAGCACCAAATCAGAGGAAAACGGTAGAAAAACTGGGAGAAAACCACACAAACACTTGTATTTCACTAGTAGATGAATAAAACAACAAAGATACAATTGATCCTCAATTCGAGAGGAGGATCGATCTCTCCCAAATCTCTAGACGCCGCTAGAGCCCAAAGAAAACCTAAATCTAAGAGATCTCAAATTTCAGCCAAATTCAAGATACTCAAACCCTAGCAAAATCAACTATTTAATGCATACAAATCAAAAGGAATTCCCTAAACAGTCCCTACATTCAAATTTCTCTCTGAAACCCCCAAAGAATCCTTTCTAAAACGCTCTATTCGAGCCTGGACCGGCTAGATCGGTCCAGTGGACCGGTCTAACAATACTCCCCTCCAAAAGATCCACCTTGTCCGCAAGGTGGAAAGACGACACCCTCCATTCCTTCTTCATCACAAACAGTAAGAACTTGAAGAGTTCGGTCCTTACACCTGTGCCCCGGCGTATACCTCTCGTCACATCTGAAATAAAGCCCTTTTTCCCTCTTCTCCTGTAATTCTTTCTAAGTGAGCTTCTTGAAGTTATCCCCACTCCCTCCTCCTACTAGATTCTCCCTGGTGATCTCATTATTGTTGACTGATGCAGGCCCCTTTGGTGCTAAAAGAGTGGTCGTAGTCTTGTAAGAGCCTCCTGAGCTGCTGCTCCTGGCTCCCTTCTCCAGATTATTCTGATTTTCTACCAGCTGTGCCAACTTCATTGCCTCCTCCAAATCACTAGGCATCAGAACTTTAATTGCCGCTCGGATCTCTGCCTTCGACCCCTTCATGAAGTTCCCCTCCAATACGCTATCTGATAATCACTCCACCCTACTAGCCAGGTGCTCGAACCGCTCACGGTAGTCTGCTACTGATCCCTCCTGCACCAGAGCAAAGAATTGCTCATAGAAATCTCCTCCCCGGTCGGTTTGGAAACGTTCTATTATGCAGTTTTTGAATTCTCTCCAGTTCCTGATAGGCTCCCTCCTGTCACGCCACTGATACCATGACAAAGCCTTTCCTTCCAAACACAATCCTGCCGCCGTCAGCTTCTCATCCTCTGTCAACCCATTGACAGCAAAGTAACGCTCCACCTTGTAGATCCAGCCATGGCCATCTTCCCCCTCGAAAACGGGCATCTTCAATTTCCTCACCTTGAGATCTCCCCGGTATCCTCCATAGCCTCCCATTCCCCTCAGAGGAGGCGTTCCCCAATTGTCCCGATCGTCCCTCCGACGAATATACTCTAACCCCTCTTCATACTCACCTCTCCTCCCTTCAACATCATCACCTCGACGCTGCATACCTTTAAATTCAGCACCTCGACGATGACGTTCATCCCTTCTTCCTTCAAAATCCCCCCCTCGACGCTGAATTCTTTCGAATTCAGCACCTCGGCGATGAGATCCCTCTCTCCTTCCACCAAAATCAGCCCCCCTTCTGTCATATCCCATACTCATCTCTTCCCTCGAAAGAGGCTCTAGAGGAGGCATGTCGTTCTCTTCCTCTAGGATCTCCACTCCGAATTTCTCCTCCCCCGCAAGGGGTTCGGATTTCCTCCCATGCCATGGCCATCGGCGGTCTCTCTTACTTCCGATGTCGCCGGATTGGTTTTCATCTCAAGTAGTTTCTTCAACATTTCCTCCATTGCGGTGAACTTCCCCTCCAACCTTTCATTGTTGGAGGTGATTTGATTTTGAAGGTTGAAGAATCTTTCCTCCAAATCGGCTTTCAATTGGCCGACTTCGCCTTTCAAGACGTCAACCTTCTTTCCGGCCATCGTTCTTCTCAAGATTCACGAAGATCTTTTTCCGGAAACGAAACTCCCTCTGAAATTTCAGGATTTCAGCCGCCAACGGTCCCAAAAACGATGCTCTGATACCAATTTGATATGAAACACTTGAGTTCGCAAGTAACTCTAAGGTAATACTTGAGTTCGCAAGCAATCCTAACCCAAACCAGTACAAATACAACAGCGAAACTGCTGTCCACAACAGTAAAACTGCAGGAAATAGGGAAAACAGCTAGAAAACACAAGTAGAAGCTTGTATTTCAAAGATAGAAGATGAATAAAATAGCAAGATACAATTGATCCTCAATTCGAGAGGAGGATCAATCTCTCCCAAATCTCTGGCAACGCCAAGAGCCCAAAGAAAACCTAAATCTAAGCGATCTCAAATTTCAGCCAAATTCAAGATACTCAAACCCTAGCAAAATCAACTATTTAATGCATACAATTCAAAAGGAATTCCCTAAACAGTCCCTGCAATCAATTTCCCTCCTAAACTCCCTCAAGTTTCCTTCCTGAAACCGTCCCGCAAGGCGCGCATCTCGCGCGGCTTCCACCCAGGCGGAAGCTTTCTCCGCTATTTTGGCGATTTCGCCCGTGAACCGGTCCCTCCTGAACCGGCTGGACCGGTCCAGTGGACCGGTCTAACACAATCCTTTCATCTAGATGTTATCTTTAATAGTAACCATGTATTCTGTCTCGGTGGTTGATAAACCTGTAACTTATTGAAGATTTAATTTCCAGCTACTGTGTTCTCGTAGGCTATAAAGGCATACATAGTAAATGATCTACACTTTCCAATATCTTCTGCATTATCAAAATCAACAAATAACTATAATTTGCTCCTTGCCCCGCTTTACTTGTGGCATACATGAGACTGCTAGCTGTATTTGCATGCTGAATTGTATCAATATATCTCTAATATTCCTTGGTTGATTTGATTATGAAACCTAACGTCTGAATTGTGAACTCAATGGAGATAAAACAGATTTGGCAGTACCCAATCCAATTTTTTTTTCAGAACCTTCTAAATATATTTGCATTGAAATAAATGTAAGAAGTCTTTCTATCTTTCTTTTATTATATCTATTTTAATAAAACATCTGGTCTGACTCAAATCTTTTATCATAAATCGGCTATTAAGTAACTCTTTTAGCTATGCTATCTCCACGTTTCTATCACTAGTTATAAGCATATTGTCAACGTACAAAAGCAAATATATCACACTGTTCTTGGAGAACCTTTTATAGTAATTACACATATCAAAATCATTTTTTTTGTATGAACTATAAATTACAAAAATGAGTCAAAATTTCTTATACCGGTGTTTTGAAGATTGAAAAGTTTTCTGAGAATGATACTTTTTTCCTTGAATCAATTTGACGTTTCTTTTTGGCTGGTTCATATAGATAACCTTCAATTCTCAATGCAGAAAGCTGTTTTTACATCCATCTATTTAAGCTCTAAGTCATAAATGATTACTAAGACAGAATCACTCTGATTGAACTTTGAAGTATGTTTGATAATCAGAGAGAAAATATCATTAAGATTTTTTTTTTTCCGAGTGAATCCCTTTGGCACTAACCTTACTTTGTATCTAGCTTACTCAACATTTGGAATACCATCTTTTCTTTTGTATGTTCACTTGTAACCCATGATTCATTTGTTCAGTGGTTTAGTGATAAGTTCTCAAGTGTAGTTCTTTTCTAGTGATTCCATTTCCTCATTCATTGTATGTGTTTTATGAGCACTTTTTATCACTATTCAATGCTGCCTGGTATGGTTTCAACTCATCCCTTTAGCGATTGGTTAGCTGCTGTAAAAACATATGTAGTCAAATTAGCATAATCTAACTGTTCAGAGGCTTTAATATTCATCTTTGTTTGATCTCTTACTAGATTATTAGTCTCCAAACTAGTTTCATCTGGATGTATAACAACTTCTACTTGATAATTCTAACTACTACCCTATGGCAGTATCAGCTCCACCTGCATCTAATTTATATTACTGTTCTTGCAATTTCACATCAGTGCTGATTGTAGTACCTTGATTCTTTCTAGTAACATATTTGATCATCATATCTGGCTCATTGATGATAACATCTCTGCTAATGATACGTTTAAATTCATCTAACAGATAACATCTATACGCTTTGACTCTCTACGGATATCCTAAGAATAATCATTTTATGAATCTTGGTTCTAGCTTTTCTTGATTCACATGAATATAAATCGGGCATCTAAAAATTCTTAAATTGTTGTAACCTGCCTTTTTCCCTGTCCAGACTTTCCAGGAGTTTTGATTTCAAATGTTATAGAAGGATGTCTCTATTTACCAAGTAGCAAGCAGTGTCAATTGCTTCTACTTAGATGTGCTTATCCTTTTTTGCAAATAATTGTATGCATGTTATATTCTCTAGCAAAGTCTGATTCTTCCTATTAGCAATACTATTATGTTTTGGAGTCATTCTAATCATCTTACGTTGAGCAATTCTATTATCTATGTAAAACTTAGTAAACTAACTATCCAGAGATTCTAACCCATTATCTATTTTCAATCTTTTGGTTTTCTTTCCAGTTTGGTTCTTAATGAAAATTTTCATTGCTTGAATGTTTTAGAAGCTTTGCTCTTATGTTTCAGAATATAAAGCCATATTTTTCTTCAAAATTTATTAATGAAAGAGGTAAAATATCTATCTTCACCACATGTTAAAATAGTAGGTCCCCAAATATTTGAATGTATGTACTCAAGAGTCATTTTGGGTATTTTTTGTCCTACACTAAACATTACCCAAGTAGATTTCCCAAAGATACAATGATGACATGGATTAATCTTATCAACATTGTTTTTTTCAAAAACTCCTTGCCCGTGAAGAATATTTAAACCCTTATGACTAATGTGAACTCGTCGAAGATGTCGAAGTCTTATTTGATATGTTTCTATAACATACAAAGTGCCTATTAAGCAAGTCATAATTTTTCGAAATGATGAAAACAAACCATTCTACATATTTTCTTTCGTTAAGTACAAATGAACCTTCAATACCTTTTAGCACAACATTTTTAGCTTTGAAAATAAAACCTAACACATAAAGAGTATCGAGAGACAATAAGTTCCGTTTAAGGTCTGGCACATATCTGACTTCAGTTAAAGTTCTAATCACTCCATCATCAGTTTTAAGTCTAATAATTCTCATTCCAATAACTTTACAAGCTGCATTATTTCTCATGATAACCTTCCAACCACTTGCTACCTTGTATGAATCAAGCCGGTGCTTATCAAGAGTCATATCAAACGAACAACCAAATCCATTATCCAATTATCACTATTACAATCTATTGTAACAACCAAAATCTTCAAGTCCACATATTTATTTGATGGTGCTGAAGCATCCCCAAATTTTATTGCTTTTCCCTTATAATTTTCCTTGTAATGCCCTACGTTTTTCTAGCATTTAGATGTTGGTTTGTACCTCTGTTTATCATCTTATCTCTGGCCTTTTTCTAGCATTTAAACTTAGGGTGTGTTTGGGACGGCTGCAGCTGTCAGTAAAGTAGGTTGCAATATTATTGTACAGAAAATTGCTTTCAAAAATTGTTGTACATAAAGCAGAATATTTTGTTTGGGAAGTGTAACTGTTAAGTTGCTGTGTTGCAGCTGTATGGAAATAAATTACCTTTATATCCTTATATATTGAGATGAAAAAAAAATGATGTAAATGTCAACTTAAAAAAAAAAAATTAAAAATTTATATGCTAATAAACTAACAATTCTAAATTAAAAATTGTATTATTTTTGAAATATTTTATAACTATTAAATATCATAATATAATCTTTTTTCTATAATGTTTTAGCAGATGAAAACCATTCCTCAAAAGAGAAATGAATATTTGAAGCTTTCAAAGACCAGAAGGGTACATGCATAAAGATTTATGGTTGAAGTGTGCCCTAAGGTGATACAAGCATTGGAAAACAATAATAATCACAGAAATCACAAGGCCAAAAAAGGTCGACATCAAATCTATTATCCAAAACTACATTCAACGAATAAGAAAGAAAATTTTCAATTGTGATGGAAAAAAAAAGCACTCAATTCCCCAACTTTTTACAAGATAAGAACATAGTTACTTCTTTGAAGAGCTCTAGATCAAGCTCAACGGGTGAAAGGAGCATATCAGCGCGCAATAGGGTGTCGATAAAACATGAGCTCGTGCATGCTCGCCGTCGGCACTAAGAGAAATAAAAAGAGAGTGTCGTGTGGGTGACACCGTCGAAGCGAATGCTGGCAACGGAGACGCCGTTATCCCGTAGAACTGCGGCGAGCAGTGGACTGAAATCCTCATCGCCAAGCTTTCCAACGAAGGCTGACCAACCTCAAAGCTGTGACACGGCGATGGAAACATTTGCCGGAGCACCTCCGGGAGCTTTGACGAAAGCTGGCGCCTCTGCCAGGGAAACACCGGCAACTGTTGGGATGAAATTCAATGAGCATCTCTCCGAAGCTGACTATAGTGAATTCGTTCCGGTTTGATGTGGCCATCGAAATTGGCTGAAGGGAGAGAGGTGGGAGGAGTTAAGCGGATCAAGGCAGAAGAGGTGAGCCAGATTGGTGCAAGCGATCTAGAAAGTTGAGGTCGTGGAAGGCGCCGAAGGTTGCGAATATTTGCATGTGGGGGATTTACGTCATTTTTTCGCAGAAAGCAGCGGACCGCAGGAGACAGTGAAAGGTTGCGAGAAGCGGCTATGTGCCGTGAATTTTTTCTGACGCAGTTCTGCCGCAATGCCCCAAACGAGAATTTAATAACTTTTTATACAGCAAAGCAGCAGTAACGCCATCCCAAACGCACCCTTAGAGGTCTCTTGATTATTTCTCAATATTGATTTCAATCTCTTTGGATTTCAAATTTGTTTGAATCTCTTCCAATGTTAGAGTCTATGAGCATATTTAATGGTTTTGATAAAATGAGCATATAATTTAGGCAACAAATTCAAAATTGTTATAGCCTAATCCTCATCATTTGCATTGATCATAAAGTTCTCTAAATTTGTGCCAATCTTATTTAAATCATTCAAACTATCCTCCAAAATTTTTTATTCAAACATCTTAAATTAAAACAATTTATCCTCTTAGTAAATCATTTTCTGCAAGTTCTTAATCATATACTTTTGTTCTAATTTTGACTAGATCCCAACAGCAAACATCTCCTTATCGATCTCACTGAGTATCATGTTGCTCAAATGAAACACAAACATATTTTATGTCAACTTCATGATTTTTTTGTTTTCTCATATGCTTTTAAAGAACTAGGCAAAGTCCTCTCTATTTTTTAAGCCTCAGTCTCTTGGACCAGAGTGGCTTTCATATGTTTCCATTAAAATTTCTATCGGACCTCTCAATTTTGACCTTGAAAAACTCTCTTTCTGGAAATCCAATTTGTTATGTTAAATTGATTCAAGTTTTTCCAAATGATAGAAAGAAGACTTTCCAAATGATTTGGTTATTTCGTATGATCTTTTATTTCAGTTCACTACTATTAAAACCATAAACCATTAAAGAAAGATATTAAACTTGCCGAGAATTCTTTCCTACAATCAGAACAAAAAACCAATAGAAATCTTTTCTAGCATACATAAACAGTAAATTTAATCTTATATTTAAAAAAAAACCTTAAGTATGTATGTATTATTACCCATATAAATTAAGTCTAAAACTATATGTATGTATGTTATGGATGTATGCATGTATGGTATGAGTGGATGCATGTATGTATGTAAATATAGTTAAAGAGATAAACTCAAAAAACTGAAAACAGTTTTGATTCCAATACAACACAGATATATATATATATATATATATATATATATATATATATATATATATATATATATATATATATATATATATATATATATATATATATATATATATATATATATATATGCTAAACAAAGATTTGAAACTAGCAAATACGAATTAGTAAACATTTAAACAACAATAAGATTAATGACATGGACAATTTAGGTGGTATGATTTGGAATGCCTATATCCACGGGGAGAATTTGGGGCAATAACTTTTATTAATAATATAAAATCAGCTTATAGATTAAGAACCATAAATCAAATTGACTTAGTAATTTTGATATAAGAATAAAGTAAGGAACAACGTTACCCGATCTCCTTTTAATTCCGGTTAATATTTGTAGCTAAAAATTGAAGAAACAATCTTGGCTAGCACCGTTAACCTCTACTCTCAATTGTAAGAGAAAACACCTTTTTTAATTTTTTATTTTTAGAAAACACCTTGTTCTCTATGATATCCCTTATTTCTCTTTCTATATTTTGTCGAAACGAAGACACACACTCTCTCTCTCTCTTATTTCCGCCCAGCACCCTGTCCCTGCCCCCACTGAACGTCTAAATTGGACAATAAACACACCTAGAAGAAGCTACATAATAGGCTGCATGAGAAATAATATGTTTGTAAAATAAAACAGCATAAATGGCTACCACAATAATTCGATTTTAGATAATTCTGATGTTTGATTTAAAAGAAAAATAACATATAGAAGATGCACTATAATACGGATATATAAAATTAGCATTAAGGATTAAGAAGAAAAATGGGTACACTGAAAGTAACAGTGATGGCATTTTTGCTAAAGGATTTGTTCTAAATAGTCTTACTAGGAAAAAATTGAGAATGAGGATTTATAAAGCTGACTCCAAATGGTTTGGATAAAGTTAATGATGTGATGAAAACAATCTAAATTGATGGGCATTTTTTTAAAGAAAACTTTTGCCATTGTAGCTTATTTAATACATAAACAGTCTAAAGTAAAGACATATATGCATGCTTTATGGAAATTAATCAACTCATCTTGGTCTATTCTATTAAGGGGATAAATGAGTTCCATTGTATGGAAACATGCTTTGGTTTGATATGATTATTTGTTGATATTGATATTGTTATGCATCTAGTATTTTCTAATTTCCTTTTAAACAAACAGTATTTGACATTTTTCTTAGGTAGGCATTCTAGGAAATGCAGTTGATTTACATAACGATGATAACAATGGTGCTATGACTGGTAACTCAGATAGGAAGGCAATGATGATTGCCTTTGACATGAGGTATGTAGCATAACCCAAGTAATAGAACCATTGAAATCTACCTTACAAACTCATGCAAAAATTCTTACATCGTCATCTCACATGTTTTATTTTTTATTTTTTTCTGTTGTTCAGATGTGTTGGTTTCATGCTGGCAAAGATGGTTCTAAAAGAGCTTATGGATCCTTCAACCTTTACGAAATTTAAGTTGTTTCTAAATAAGGTTTGTTGAGAAAAATCTGTGTCCATGCATTAGCTGTTGTTATTTAGTTTAGATTTAGATTTGTACTTATCTTATCGATCTACTCCATTTGGATTTCATCATGTATTGACTTTCTGGAGAAAATCTACTCCACAACTTTAGATTATCGAATTACTTAATGAATTTCCAAGGTTGCATGTTCGTAAAATCATTGATTTGGACCAAGTTGATGTCTTTACTTACGAATTTGAATTTGCAGCAATTTGATGTACTTCATCACATGTATCGGACTCATAGTCCTTGGCACCATACCCCATTTTTTTTATTTTCTTTGAGCTGAAACAAATACTTAGTTTTCCTATAACTTGTAAAAGTGAAGAAAAGTGTCTTACTCTCTTTGTTCAATCTCTTAAATTGAGAAGTTGATTCTTGTTGTTGCTGGTCTTTCTTATCATAACATTCCTTTCCTCGTCTAATATCTTAAGATCTCACTGTTTATGGAGTGCAGGGAAATGACTCATCATGCCTACGAGAATTCCTTTTGCCAATTCTATGTCAAGACTCTCCATCTGGAAATGCTGGTTTGCAAGTTAATAGTCCGTCCTTCATTTGCAGCCATCTAAGGCTTCATTTGGGATGGCTTTCTTACTGCTTTTTAAAGCGGCTTTCTATTGCAAAAATTTTATTTTTTTGTACTAAAAAACTGCTTAAAGAAGCTGTCTCAAACGAAGCCTAAATGTCCATTGCACAATTATTCACTGTATGATATGATGAACATAATTTTCTTAACAAGCAATTTTATTTTAATTTTTTTTTCTTTTATTAACAGATGCTGGATAGGAACTGGGGTGCTGGTTGGAACCTGTTATCGTTGTTTCTTGCTACAAAACCATTTGCAAGAATAAGGTATTATGAGTCTGGGATGCTACATCTCTTATAATCGTTTTCATATGTACGCATTGTGGCTCCGAAAATTTTATATTGTGCGTCCCAGCCTCTCCGTGCCATCAGTCTCTTGCAAATAAAACCTTCTATTTCTGTGTGTGTGAGATGTGAATGGGCCGAGCGATAATTTTGCGTCGTGAGAGATTGTGGGGAGCAGGGTCGTGGAAGAGGCGGTTTGGTTGTGCTATCGTGGGCTTGCGTGGCTTCTTCGTGTGGGCTGGTCGGCTGGGTAGTTGGGACCGGTTGGTTAGGGGTTGTTTGTGTGTGGGGCTGGCAGTAGTTACAGGTCAACATGCATTTATATCTTTCTCATGGTATTGTGACCAGCGTGCCTAGGATATTATAGCTTCTTTTATCATTCCTCTTTTAAATTTTTTTTTCATTTTCATTTATTACTCTTAACTTCTAGTCTTTATTCTTCATATTAAGCGGTACTAAATTTTAATGTTCTGCATCTTATTGCAGTTGTTTGGATGCATTGAGGCATCCATTTCTTTGTGGACCTAAATGGCGCATAGACCCATCTATGGATTTAATTAGGTGGGGATTAGGATCAACAGCTGTCAGAATGTCAGAAGATTATATCTATGGAAGGCATCAGGTACATGCAACCCTTGAGATTGATATTTTTGTTAAGTTTTGTTAGCTCACTGATTGTGGAATAAGAAAGAAACCATACTGGTATGATGCACAGTAGCATCATTTTCTATCCCTGATTTTCATAATGGCATCATTTTGTATACCGAAATCTCTTCCCATTATTTTGAATTATTTTAAGTAGCCTTCAATGTTTTTTTGAAAAAGGTGAAACTACTTAGCATATTCATGAATATGTTATGAAAAACAAATTTTTGAAGGGAATTTTATACGCATAACGCACATTTCTTTATATATTTTCATGTCAATATTTAAAATTTGATATTTATTTGTGTAACACTTCAGTGTCTCAATCACATAAAAATATGATATAAAAATATATATTTTTTAATTTCAAAAAGTTTATATTAGTAGTATTTTTGAATTGATTTAAAGAATAGGTAATCAATAATATTCAGGAGTTAGATACGTAAATACATAAGAATTATGTGACATATGCATGCAAGTTCCCCATTCTTAAAAGATGATGGTGATTCACTGTTCAACCCTGTGTTTGCTAAATGGATCTTTTCTTTTTTGGTTAGTGTTATTCTTATGAACTTTGTATTCGGAAATGCAGGCAGACATTTATAAATTTTCTTTCAATTTTGTAGCGCCGGAGGCTAGCTTATTTGATTGAACTGATGGAGTTACTGAATCCTCATCCTAAGTTAAAGGTAACGTTCCTTTTCGATTTCCTGTCCGTTTAATTCTGCTTTTATCTATTTTGGTGTTCCGCTTATGAAGGGATGCTTGAAATAATGAAAGAGCTAGACTTCTCACTGCCAATTTTCTGATTATAATTGCCGTTTAGCTATTCAAATGCTGACTTAGGCTTCGTTTGGGATGGCTTTTTTACTGCTTCTTGAAGCAGGTTTTTATTTTTTACTAATAAGTTACTTCAAGAAGCGGTAAAAAAGCCGTCCCAAACTAAGCCTTAATCCATAACAGAAAATTTCTCAGATTATAGCAGTCCCTCAGTTAGTTAACTGCCCTCATGATGCCTGGAACACGATGGTTTACCATTTTTTTATGCCATCTATTTCTGTATCCTCAAATTGAAACTATAAAGCTCTTTTCCTATATTACAATGATATCTTGAACATGTCCAGGCTTGCAAATCAAATTCTTGTGTTCTCTAAGTCTGTTCCAATGCTGCTCAACTTGCAGGTTGCGCTGGTGAAGAAGTTTAGTAATCCTAGCGAAAACAGAGAATTAACAGTAAATACATGAGAATTATTTAACTTAAAATTTGTTTGAAATTCTAGAAATAAATGGGGGAGAAAGAAACAGGCAATTAGGAAGATGCTAGATGCCCACAACTCCAAGTAACATTGGTGGGGAGAGGGAGGTGAGCCTAATTTCATTGTCTTTTACATTTTGCTTGCCCAAAAGTTTCCTAAGAGGGAGTGTTTATAGGCTGAAGATTCTTATGACCCATTAAAACACCTAATAACAACTTAAATAACCAAACTACCTAATACCGCACTAAATTACCCATTCCATTTATTCCCTAACATTTGGCTTGCACAAGATTTGGATCACGAAAGTTCTCTCATGATCGAGATGGGTAATTAACTATAGGGGCTTGCGTCTATAAGAAACCAGAACTCAGATCATAAAGTCCCCTCAAAATGAGAGTGAAATCTCTTGGTACTGTCTTATCTTCAAACCCATCTGCCTTCCCAATGTAATCCGTTAAAACTCCCCTAAAAGAGAAAAGCAAACAGGGGAGGCCGGGGCCGAATTTTCGGAGCCCGCAAAGTCCTTTCCTTTTACTAGACTTTCTTAGAACTTCTCATGCGGCCTCAGCGAGGAGCCGAATGATAATTCTCCTCTGTTTTCATCTGCATTATTTGAGTTCTTTTTTGCTTCATCGATGAAAACTAGCATTTTTGCTAGTCTTCGTTGCTCTCTGACTTCATTTGATTTACACTAATCTAGAACTGGATGGAAATTCTCCATGGTCGATGGCGTCTGCTATACTGCACAGGAAGACACTTGGGACTAACCCTTCGCCAACCTTCCCGCAGAGTCATCATCGGAAGCGCATACCTCACTTTCACCACCTCCGACAACTCCGACGAACCTTCTCTTCTCCTTACTTCCAACATAAGCTTCAAGATCATGCCGATCTCTTCATGGCCTCATGATAAATCCGGCTCGCCTGGAAGCTTGCTTGTCAAATCGAAAGCCAAAATAACATCCGGTAGAAGATTGTACCTCAGAGAAGAAGACGGCGCCATGCCGAGCCACTTCAGCTCTCAGGAATCCATTTCGTCGGCTCTGTTGAGCAAGAAATGGAAGGGCGTTGGGTCCGTCAAGGAGCTTCCTTACAGTCTCCCAGCTGCAGAAATTCTCCACGGTGAGATCGATGTGTCAATGAACCTGGAGCAATCGTCGTCACCTTCAGCCATTGGTGAAGCACAAGCTGTGCTCAAAGAGGTCAGAACTCAGATCCCGCCTGAAATGTTCGATATTTCTAAGCTTGTTTGTGGTACCTATGTTGACTCAAGAATGCTTGTCCTTCGTGGGGTTAACGGCTCAGCTTTACTATTCACGAGATCCTGTGCTTTAAATTAGATTTGTAGTTGTTATTTATGGTAGATTAACGTTGTCATTTGTTATTTGTATTATTCTACTTGATTCAATGATCTTACCATTTGTATGTAGTAGATATGAAGCTTAATAAAATTATAATAAAATTGATTTGTAGATATAAAATAATAATTAACAAGTTGTCTTATAGTGTCACAAAATGTAGACATAATTATGATATTTTTAAATTTTTTATTATTAATATTAATGAAATGTCTCTGTATTAGTTGTGCTTTTAGTATTCATTATTTATATTATGTTCTTTTTATTTTGTTGCATTCAAAATTGAAAAAACATTAAGTTTTTATTATAATTTTTATTGTTAATATAGAGTTCATTTAGAAAGGTTAAAAGTATTTTATATAATGATAATTTAAATTAATTTTTAAATATATTTTAAATTAATAGAGTGACTCAATGAGCTTATGAGTTGAGCCAGGCTGAGCTTGAGGTTGAGCTCATTTAATATACGAGCTCGAGTATAAGTTCCAATTTGATCTACTTCTATATGAGTAATATATTTGTTAGGCCAATTATAAAATAATTTGGAGTAATTGATCCCAAAAATGTCATTCATTAAGCAATATTAATAAAAAAATTTAACCTCCATTGTGTTAAAAAAGCTAGAACTTGGTCTTCTTTTTTTCATCATGATCTTTATATAAAAGTTATAGCCATTAATACAAAATCCCTTGACTATTCATGCAATCAATTTAGGACCATTTGCAAGGGCTCTAATATCATCTTTATTGATGAATCACAAGTAGATGTAATTGAAACAAAATCAAAGCATAAGTGAAAAAAAAAAATCAAAATTTGAGTTACACGTTGAGAATTTGATTTATTGATTACTAAAAATTGTTGCTTATTGCTTTATTTGATTGTGCACATTACCTTAGTGTAATGAATAAATCTAATCGTTGTGGTTTGACACTCAAAGTTTAAGTAGTATTGTGATTAGAGGTTGAGTTACAATCACATTAAATAGCTATCTAGTGTGATCTCACTTAAGCGCAGAATGCTCAACTATGAAATGAAGAGCTTAATGTATTGGATGAAATCAGACTCTACGCTTAGCAAAATCTTAAAATTTATTGAGCAAGGATGCCCGGTGTGTCCTCGAACATTCGAAGAAGTGGACTTAGCTTTAGTGCTGAGAAAATTACTTATTCCCAACAAAAAAATTGATGCTAAGTTTGAACAATTTTGGGAAGGACCTTTAATCATCAAGAAAGTATATCAAGGAAAAGCTTATTAACCTATCGATTCAAATGATTAAAGACACATGACACTAATCAATGAATGATTTTATGAAGAAGTAGCATGCTTGAAAAGGAAGAAAAATTTTCTTGGCAAGTAAACATGTCATCCTTATTTATATCAGTAAGCATGCTATGATTCTCCTATGTAATAGAGGCATTTTTTCGAATATTTATCTCGGTTAACATTGTTCTTCGAGTCAAGATCCTCAAATAAATATTTAAAATTACAAGTGATATAATTTTTTAAGCAAATAAGTAGTAAGATAACACCTTCAAATATACACATATGTGGCCACAATGATGCTGTAAATTCATTTCTTAATTCATTAAGGTTATTAAAATCAAATGAAAAGATTTTCAAAGTCTAAAAACCTTAAGGAATCAACCAGGAAGAGCATAGACTATTGTGGCCCAAGTCTAATGTGAGGGAAAGTTTATAAGGTTAAACTCAACATACCCAAATATGATTGAGTCGTTGATAACCCTTTCAAATCAATGAGCCATAAGAAAGACCGCATTAAGAGATCCTCTATGTTGTTAGCCCAATGATAACATATATGAAGTTTGAAGCTTATCAAACTTATTGAGTCAGATTAACTCAAATCTAAAATATATCTCAATTGATTAATAAATTTAGGTGGAGTCTTAAACTATTATGAATCATGTCAGAGGAGCATAGACAATCATAGCCTATATCTAGTGCTCGAACAAGTGTATAAGGTCAGGCTCGACTAGCCTAAATGTGTAATTGAGTTGTTGACAATTATTCTTACTCAACAAGCCATAAGAAATGTCATATTATAAAGGTCTCTGTGTTGTGAGCCCTTTAACAAATGCTATTATCTAATGTGGTGAGTTTAAGAAGCCCATATTAGAAGTTTTTTTCCAATTTGTCAAAAGGTCAAGGTATTACCAAAAGGATGATATGATATTCAAGAATATATAAAGCCATTATTAGTTTATTTATCAAATCAAAATTTAATCACTTCAGTAAGGTTATTAATTACAAAGCAAGTACCTAAGGAGCGTCTCTTCTTCAATAAGTTCGATAGTGTAGAAAAAATAGGACCGAAGAAGTTATCCATATGTTTATATAAAAGCTCAATACTGAATGTAGTGAATGTTATCATTAATAAATTTGTTATGCATGCAGCTCTAAATAGATAGCTCATTGCCATGAACCTAACATAAACCCTAAGGGAAAGGTCACATGTGTGCATTCTTCATCAAGCCTATTGAATTAGAAAGCATAAGGAAAAAGGTATGCTCAATTCATGATGAGTCAAAGTAGATAATTCAGGCCAACCGCTTCATCAAGCTATTTTGATTAATATATATATATATATATATATATATATATATATATATATATATATATATATATATATATATATATATATATATATATATATATATATATATATATATATATATATATATTTATATAAATATAATTTTGAAAATATATTAATTTTCTTTGGGAGAGATTTAATTTTGAATTTTAGTTTTGAAATCGAACACAACATTAGGAACGGTATATCATCTCAAATGGACAGAATATCATTCACTAATTGGTTCTAATTTCAAAACTTTAAAATTATCCAAATTATCGTAGTCAAACTCAAGGGGGAACATGTATGATCTCGAAAGATCAAAATGATGTTCAATCAATTGTTTAACCATAATAATTCGAATAAGAGATCATTAATTTCATAATCAAAATAATGATAATAAAATAATATATCTTCCCAAAGAAAGATGATATTACTTATTACCAAAATTTTGAATATGACGATAACGATCGTCATTTTTGTTTAAATTCCCAAAGAGAATTAATTAAGGGTTTTGAAAAATTAATTTTGAAAATTAATTCTGGGTTTCTAAATCACCTACGAGCGCAAGCCCTCGTAGTTAATTACATCGTAGGAAATCAGAATTTCCTACGAAAACTCTCGATTAAAATAGCGGTAGAAATTTTATTTGAGATTTTCAAAGATTGATATCAAAGGAAGAAAAGGGTAGGAATTTCAAGAGGGATTGGTTCAATGTTGAACAGTTATTTTCAGAGTCAAAGGAAGAGGAGTAGGGAGTATTTTTAAGATTCTGAATTACTTCAGAAAACACTCCAACTAATTCTAAGTGTTAGGCTTGTATTTGATTGAAAGTGATGTTTAGTTTAAGTGATCAATTTTATTAGAAATTTAGGATTCAATTTCCGAAGATTGAGATCTTATGGCCCGAGCCAGCCTCAAAACCTAAATTTAAACTGGGCATTTTAAAATTAGCCCGAACCTAAGTAGTGCAATGTTAATCTAGTCTTACCCCGGCCTGGATTGGGGAGCCAGCTAAACTACCTAAACGATTTTAAAATATGAGTCCGATCTTTTGTAGAGTGGTAGGGACGTTATTTAAGAAAAGCTTTTGAGAATGGGGCCGACATCTAGAGCGGATCCTAATTGGCCCCTTTGACTTATGTTGGGTTTTTGATGTCTAAATAAATTCAATTAAATATTAGACTCGATTTTAATTTATTACTAATGCGATGTATGCTAATTGACTCGATTGAATGCAAAATCAGTATGTAGCAGTTTAAAAACTTTTGGCTTAGAAAATATATTTTTTTTCTAGAGATTGCATAACTTCCCCTTGACAGATCGGCACCCTCATAGGCCAGGTGGTCTTCTAGAACCCGCAGGCGGGGAGATGCCTAACAAGGTAGAGAAGGTTCAAAATGAATGCATGAAAAACCCTCGGCGAGTCCGAGCTTACTTCTTAGAACCGTTTAGAGTTTCTATCTTATCCTAAAATTTTTATTTAATTGAAGTAAAAGAATTTTTGACAAACCCCTAAGAGCCTAAATCGAATTCCAGGTCAAACCAAATACGATATGCAGATAAAAAGACTAGAAAAGCAGGAGTTCTAATGCGCAATCAATTAAAATAAATCAATCAAATTAAATATATCAAATTGAATATCCATAGGCAAGTGCCCTTATTATTACATCACAGAATATTTGCAGAAAATTAGAGTGGCGAGGCACCACTGACTACAACCCAAATTTCTAATCCTAAATTAAATGAGTTTGAGATTTGGGATTCTTCCCGTTGTCCATTTCTTCGTCTTCTCACGAACATCTTGATTCGTCAGTTCCGGATATCCAAATGGAAAGAAACTCCCCCTTGAACGGGGTGTTATCTTTCCTCTTTGGATATTTGAAAGGGATCTTAATTTGACTTTCAAATGGAAGAAGACTCTTCCCTTTAGGGATGTCTTTACCTCTTTGGAATTCAAATTGGATAAAATATCCCAAATTCAAGTCATTTCAAAAAATTACAACCTTAATTGAATTAAATTTACATTGAATGAAATAAGAAAATCTAGACTCGATCCTACAAGGTTATCCTAATAATCAGCAGTTATATATGTTCTCAAGCAGTTATAATATTTGATCTCAAGCAATTAATATATTTGAAATTTAAATGCTCAACAGATTGCAGTAAATAAACAAACAATCAATCAATTCTAAGCTAGCAAACAACATACAGTGAAAGCTCGAAAACCCAACACACAGCAAAAAAGTAAACACTGCCGGCCTAGCCTAAAACTAGAGTTGGTTGTTCTAATAAACCATCTACAGTGTGTGAGGTAGGTCGTGTGGTTTTATTATGTCCTAAGTTGGATCATTAGATTGAAGTTGCTTAAGGTTCGATTGGTTGAAAGACTTAAGGGATTTAAATTTGAGTTTAAGTATTAATGGCTTGAAGTTAATTTTATAATTTATTCTTAATTATTTGTTGAATACCACCATTGTTTCACACCGAGGCCGTGAATTTTATTTCACCTTCCTTGGGGCTAAGTTAATAGCCTCGTAGGCCTGGGTTACCCAGTGGTACCTGGTATAATTAAGTGATTTAATTCGATTAAAGTTTGAAAATTAATGAATTTTAATTAAGTTTGGTTGATTACTGATTTTAAGGTTAATTAAACATTTCTGGAGTTTTAAAGTGATTTTGAGTTTTTAAGAATTTTTAGAATATTTTAATCATTTAATTAAAGGGTCAAAAATTGACTTTTATTAAAATAATAGACTTTAATACGATCAGTTAGAAGGTAAATACGTTGAAATCGGATTTTTCTACATTTTATTAAGAAGGTTTGAAGTTTAGAACTCACTTTGACCTATGTTTGACCAAAAAGTTGACTTTTCAAATCTGATAATTTTCTGGAATTTTAATATTTTTGTTAAATATTAGGCATTATTATGAGTTGAATACAAGTGAGTTTGGTTAATTTGGAATTTTTTGGAATTAGTTATGAAGGTTCAGTTTTGGCTATTTATTGAATTATTGAAAATCCTTAATTAAAGGTCCTTTTTTGTGATTTTGCTCCAAATGAGATCCCAACTCCTTAAAATCAGCTCCAAAGGTCAGGAATGACCTAAGGAGAGATTCCCAAGTGTTTGGGAAATTTTTGGGACTTTCAATAATTATTAATTAATTATTTTAATTAAAGGTTAAGTTTCACTTAAAATTAAATTAAAGTTTAATTTGCTGTCAAATTGAGTTGGTTTCAATTTTCATTGGTTAAGGGTTCAAAACTGGTCAGTTAGAGTGGTTATACATATTTTTTTGGGTTTAAAATGGATTTATTACATTTTCTGGAATGTTTAATGTCTTAATTAAGGTTTAATCTTAAGAAAACTGTTTAAGGGACTTAATGATTTCAAAAATCAGTGAAAATTTTTCTAGTGGCTGTACATGTCACTACGTTCAAATGTTTAAGATTTCTAGTCAAAAGAATGTATATCCTAATGTCTAGAATTTCTCTAAGTTTTCTAAACATAAATCCTTAATTATTGTCCTTAATATCACTAGTTGTAGGTTTGCAATCAATGTCATTCTAACCCTTGGACACTAATTACAAGCATATCACCACATAGCAATCATGAACAAAATAGAAGTGATCCTAATGTTCCATAGAATAGTTATGGTGAATTATTAAAGTCATAAGTCATGTAATCACTTATGAATTCAACAATTCAAACATAAAACAGTAAGTATATCAAACTGAATTGAGGATATTAGAAGATGTAGATCACATCTTCAAATAGGATTCTATTCAATTTCAGAAATATAATCATATATGATTGAAAGGTTATTTATAAAAAAGGTCATGATATTTATTCAAATCAATTTTCCCTTAAGCATATATGATTATAACATGAACTTATTTATTCAATGAAAGTCAGGCTTTCAATGATTCTATGGAATACTAATATGCATTTATTTGATGATTGAAAATTTTACAAATGAATTTTTAAATATTCAATCCAAGTAATGGATCAAACAATTGAACACTCATTTGGGATTAGAATCAAGCTCTGAAATTCTCCCCAAAAATCAGAGAGCCTGTACTACATCTCAGATATGATGCCATCTAATTTTTGACTTATTAGATATTTAAATAAAATATAATTAAATAAAACTAAGGAAAATTCTATGGTTTAAAATATAAATTTTAAAATAATAGAAATTAGGTTCTGATTTTATTTTTAGTAAATAGGAAATTTAATTCCGAGAAGAATGAGTAGTTGTACACAAAATTTGGCTGAGTATTTTATTTTTAATATATTTTTTTTAAGTTTTGGTTAAAAATATAATTAAAATAAATATTTAAAATGCTATTTACACCTGGCGGCCGGCGATTGGACCACGTGAATGGCGGCAGTCAGTGGCGGGACTGTTCACTTAAATGAGTCAGCAGGGTTCGACAGCCATCGGATCAACCGCGGGTTGATCCAACGGCTACGATTTAAGACTTGTTTGATCTCGATCTGAGATGATCGGACGATCAACTCTGCTTCCACGATTTTCAATGCACGGCCCAGATGCACCCATACGAGATTTGATCAGCTCGCGGTTACAAGGGATTAAAACCAGACGAAGACAGAACGAATCATGGCCCTTGAAATCAAACAGGTGAAATGAACGGTCCTGATTTCATCTTCTTTGTTTTACAACCGCGAACCCTAGTTTTAGTTTTTTGCTTTAAATTTCTTATGCAATCAATCGAATGGCATGATGACTGAGATTTGAATGACAGACATAGAGAAGAAGAATGGGGAGTAGTTTTTAGAGCTCAAAATAAATTCCCTAGAAGCCTATTTAGGAACCTAAATATTATCTAGGGTTTAGGATTTACCGAGCTAGAGGTGATGAATTTGGATGATTTAAAAATGGTTGAATTTGTAGACTGACCACGTGTTGATTCCTTGCAAGCCCCTAGCTCAAACGTTACTTCTCCCAGGAGTTGGTGTGATTTGGATGGAAGTGGCCTCGGATCCTTGCTTCTGTTGTCACCGGTGAGCTCCAATCAATGAGAAAAGGTCGGAATAGAGTTTTGGGGAACTCCAGGAAGCAGAACGAAATGCAAGGGGCTCTGGGGAGTGACTGGAATCAGAGAGAGCTTAGAATGAGCTGATTCCGTCCCTTTACCCTATTCCAGGTGTGGGAGTTAGCTTGGACGGCTGGGATGCCTCAGGAAGAATGCATGGATGGTGGACATCTGGATCAGGTTGTTAGAAGCAGAGAATCAAAGGACAAATGCAAGGACATCTATGTGGAAAGGTATTTTTGTCTTCACTTGCACATGTGAGTGTTAGGAGCTTAATCCAAAACTTGAGCTGGGTTTTAATCAGCACTTAAAAGGTTATGGAACCTATTTAAGCTACTGGAATAGAGTAGATTAACTCAAGCTAAAAGATTTGGTCATTTAAGGGTTTGTTGACCATGTGTTGACTGGTCAACTGATCAAGTTGACTGCTGAGGTGGCAGCAAAATGGCTTCAAGAGCCGTTTGAGTGAACTCAAAGGAGTTTAAAGGGTTTGATTGACTATATGAGCAAATTAGTGAATATATAATGAGATTTGACCAAGTTTCACTTAGTTGACTTGGTCAAATCAAATTAGATTTTACTCACCACTAATTGGAGAATATTCAAGTCATGGAATGGATTTATTTTGAGGGCCTAATGAAGTTTTGAAGACATTGGTTTGA
This sequence comes from Dendrobium officinale, assembly GCA_019514585.1. NCBI lineage: Eukaryota > Viridiplantae > Streptophyta > Magnoliopsida > Asparagales > Orchidaceae > Dendrobium > Dendrobium officinale. The sequence goes on along the minus strand of CM033691.1, from coordinate 46,567,285 downwards.
TCACACAAATTGATTTGACCTAAGTAAGCCAAAATTGACTAGACTCGGGTATAGTTGACCAAATCAACTGATGATTGGGTCAAAGGTCTAATCTTGGGTCCAACAAGTTTGAAATGTAACTTTGAGTTTGTTGAATGTGTTTTGAAGGTTTAAGGAAATCAATTAGGCCAAAACACCCATTTGGGCCCTTAATGGGCCTCTTAGGTCAACTAGGTTGACTTGGTCAACCAGGTTGACACAAGGTTTGGGAATGGGTCCAGCGGGTTTGGTTTGATATTTGAAACTTGCTGGAGGTGGTTGCATTCAATTTGGAGGTCATTTTATTTGAAATCCCTATTTGAGTCCCATAGGGATATTTTTGTCATTTTAGGCTCATGCCCACTGGGGGCTAAGATGAGTCCAGAAAAATTCAGTTTATTGATCAACATGTTTGGATTAATGGTCTGGAAGTGACTAGAGGCTTTGGTGAAGGCTCTAAGGTCAGAATCTTCTATGTAACAGGTCCAGTGGCACAGGCCGTAAATATTTAAAGGTTTTACAGCCTTTTGGTTTTGATTTCGTTTTTGAGGTTAGAGACCTCAAAATGGGCTCAAATTTGGAGGGTTGCCTCCAGAGACATGTCCCATCAATATGAAACTGACAGACTCTGAATCGGAGGTCATTTAATTGGGTTTTGAAGTGTTTGAAAATTCACTGGAAAAGGCTTTTAGGACTTGGACCTTTGGCCTTGGATTTTGGTTTCAAGTTCTGGATTTGGATTGGATTTTGGATTTGATTGACTAGATATCTTGATTGACTTATGATCTAGGTAGATCCTAAAATTTGACTTCTAGAAGGGTCTTAAGGTCTAGAGTAGATCCTAAGGTCTGAAGTCTAGAAGGATCCTAGGACCTAGAGTTTGAATTGATTTGGAAATTAATCTATGGTCAGGATTGGTCCAAGTGACCTCATACAAAGATGAGGTCATCACAAGCCCATCAAAGAAAAAAACATAAGACAAAAGGTATATTTAAATATTTACAAATTGATGAAGATAATTCAGGTAAACACTCATAAAGTCCGGGAAAGTGTAAAGCTAGGATAGAATGTACCCCACAACTTATCAAAAAGAAATTGTCATCAATAAGTTCACTTTGCATAAAGCATCAAATCGATGACAATCATCTATTAGCTCAACAATATATCATATGTTGAGTTAGAAGAGATTCAATTTTAACACATGATCCTTAAAGTTATTTTCACTCCTACTTAGATGAAAACACCAAACTTTGAAAAACTTTCAAGCCATATTAAACTTGACATCATTTAATGGGTATGACTTACCAAGAACTGAAACTATAGAAGCCCATATTCATCAATAAGTTTAATAAAATAAAAATACATAGTTAAGAAAGAAACATCAACAATTGACTCCATCAAGAACTCAAAGTAAAGTAAAATTATAATACAAAATGAAATAAAAGGAAACCTTGTTCGTAAGTCCTTGAAAATAAGCACAACCTTTAAATTTTATTGAAATAAAACAAGCGTACAAGTTTAAAGAATTACATATTTGCAAAAGAAATGAAACAAAAACTTTAGATTTTGCATATTTATATGTAAAAAATAGGGTAAAAATACATTGTTAATGATAAGGGGCTAAAGTTCATTTCCTAAGTAGCCTAATCTTATAAGAGAAACTATCAATTTCAACATTGACATGTGGCTGCCTCGTAACTTCAACATCCTTATCACATTCCTTCTCAACAACTTGTAGCATTCTTCTTTAGGAGCTACACAAAGTAATGAAGGAATCAATACACATAAAAGGAGACAATGCAAATATAAAATGAAATAAAAAATGATAAAAAGGGTAAGATATGCCTGAGTTGAAGGCTACCATAAAAGTTAAAAGTTGTGAGGTTGTGCTGGCTGATTTGCAAGACTAAAAAAGTAAGCTTCTCAGGTAGTAAGATAGTATCACTCAGCTTGCTTACAATCAAATTAGAAGAAATGCATTAAGCATGTATAAAAACTAGAAAAAAGTAAATGATAATAATAATAAAAGAAAGATGAAGGTGGTACTATTAACTTTGTTATCATCAACCTACAAAGTGATGTGCCAAATACTATGACTTTGAGGTATTGCAATAAATTCACACCTTTTTAACAAAGAGCATCTACAAGATTAAATCAATTTTCTTCTTGTATCAACGATGCCACACTCCAAAACCTAATGGAGCGATTTGAGCCTATTTATTTTTCATCTCATCAATTAGATACAACTAGACACTAAATTTTTTTAATATGATTAACAAATTTGAATATTTATATTCATCAAAATAGTCATGTGTATAAAATCCAGTACAAGTTCCAACCACATATAAATTTTAACTAAATTATCAAAAGAATACCTCAAAAAAATGCTAGAACATCCTATTGAGTGGACCTTATTAACATTACCATATTTTGGTAGGCTACACAAACTACTAAAGAATTCAATATTCTACATTTGATCAATTTATACAAGAATAATTAAACAACAAAATGTACAACTAGATAAAAATAAGTAAGCATTCACATATGGTTTTAGTAACATAGGAATTATATTACTTGCACCAAAACAAAATAGAATAGAACACTTGCACCAAAATATGATAGAGTGGAACTGAATGAATGCAACTTGTAGTACATAAATCACATGAAATATATACAACATAAAAAGTCCTAAAGCCTTCCTATAACTCCACTTTAAATTATGCCTCCATTAGTCATCTCATATATGTTTCAAAAAAATAGAGTAATATATGTGTACAAACCCTTATAATTCCACTTGTATTGTATAAATCAGTATAGAACCATCAAATATAACACTTCAAATTCAGACAAAACTTCACATTTATATACATATGTGTACATGCTCTTATAACTTTACTTAAAAATGCATAGAGTAGAATAGAGCTACCACAGATAATGCTTCATTTCTCCCCACATTTCCACCACATGAATAGAGGAACGCCACATTCCCAACATATATGTAAAACATGCAACATGATATAAAAATACATAAAAATCATATGTGTGCGATAATTTTAGTAGTGCACAGGATATAACTTTCATACATACTCAATAATCACAATCCATAAAACTATTCATGTGGAACATATATGACATCATTTTAAACCTTTAAATATATTCAAATAATATAAAAAACATAGAAATTAAATTGGCTAGTGAAATTTTGCATTCTTATTTTCTACTTGCTAAGAATATTCAATTCAACATATAAAAAGTTATATGATAAAAGTTTACCAAATTTAGAAAATCACACAAAAAAAACTAGATTTGTCTATACAAACAACAAAATTGGAATAAAAACTAGGGGAAACATAGCCTACCTCGAGCTAATTATTTTTTAAAATAGGCTCAATGGATGAAAATGGCTCAAAGGCTCTTGAATCACTTCTTCTTTCTTCTACCCCTTTCTCTTTCTCTATTTTCTTCTCCCTCGATTAAGGGATGGGGTGTAAGGATTTCATATATTATTTTAAAACCAAAATTTTGAACTAGCATCGTGGCGCCACCTTCCTTAGCACCGTAGCACTCTTTTGAAGACTTGGCCAACATGCATACAATAATTCTGTAGCACCCACTTACGACACTGCAACACTTCTAAGCTAATTCCTTAGACATGGTTTTTGTACTCCTCAATTCAACCCACTGATGCGTATAGACTATAATGAATTAGAAAATAGTTTCACATATGCAAAAGTTAAAAGAAATATAATCAAACTTAAAAATCTTATTGGATCAAACTTGGGTCAGTATGGGAGGACCAGCTCCTATAACAATAGTTATTACATTTTCCTCTCCTTAAACAAATGTCATACTTGACATTTTCAGATGCTAAATAGTAAGAAAAGATCAAAATAATTATATATCATCTTATCTTTTTTCTCCCTAGCTTTTAGCTTGATATTTACACTAAACTTTAACCATTAGGATTTGCCTATTTCTCAATTGCTTAACATCAAAAGCCAAAATATGCTCATATTCTTTTCTATATGTTAGATTTTATATCACTTTCAATTCATTATGAAATAATCATTTATTCAAATTAGAAACCTATTTTCTTAATAAAAAAATATGGAAAACATTATGCACATTAGATAGGTGATTTGGTAACAATAATCTGTAAGAAGACTTCTCAACTCTACTAATCACGCTAAGGGGTCCAATATACCTCAGACCAAGCTTTTCTTGTTTGCTAAATCTGCTCAGACCCTTCAAAAGGTTGACTTTCAAAAACACATAATCCTCTATCTAAAATTCAAAAACTCAATTCTTTTAATCATAATACTTTGCCTATCATGAGCTGCTTAAAAGTTTTTCTTGATTAATATAATCTTCTCAGTAGCATCAACAACCAACTCTAAACCCAATAGTCTTGTCTCGCTGACCTTTATCTAAGATAATAGTGTTATACACCTCAAGCCATTTAATGCTTCATAAGAAGCCATCCTAATACTTACTTGGAAATTATTTTTATATGCAAATTTAGTCATAGGGATATGATATTCAAAACTTACTCTAAAATCAATTACACAGAGTTTTAATAGATCCTCTAATATCTAGATAGTCTTATTAGACTGCCCAACCGACTGCAGGTGAAAAATTGAACTAAAATTCAATTTAGTACCTAAACTTTATTGAATTCCTCTCCATAGCTTGGTGGTAAATTTTCCATCACATTCGAAAATAATAACTCTTAGAATCCCATGAATTCTAACATTATCACACATATATAATTATGCTAGCTTCTCCACTTAATATGTCTGTCTCGTTAGAAGATTATGAGCTAACTTAATCAATCTATCTACCACAACACATACATCATTATTACCTTGCATCGACTTTGGGAAACATACAATAAAATTCATAATGATTCTTCCCATTTTCATTCAAAATTAGATAAGGGTTGCAACAAACCACTTGGCATATGGTGTTATGCTTTAACAAATTAACATGTTATACATCTAGAAAGAAACTATGCTACATCTCACTTCAAATCCATGCCACAAAAACATCAATTTCAGATCATTATACATTTTATAACTACCTAGATCAATCATATAACTAGAATAGTGAACTTTATGCAAGATCTCCTTCCTCGGAGTATCACACACTAAAACCCATAATCAACCTCTACACGTCACAATACCCTGATCATTCACTTATAATTCAGCTCTTTTTTAGTTTAAACTGGCTCAACTAGATTTATATATACCTTATTAGTTTTATGAGCTTCCTTAATATTCTTTTGTAAAGAGGGGTGAACAACAATCTAAGAAATTTCTCATGTAGGAACATTAAATAAACATACAACTTCTAGCTCTAACTTTTCCATCTCCCAAAACAGAATTGCCTCAAAGTTAATCATGCTTTCCATTCCAACAAACTTCTTGCTAATAGCATCGGTTGTAATAGTAGCCTTACCAAGTTGATAAGCAACACTCAAATCATAATCCTTAATAAGTTCTAACCACTCTCTCTACCTTAAATTTAATTCCTTGTGAGTGAAGATGTACTTTGAACTCTAATGGTTAGTATGTATTTTACATCTCACTCCTTACAAATAATACCTCCAGAATTTTAGAGCAAATATAAATGTTGTGAACTTTAATCATGAGCAAGATATTTCTTCTCATGTGGCTTTAATTTCTTTGAAGCATGATTGATCATCCTACTATTCTGTCACAATACATATCTTAATCCTCCCAGAGAAGCATCACTGAATACTTAAAATTCACTGCAACACTAGATGAAACCATTAGCATAGTAGATAACACTAAACAATTCTCCAACCTCTAAAAATTGACCTCATACTCTAATGTCCTATCAAAAGCCACAACCTTCTAAATCAATCTTGTTAAAGGGATCCCTACATATGAAAAACCTCTGACAAACTTCCTATAATAGCTAGTTGTGGTAAGAAAATTATGGACCTTTAACTCTAAAGTAAGTCTCAGCCAATCTATCATAACCTATACTTTTTGAGGATCTAAAAATATCCCATCCTTATTAACAATATAATCTAGAAAGGAAACATGCCTCAATTAAAACTTGTACTTTTAAAAAACTCAGCCTAATACTGATGCTACCTCAACATCTCTAATTCCAATCTCAAGTACATCAAATGATCATCTTAAGTCCTCAAATACACTGGAATATTGGAATATCATCAATGAACATAATAATAAATTAATCTAAAATTTCCTTGAATACACTATTCATCAAATTTATGAATACTACCAATGCATTTGTTATGATTGAAGGCATAACAAAAAACTCATAAAGCCCATTACTGGCCTCTTTTTTGGCATTGGTCTTTGCTTTTCACAACATTTGATCCTTTATTATGTTTTTAAAATATTTGTGCTCAGGTTGATGCTAATTTAACAAATATTTCATGCACATATTTGTCCCTTACATAAAATTTTTCCATCGGAGGCTTGTCTTACGAAATGGATTGCACTATTGGGTATAGCTTGTTGAGATGGATCAAAAGAGAGTATTTGTACTCGAATCAGATATCATTTGAAGTGTGATGAGGAGAGAGAATGTTAGGGACATTTTCTTAATCAGCTAATAATTAAAATAAATTTAAAAATCCTAAAAAATCTAAAATACATTACCATTAGCAAATCAAGACATAACCTTAATTTACAAAATCCATAAATTAACACACACACACACAAAGACATATATATATACTCATTCAAATTAATTTTAGTTTAAGCTTAGATGCAAATTAAATCAACATTGTCCTATCATATCTTTCCAAATCAAGCAAAATTTTATCCAATATTATGATTGTAAATATATAACAAGTACATTTTCATTACTTGGTTCAATGATTAATGTATAAAATATTTGAATGTTAGATTTCCTTTCTTGATAAAGTCTGAAATAAAATTATTCATTCCTCCTCTATTGAGGATTAAAACTACTACAATATGTATTTCTTTCTTAAAATCAGAATTTCATTAGGTATGTTTTCATCCCGGATGGCTAAGCATGGAAATTTTTTGTATTCATTCTTTTGATGCAAATGAAATATAATTTTCTAAGCTTACAGTTTCCAATAATTTGAAATTCTATATATACAAAACTTATGGTTTGTATTAGCACTAATTTAAGAGAAATATATATGCATTGGATTAATTGATGGACCTATGAATTTTATTATTATTATTATTATATCTGTAATTTAACTTTCATTTTGGTTAACATGGAAAATAGTTAGTAGACTGTCATTTGTTTAAGATGAACTTGAATCAGATCAAAGTGATAGAAATGATTCAGTAAATCTAATTATAGTTTGATTTAAGATGAACGAGGTTAAGAAACAAAATCTATGTAGTTATTTGTTTTGGTAGTACTTAAATTTCATCCAGCTTTTGACTAATTTACTAATTTACTTAAATTTCATTCAGCTCTTGATACACATAACTAGATTCTGACAAAGTGACTTTTAAAATTGAGACAGCTACATGTTTACTCATGCTCTAATATCGCAACAGAAAAATCACGCATTACCGGCAGATTTATTGACGATAAATTATTAATTTTTAGGTAATTTAAAGTTTTTCGATGGAATCCTGGCGGAATAAAATTCGATGGGTAAAACGAGCGTTGAAAAAAAAAAATTCTGTCAAAAAAAAAAAAACTACTGAAAAAATTTTCCAATCCCCAAACTAATTTTAGTCCATTCCTCGATCAAATTCCAATTCAATCTTCAATTCAACCTTCAATTCAACCTTCAATCAATCTTCAATCAGCCCTTAATTATATCCAATCATTCACAATCATCCATTTGATTGTAACTTATGTGGATAATTCAAATTCAATTAATTAAACACATAGCCCAGTTCAAATCTAGAATTCAGATTTTGAGTGATCTTTCAATCACTTTAAAACCCAATCAAATGACGTCTGACTCATGATCTGCCAATTTTATATTGATTAGGCATGTCCCTAGAGTCAACCTCCAAATTTGATCTTAAAATTTTTTAGCTATTTATTAATAAATAAAGTTCTTTTAAAATATTCAAAACAACATTTCATTGTTTATTAGATGTTTTCATTATTTTTAAATAAGAATCACCCCAACTGTCATGCACGATCTATAATTAATGGCCACCATTGTCGTTGTGCACCATGAACACATTATGCAATATGCAATAAAAAAAAAAGAAAGTGATCCCAATCAACAACTTATTGTTCTCCTCCCTAGGCTATTCCATGTATTTTGTCATCTTTTTTAACATAGAGAATGTATTGGAAGAGGAGTTCAGAGCATTGTAGGTCTCAACATCATCTTATATAAGTATTGTAGGTCTCATCATCAAATGGCTATAGCAAGTATATTTGAGACCTACAAAGCATTGTAGGTCTCACCCTCATCTTATAGAATTAAGGAAAGTTTGGTGGAGTTCAGAGCCTAGTTGGAGTTGAATTAGAGGTAATTGAGGTGTATGATCAGTTGAACTAGCTTGAACTAGCTCAACTAGATCAAGCTGATCAATCACTAGTTCAGAGAGCCAATGATGGATGATTTAATTATCCAAGGTTACTGTGAATCACTTGAATATTAGCTGGGTTTTTGCAAATCAATTGATTGTTCATCAACTAAATTGAATGGTCTGTATGTTGATTGAAGATTAACTAGGAATGATTTGAAGTGTAATTGAATGTTGAATGTATTGTTGATTGATTGAAATGTAACTAAAGTGATGATTGTATGGACGATTGATTTATTGCAGGATGGTTGATTGATGATTGATTACATGTTGATTAATGACTGTAGATTTGAAGGTTGAATGATTGACAGCTGGATGACCATCAATGCTTGTAACATGGTGGGAGGATGCTTATCGATGGTGTTAGTGTTAGTGTTGCAATGGGGGAATCCCATTAGCTAAGTGCTCATTGATGTGATGTTGCATGATTTTGTTAATGGAGAAACCTTTTTAGTGACTTATGTAACACAACTGAGTGGTTTTATTTAAGACAATTTCTTGTTTGCATCTACCACATACACATATTTGTTAGCATGGTGAGATTTTATAATTCATGTCATTGTGTCATAAGACACTAACTATACACACCTTTTTTGCATGGTGGTTAGACCTAGACTCCCTGTAGAATCCCTAATGCTGGGGAGATGGCAAGAGGTTGCTAAAATTTTGAATGAAGATAAACTTGAAAATACACTATAGGGAACCTAAGGCTTGCAAATTCTAAATAACCTAAGCAAAAATTATACAAGATAAATATTTAAAAATGAAATACAAGTAGTAGAAAAATAACAAAAATAAAAAAAATAAAAAATCAAATAGGGAACAAAGACTTATAGAAAACTGAATTGAACTTGCAAGCTTAACAAAGAACAAATAAAACCACATGAAAACACTAAGAAATCTATATCTTAAGCTCAAATGAAATAAAAAGTTTTGGAACATGAGAAATAACCCTCTCATTTCCCTCATATTTATGAGGAGGGGAGAAGTACCATGGGGATTGCAACAATAATTAAATAATATTATTTTAATCCCTAAAGTATGACATGACTAAAATATCCTCATACTCATGTTTGCACCCATCCCATATTCATTCCAATTTCCCCTTCTTTACTACTAAATCCACAACCCCCTTTTGTGCAAGTGGACAAAAGGTGAATGAATAAAATTATAAATATTAAAAAATAAAAAAATTACATATAATTATCAATTACACCAAACTTTCCAAGATAACTTTCAAATTATGATATGCAACATCCCAAAATTCATGTAAAAATGTGAAGGTGAATACAATAACCCTGGGATACTTTCAAGTCATGTGCATCTATTCTGAGATAGTCCTCAAACTCTATTATGTTAAGAAGCATGCAAATACCTCAGGTGTACCAGATATCACACATAATCATCATGTAGGTGGGCTGGAGATCATACAAGTACATAATGAAAGTACACTAAAAAATTGCATAAAACAACCACTTTCTTGAAAAATGGAAAATCCACGTATGTTCTGATGAACGTGACAAATTTGCGAGCATGACAAATATGAAAAAATGATATTTGAAAATGTTATATAGACTAGAAAATTATAAATAAACTTCAAAATTTTCTATTATGAAAAACGTGCAATTATTCTATATAAATACACTAAAATTATGCAAGTGCATTGTGTGAATTCATTAAAAAGCATGTCAACACATATAAAGTATGTAAATACGCACATGCAAGAGCACCAAAAAGAGTGTGGGTCTATCATACAATCTCATTTAAAATTAGGCACATCATTTTAAAAAAAATTAAAAACACTTCCATTTGCTTTGATCACTGCACCAAACTCCTAAATCGAATGTCCAAGAATACTGCTAGGGCAAGAAATGTGAAGTAAATTTAAATTTTAAGTCTAGTCCACCACCTTGAAAAGGACTAGAGTTGACAAAACTTCAATTCATAAATGATTATACATTTTCAAAATCCACTATGATAAATGATTTTAAGTTCATGTTTGGTCCTTAAAGCCTTAAAAAATTGGCAAACAAATAGAGTTGAAAAATTTTGAATAGTGAAGTTAATTTACCCAAATCCTCGATGATGGCTATATTGAAAGTAAATCTAAACTAGATATGACTCTACTTTTTTTTTTAAAATATCCTTGAAATCTTATAAAATATAAGTAAATTTTAAGTGACTTTAATGTCACCCCAATGATGATTATGCTCAATGTGAATCTCAACAGGAGGCAAACTATATCATTTTAAATACTTCAAAATTCTTGATTCAATATAAATATTTTTAAAATGACCTAAAGGTCATCCCAATGATGCTCATATTGAAAGTGAATCTCAACTAGAGGGGACTCTACTATCTTAAACACTTCCATATTTCTATAAAATATAAATATATTTTTTAAAGTGACATCAAAGTCACTCTGATGATGGTCACGTTGACATCTAAGTTGAAGGGGACTACCAAATTTTTAAAAATACTACCAAATTCTAGATTTACCCATTCATGGCCTAAATTTTGATAAAGTTTAAAAAAATTAACATATGTCATAATTCAAATATTTAAAGTGAAAATTAACTAAAAAAACTTAAAATAAAAATCCATCCACCCACAACAATATTTTATTAAGAAGGATAAATTAGAGTAACTTCAACTTACAAAAAATAAACATCCAATAAAGACTATCATTAATATTTATTCTGAAAAATCCCTTACTGGTAAGGATGTAGCACATGTTCTCTAATAGCTGATTTTACCACTAAATGACACCACAGGTTAACAGTTACAAATGGTATTGTTGACCTCATTATTCGAGGTCAATTTCCCCTGACTCAATTCTAGCACCTAGGTCTTCGTAGCCTAGAATAGACGTCACCCGCAGGATTTCCCTTAGGTGGACACCTAATGACGTAGCATCGATTCGAACCTATCACTCAACTCGAATGAAAATCAATTCAATCCAATTTTAATTCAACTCCAAACGAACTCAACTCAAGCCCGCTTTATGATTTGTTGATGTCGATCGACTCAATCTAATTTATTTTCGATCAAATTGATGCATCATTAAGCTCAAAATCAACTCACCAATCAAATCAAATTAACTCAAATTGAATTCGATTTCAATGGCTCCGATTAACCCGTTTTGACTCGTCACAAGTATATATATAATAATAATTGATACGTCGTCAAAAATTATCTTAATCGGGCACGAATCTCGATGCAAAATTAAGTTTGGAAGCTTCAAAAATTAATTCGGAGATCATCCGAACTCCGATTTCAGCAAACTTACAGTCGAACTGAGCGTCTCAGGAATACAAACCCAACGACACCAAGATCAACCCAATCCGAGCCAAAATGAGTCCGAATCAAGGGCTCAAAGCGCTGTTGGAAGGTTCAAACTGCAATTTGAGTTACCAAACGGTCTCCGATTTTGACGAGCTTATACTCGAATCTAACGGCTTGACGAGAATAATCCAATGAGCCTAAGATCACCGAATTCCGAAATCATTAAGTCCTTCAAATGTCCAACGAACGGTCCACGGTCAAGGGGTTCAGCAACAACCCATAACCACCTACTCTCCCTCAACCCAAAAAAACCGTCCAAGCCTCCTCCTCTCATACATGATACGTCCAAGCCTCCCCCGCTCACGCACAAATCCCAAAACTTCCCACTCTCTCATTCACGAAGCCGAGCCCCATTCGAAAACAACTCCTCTCCCTTTCTCTTGCATTCGCACACAGCAAAACTGCTCCTCTCTCTCTCAGTTCGAAGAGAAGCCCCACGCCTCTTCCCAGTTCGCAGAACGTAAAAACCCCCAAAACCCGTCGCTTATCTCATTGGCAACCTCCTCATGATCCCTCTCTCTCAATTTCGGAAGTTCAGAACCACTCTCTCCCACTTTCTACCCCGAAATCAACCCAGACGAAGCCCAGGATCTCCCGTCCAGAGCAGTTCGCGTGAGACCCTACTCCCGATCTCTCTCTTATTTCGGACAGAACCGTCCCCTGCAGTTCGGAACTCATCCCTATTCGCAAGAAACGAAGCCCCCAGCCCGTCTCTCTCTCTGCTTCGTGCGACACCAAGGCGAACTCCCCTCTAAGTTCGCAAACCTCTTCAGGTCCATCGCCTCTCTCTCGCACAAGAAGCCCAGGCGAGAGACCTCTCTATCCCGTCGCTTCTGAGCTCGCACTCCAGACCTGTAGTTCACAACTCCCTCTTCGATCTGCTCAGCCCTCGAAAGTGCTGTTCTCGCCTCCTCTGCTCTAGCCGAAGGATCCCTATCTTTCTCTGCTCTTGATGGTTCTGAAAACCTTCTCATCCTTGGGTAATCCTCTTTACTTCTCCTTCTACTGCAGCATTTCTTCATTTCCTCCTCCTCCATTGTGGAGATAGTTACAATTGCAATGTTTGTCTCACCGAAATAATAATAACAAGGGATGTCATGAACAATTAGTGGATCTTATTTAGAGTCGGATTATATTTATCACTTCTTTGGGTTTAGCATATATTTGAAAATGATACAAGATATGATGATTGATGATTCTCTTACAACTTGATAGCCATTCATTACATCATAAATACTTTATACAAGGGTTTATTGATGTGTTGTATATTTATGTGTATATAGTTGTTTCATGTGTTCTTTAGAGAAAATCATATATGATTCCATGAACAAATTATTTCATGATTAACTTTGTAAAGCTCCCATTGCATACACTATTTGCTTCGATATCATCTTTACATAATTTAGATGGAAAGTTAGGTAGCTATATGAAAAACTTTCTTGAATAATTGTTGAATGAGTATGAAGTTACTATAATTCTCCTTTCCCCTCTCAAACTTTAGCATATGTATTTGTAACATTTTTTTTTTGTGATAAAACTTATGGAAGGTAATTTGAAATGTTTCATGTTATACTTTGGAAATGTGAAATCGTATATAGGAAAAGTAAAGTGTTCATTTTCTAAAAGTGTTTGTGTTAAGAGAGAGGTGTAAGCTACTTTGAAAAGTCAATTGTAAGAAATTTTTAAGAATGAGAATTTTGTTTATTTTAGAGGGTGATTTGTATATGTCTTGAAAGGTGAAATGTTTTGAAAAGTGAATTGTACAATTTTGGAAAGATGAAAAATGTGCATAATTTGAAATGTGAATTAATTGATTTGTGTTTGAATTAAAAAGGTGAAATATGTAAGTGTGGAATAGTGAAGCGTATGAAGTATTGAAGCAAATTGTATTGTTTTAAAAATGGAGAAGTATGTTAGAAAGTGTATGGAGTCTGAAAGATTGAAATTCATAAAGGTTGAAAAGTGAAACTTGTGAGTGATATTTAAAAAGTAGAGCTCAAGTACATGTTCAAAAGATGAAAATGAATAATTTTGGATAGTGGAGTGTATGAGTGGAAAGGTAATTTGTAATAGAAGAGTGTGGATTGTGAATGGTAAAGTGTATGTTTGGTTTTGAAAAAGAAATTTTGGGATTTTGGAAAATGTAATGTGTAAAAGTGGAGATGTATTTGGAATTGTATGTGTTGAAAGGTAAAAATTGTGTGTTTTTGAAAAATATGTGTTGAAGTTTGAAATGTGTTTAAAGGTGTATTGAATATTGAAATGTTTGAAAGTATTTTTGATAAGGAAAGGTATAGAGAGTATGATTTTGAGATGGGAGAAGTGTACAAGTGTGAGGTAAAGTATTTGATTTGTGAAAATTGTATAAGTTTGGAAGAGTGTAAATGAATGTTAGAAAAATATAAAATAAATTGTAGAGAAGTGAAAGGTTTTAAAAGGCAAGCAACATAATCGGTGTTCAAGCCCGAAGAAAGGTACATCTTTATTTTCAGTAAAATTTTAATTATTTTATTATTATTAAATGTGCTTTCTAATACCTGTTTTCCCTGTTCTCTTCTCTTTATTGACATGAACTAAGAGGAACGATACCGGTCGAGGGAACAAAAGGACAAGGAGCTAATGACGTCAGTCGCCTCTATCCAACCGGGTAGAGGTGCTACGGGCGGAACCACCGAGTCGTAGCCCCCGGTGTGTGAGTATTTCTAAACTTAGAAAACCTTTAGAGACCCCTTGATGTGTTTTGCGTAAATCCTTCCCTTTTAGGTTTCTGTAGTAACTTCAATTTTATTAAGATTACTTTTGTTTTATCGTAGATCCCTAAACCCTATTTCTACGTACGAAAAGTCCTAAGGGTTAGTAATAACAAAAATTTTCACCTATATAACAGTAGTGACACTTAAGGACAAAAATTAAGGACCGGGTCTTAGAAAATTTAGACTTATGATGTATGTACATTTTATGATAGAGACATATAACATAGAAAACTTAGCGACATTCATTTTATTATTATTGATATTATTATTTTATTTTATTTTATTTTTACTTATTTATTTAACAAATTAAATTTAATTAACTAAAAATTTTCTTTTAAATAACAATTGATTTAGGATATATCAAAACCACACTTTCTAATACACACACTTAGAATTGTTTGTTAGGACAACCGACTTTAGCTTTAGGTTAGGCCGGTGTTTATTTCCTTACTGCATTGTGATGGGCTTTTTCTCGAGTTTCATTGCATGTTGGATGTAAAATTGTTGGTATGTTTGTCTACTTATTTTTATTGCACTTTGTGATGTGATTTGATTTGACGATTAGATTACCCGTAGGTTAGGAGCGATCTGGTTGTTAAAAAAATTTTCTGCAGGTGGCCACACTCATGCAGGACTGTAAAAAGGGGATAATTAATCAATAATCATATAAATGCTACAGGTGCTTCAGCTGCTTAGCCTTCAAAATGAAAAAGAGTGTGGCCAAATGTGGCTGGTGGATTTAATTCAAAATGCAAACATATAATTGCTTGGGATAATTTTTATTATAAACTATTTAGGATAACCCTGCAGGTGGTCTAGATTTTTTTTTTCTTTCTGTGATGTAAATGTGAATGTAAGTGTAATGTAATAAAAGTAAAAAAATGTGAAAGTGATTTTGAAAGTGGGATATTACATCCAATTTGGAATCCAAAGAAAGGAGAATATACCTTAAAGGATTATTATCTTTTATTTGGAAAGCCAAATTATGATGATTCAATATCCAAATAGAAAAGAAAATACCCCTCTTAGGGATGAGTTTCTTTCCATTTGGATATCCAGAACCCGACGGACCAGAGAAGTTTGTAGAAAAAAGAAAAGACAGAACGAGAAGATTGAAGAAAGAAGATGAAGAAATGAAGATTCAAGGAACAGTATATCCCATTTCAAAAATCACTTGCGTCATTCTTAGGATTAGAATCCGGGTTTGTTGTCAGTGGTGCCCGACCACTTTACTTTTCTGCAAATTCTGGATGTAATATGGACATTGGACATTGGACATTATATTTGGATTATTAAAATTGATTGTTTATATTGTTTGTGCAGTAGATTTTTTTTAGGACCTTGCATGCCATGTTTTGTTTTAGCTTGGATTCGAATCGGAGAGATTTTTTTTTTTTGTAAGGGTACGCTCAAAATTCTTTTACTTGAAATTCTAATAAAATTTTTAGGCTCACATAGTAACTCTAACGATCTAAGAAGTAAGCTCGGGACCGCCGAGAGTCAGCATAAGCATATTAATATTTTCTCTTCCTTATTAGGCACCTCCCCGCCTGCGGGTTTTGGCAGACCACTTGACCTATGAGGGTGCAGTTCTGTCAAGGGGAAGTTATGCATTCTCTAGGGAAAATCTATTTTCTAAGCCTAAATTTTTAAATTACTTCATTATCATTTTATGCATTCGAGTCAATTAGCATGCATTGCATTAAATACAAATTAAAAAGAGTCTAAAATATTAATTGCATTTCTAGACATTTTTCACCCTACATAAGTCAAGGGGCCAATTAGGAACTGTCTTAGATGTCGGCCCCTAATTCCTTAAAACTTAAGCAACGTCCCTACCCATCTTTCATAAGAGACTGCATACATGGTTTTAAAGCGCCTAGGTGGTTAGCTGGCTCCCCAATCCAGTCAGGGTAAGTCCAGATTTGCATTTCATTAGTTAGGTTCGGGTCACTATTTTATAGTACCCAAACTAGATTTAGGTTCTGAGGCAGATTCTTTTTAGATCTTAAGTCCTCTTCCTCCGGGAATATAATCCCAAATTTCTAATAAAATGTCAACTTAAATATAAAATTTTCTCTTAAAATGTAAAGCCCAACATAGGGTAGGCTGAGGTCGTCTCTGAGCTTCTCAGAATCCGACGCCTCCTACTTTTCCTCATTTGACTCGCTAATAAATGTTCAACATTGAGCTTTCTCCTTAAAAAATTCGTGCTTTTGTTTCCTTGTCTTCTACTTTGTACTCAAAAGGGTATGAAATCACTGCTTTAATCGAGAGTTTTCTTAGGAGCTTTTCTCCTAGGATGTAATTAACTATAGGGGCTTGCCTCTATATGGATTTGAGAACCCCAGACTAAAATAAACCTTGTTTTATTCATATAAAACAAGGGAAGAATCTTTGGGAACGTAGATATTTTTTTTTTAAAATCTCATTTTTAATTTTGAATTGACTTGTAGAATGTTATTATTATCTTTTCAGATAATATAATATTATACTTGTTATATTCAACTTTAGAAATGATGAATTTTATAAAACTCATTCTCGCTTTTGGATATCTTGAAGAATGTTATGTTCGTCTTTTAAGATGATATAATATTTTTCTTGCCATATCTAAATAAAAGAATGAATAAACTTTTTCAAAAACGTATTTCTATCTTTAAACATATTCTATAGAATTTCATGTTCATCTTTTGAGATAATATGTTATTCTTTGAACTATGTTTGATTATAGAAATATCAATTTTCAAAACCCTATTTTGATATTGAATCCATTATAGAATATTGTGTCAACCTCTCGAGACTGTACTTTATTCTTAATGCAGTATTCGATTACAAAATAGGAAAAGTCAAATCTGCGTGGTGATACACAATTTTTCTTCACCAGGTATTAGAGCAATACATCAGCTGAAAGATTGGAACTAAGTGTCATACACGATAAAGTGCTACGTCATGGGAGTTACCTCTTAAATATTGTATGGGACGAAGTGCTGCTTGAAAGGAATCACCACTTGAACCTGTAGGGGGCATATCTAAAATCCTATTTTCTTGGTAGATGATTCTATGATAAGGATACTGGCGATGATATCAGTTACTTAATGACGGAGATGGTGAAAGTCCTTAAATAAAAAAAAGCTAAACTCTTAAGTATCCAGACACCTTTTGGTGTAATAGTTAAAATTTCATTAAAAACTTCATAGTTAAGCGTACTCCTTCCGGAGAAATTTTGGGATGGATGATCTCCTGCAAAGTTACACTAACAGAATAAAATCATGGGCTCATAGGCCAAAGTGAATTATCTCTCGGCAGTTAATAATTTGGACTGCTAAAACAACTGATTAAGATTTTTTGATCAGGTTGGGTCCAATACCTCATCGTATTAAGTAGATTAGAGATAGTGATAGATTGAGATAATAGAACCATGAGATATTAATTTGATTCATCATCACTCACTCACCTCTCACTTTAAGTGTATCGTGGTAAATTCCAGGAATCAAAATGCAAACCATAAAATTGCTGCTATTGTACGCTGAATATTTAATGCTTATATGATAACTAGCCTTAATTAAAAATTCTATCTCCTTACCAAAAGGGCTAATTAACCATAATGATTTGCGCCTATGAGAAATTAAATCTCATATTATAAAATTCCTGTAAAATGAGGATAAACTTTCTAGGTATTGTCTTATTTTAAATTTAAAGTGCATTTTAAATATTCACTCAATAACATCATTCGTTAAAACTCTTCTTACCAAAAAAAAAAAAAAAATAGAGATATTGGAGTTCAAAATTTTGAAGCTCATAATGTCAATTAGAGAATTTAAAGCATTTTTTTCTAAATTAAACTTTTTTTTATAAAAAGTGCTTATCATGACGACCTCTTTGTCGAATTTTTATTACGTCCAATGTAAGGACGTAGAGGAACGTCCGGTTGGAAGCAAAATCCCGCCAAAAAATTCGGTATTTGCTTGGTACAACTAGGTATTATTTGATATTAACGATGAATACCGCTCTTTGAAGACCAATACCGAGCTGTACCGAGAAATACAGAGTTGTACCGAGTTTTTCTAGGAAAAACTCGGTACAACTTTTGTATAACTCAGTATTTCTCGGTTTAGCTCGGTATTACTCGGTATTGGGTCTTCAAATGATGGTATTCCTCGTTATTGTTTGGTGTTGCTCGGTATTTGCTCGGTACAACTCATTTTTTGGCGGGATTTGGCCTCCGACCGGAGGAGGACGTAATAATTGTTCCTCTTTGTCAATTCATTTTTTTATTTAATTTTTTTTTTAATTTGAGAGGTTGTAGGTGTTAAACTTTGGTTTTGTAGGCTTAAGAGTTGACCTAGAGATCCTGTAGTCCCTTTGTTTGCATTCGTGGTCGTGGGTCCGACTTCCCTAATACGCGTTCATTGCACGTGAAAAAATTCAAAAAAACAGCCGGCCGAAAATCTTACAGAATTCGCCGGCCGGTCTCTTCTATCAGGTCGGCCGACGGGTTCACCGTTTCAAACGGTTCACCTGAACCGGAGTAGTTAGATTAATGTTCTCAAAATTTCAGAACATCCTTTCTGCTACATGAGTTTCGGGACTCGAACTCCAACGTAGGAGCTCCTCCCTCCTCGCACTGGGCGTGGCTGACGTCCGTCTCCCAGGCGAAGGGGAGCGTGCCCCGGCACCGCTGATCTCCGGCCATCACAGACGCGTCATCGATCGGCGAGATCGGCTCCGGACGTTTTGCCTCCGGTTATCCGCTACGTCGGTCAAGGTAGAGCATTGCCCTCTTCGTCGAATTCATCCATCTCGCAGCCGTCTCCACTTTCTTTTATTGCCTCTCTTCCACATATTCCGATAACTCGTTGTCTTCTTGAATTTTTGTGTTGGATTTTTTTCTTTTTGATTCGTTGATTTTCTTGAATTTGCTTTTTAAAAGTTTTTATCGTGCGTTTTATTTTAATATGATAATTTTATCTGTTGCGCTTACGTGGAGGCTAGAACTGAGACAAAGAACTGAGATTTCGTGTTTTCTATCGTGATTGAGGTTGAAGCTGTACTTGACCAGTTGATTTACGGCTTCATCGAGCTCTTATTAAATACTGAATTTGTTTAACATCTATTTTCATAAGATCGTTTATTTAGCCAATTTGTATCATATTGTTTCGAGTTATTGTCAAGTATCGGAATTGAAATCACTTTGTTGAAGATGCTATTCTTATTAGTTCTGTTTTGGCAGAAATCTGTCTTGGTTGGAGGTGAGTTGATTATCTGTATCCTGGATTTCTTTTGAGGAAAGTGCTTGGGTTCCTCTTGTGACTTAAAAAAAATGGTGGTTTCTGATGATAGGGTTCTTCTCACAGGTATCATCATACCTCTTTTAACACAATCTTTTTTTTTTTTTTGGTTGATTTCAAAACATAGGAAGGGCATTCTATGCATGATGCTTGGTTGTTGCAGTTGTGGTTACATGATCAAGTGGTTGTAGTTCACTTGGCTGCATGAATTGTTGACTGCTTTTTCTGTTATAACCCAACCAGAGAATTTCATGTGTTATTTTGCTTTCTGATTTGGATATTGGCCCATAAGGAAAGCAGAAAAAATCAAACCATTCATGTGCATGCATTAATCAGTAGGCTATCTTGATCTCAGGAAGGTTTCATGCATAACTAATGTGACTTTTTATGCTTTTCTGTAGATTTTTTTTATATGCTCATGTGGCATGATACAATCAAGAATATAGTTTTTTTTATTGATAAGATGAAAATTAGAATATACTTCTGCATTTATCTCATCATAGAGTAGATGATGTTCATATTGATGTCCTTTTAAGTATTGTGATTGTGTGACCGGTTGAAATTTTAATTCGTTTGGATTTAATATCCAAGCTTATACCCCCTTAACCATGTCACTTTTGATGCTGTTCCTTCATGAACCGACACATTTAAAAGAGGTGTTTGCATTGACAAGCCTGGCAATGGTCATAGCTTCCCTTCATGAATTAGATCTTTTAATTGCATGCCTAGGAAATAAAATATGTTACCTTATACAATGTAAGATCATTGTTGCATTTTCATCAACTATCAGTTTGTTTGGGAAAATAATAATTTGAAGAATTGGAGTCTTGAACTTGTGAACTAGAAGTGCATACTAAAGTGATTTAAAAAGGTGGAGCAGTTATAAGAATATATTCCATATAGAACTTGAATTGTTCACATGGCCTCTGTGAATGACATTTGATGCCACATGACCATCCATTTTAACCATTGATAATAAATGAATGACCAATCTTATAAAAATGCAAAAAAAAACTTAAAATAGTCCCTAGACTATTCATATGTTGCCAATTTAGTCTCAGAGTATCATGTTGCTCTACTTTAGTCTATGGACTATATAAAATTGATAAAAAATGGTTCCGCATGTTGTATCTGTGATATAAAATTTATCTCTATTTAGTCCCAAAGAGATCATTTTGAATCAATTTTGTATAGTCAAGAGACTAAATTGGAGCATGGTGCTACTCTAGAATCAAATTAGCCATATATGAATAGTCGGTGAACTATTTTGATGTTGAACCTAGATTCAAAATAAATGTTATATTTGGACTCGAACTTTAAGTCAATTCATTGATCATCTCACTTAAGTATCATATCAATGATATAATGTATACAAAAGAAGGGTTTATTTTGTGCGTGAAGCTTCTCCCCTATGGGTGGAGGATTTTGTTACACAAACTTTTTATCTGATTTTGCAAAGACGCTGCTTTTATGATTCAAACATATGGACCTAGATGATAATAGCTCGTAGATGATACTAGAGGAAATTCAACCACTAGCATCACCATGAGTTAGAGCCTAGATTACCACTAATACCATCCAACATACTAAGTTAAAAATTTATTAGTATGATGTTTGGTTATTATATTTAATTGTTCTGTATTTTGTCTGCTAACCTGCAGTATGCCCCTATTTAGACAAGATTTCTATATTCATATAGAGGTTTTGGTATGGCTTTGGAAACCTAGAGACCTGTTTTGTAGGTTTCAAGGGATTTGGATTTTAAAGACATATTGTGTGTGATTTCTAGAATTTAGCAGTAAAATTAATTTGAGATGGGAACTTCCAATTTTGATGGGTGCAGTATTGTTAATTTAATTTCCTAGGTCATTTTTGTCATGTTATGTTCGTTAAAAATGCAGCTAAGGAGTGGAGTTGAATGTTGCAAGATTGTCTATCATTCTGAAGCTCAAACATTAATATGGCGCATTTTAAAGTTGGCAGCTTGATACCTGTGTAACCATCCTATGGAGATATTTGTGATCATTTAAGAGAAATGAATTGCCAAACAACATGACAACTTGAAAGCTGATAGCAAGTAGCCCATTTTCGAACCTGCAAACCTTTTTATTTCGTAGCATAACCCTATGAAAATCAAACTATATTAACCATTTGAAGTCGAAGGCTTTGCAATATTAATAGAATTTTAATCAATTGAACTACAATCAATATGCCTAACTCCTCTATGACTAAGTAGTAGGTTGTTCATAACATTAACCGTATATAACTTGATAATTAACTGTGGAAAACATTGAGAATCCATTCGCATCATCTTCATTTATTTACTTGTCATGAAAATCACATTCTTGAATCCATATGAATTGGTAGATAGTAAGTAATCTTCTTAGAATGAACCCTAGCTTCTTTAAGCATTTTTCTATTTTTCTGGGTTTGATAGAATATAGCTCCGAGTTACCTAAAATGGTGGTAGATTAATATTAGATAAAATGATCAAATTATTTACTCGACTATTTTGTGGGGGACCATTTAACCACAGACTTTATAAAATGCCTAATTTGATCCCTTAACTATCTCTTTAATCAGGGACCAAAATAGTCCCTTCGTCTATATCAATGTTATGAAGATAAGGTAAAAGTTATCTTTCACGCTTGAATTTAAGGTATTTGATCATTTTAGTTTTATTATTGATAAATTTTTATTTATTATTATAATCTTTTAAGAACTTATCCTAAACAAGAAGGCCCTCGCGCATGACCTCGCGTAATTAAGGTTAAGTAAAGAGGTGAGATGCGAGATGGGTTAGGAATGACCATAGGAGATTTCACTATGCGAGGAGGTTTTCCTGCGAAGTCGTAAATGAAAATTTGAAGAGAAGTCACAACTTATTCATAGCTTACCCGCACATCCTCAAACGCAAAGTGAAGTGCAAACTACAAAGCAACTTACATGTGTAGCTCTCGGCTGATCAAAAAAGAGGAGTGGAAGCTATCAACCTTAGTATTCTTCATGTGATGACTGAAAAATGTCCAAACTCATGAATAAACTTACTCTCTAAACATTCATGAATAGATGTAACTCTGAATTTTGAGCATATGGTATTTCTCCTTCACTATCATAATTATCTTTCAAGCTTTTTTTTTTCAAGAAGATTAGTGGCTATAGAACCTGTGTTTCATTATATTGTAGGGAGGTTTAAGGACAATTTTACGTGTAATGCCAATAGAGAATGAGTAAAAGTCAAAATGAGTCATTATAAATCAATCAGGATTTTTTGACAAACTATCCTTTTCTAAACCGAGACATAGATAGGAAGACATCCTATCTTTCTTAATTTCTGTAGAAAATCTTTCCAAAATGAAAGAAAACCCTATGTGATATAGAGCTCAACTTTCATAGCCGACATTGGAGAGGCAAGCATGTGCTGCATGAGTCAAGTCCATTTCAAATTTCTATTGAATCATGGAATATGTAATTTAGTTTTTGAGCTTCAAATTTCCTCCATTGGGCATGTTCATGGGCTATTGCATTCGTAGTATGTTATGATCAACATCATGAAAGGCACATTTTGATTATAACTTTGGTAAAAATTCTCATATGATATGGTTGGAAATCCATGTCACTGTGTTTGGTTCCATGGAGATGCATGGTAAAATTCCTTAAGTGCAATGCAAGATTCACTGAAAACTCTTGCGTCTTAGGTCAACAAGCTTAAGTCTTTGTCTCGGAACAACAAGCTATATTTGAAACAACAACCTTATAAATGGTCCAACATAAACTGCAGGGGTAATTTAGAACTTTACAAGAAATGTCTATGAAAAATCTAGAAACTTGCTCGTATACAGATTTTTTTTAGTGTTATTATTATCATCTGCTCCAGCCTAAATTCATAGAAATAGGGGATCTTAAAATTCTATACATATTTTTGTCTATTTTATAGAATCGCTTTCTTTAGATGTGAAGACTTCTGTCCTTTCCCAATTCGCTTCTGAATGATGTTCAAATGTGAGGCTTGGTTTGTTTGATTCTTTCTTCATCTCTTTTTTTTTTTTTCTTCTTTCATGTTTAGATTTGACAATGTTTATATATCTAATTATTAATTCTGTTTGTGATATAAATGTTGCTGCAGGCTTTGATATTATCTGAAATTTCATTTCTTCTAGGGGATCTAATATTGTTCACATAGAATTGATATTTACTTTTTTCTTCTATGATCATTTGACACATTTTGTGTTTTTTGTTTTCTTTCAGTTGAATCTTTGCATGTTTACTTCTGCATTTGTTTGCATTAGTGGGATTGCATGTTCGTTAGTATGGTCAATTGCGTTGCATATTTGTTTTATATTTTGCATTTCTCATGTCAAAACATTTCGTCTTCTTAGGAATGGTATACCTCATTTCTACGTCACCATGCACATGTAAAAGTACAATATCCTTTTTGCATTAAATGGATATCTCCTTTCCTTTTTATTTTCTTGGTTCAATTCTTTCTTTTTTTGGTTCTTATAAATATGAGAGGATAGGCTATGACACTATGACTGACCTATTGTGAAGATTTGTTTAACTAGAATATAGTGATTTAGGAGAAAGAATCAAGCCAAAAGAAAAAAAAAATTAAAGAGGGGTGGAGGGGGTCTTGATTTTCTTGCCTAAAATTTGAATTTTGGTAAAGGTGTGAATTGACTAAAGAATTCATAAATAAAAATGTCTTGTTCATTCACTACTACAACAACAACATCATGCCTTTATCCCACTACGTGGGGTCGGCTACATGAATCATTTTTCTCTATTGTGTCATATTAAAAGTCAAATTCTCGTTTAAATCTAATAAAGAAAGATCATTTTTAATATTTTCTAACTAAGTCTTCTTAGGTCTGCCTCTACCTTTCTGTGGGCTCCGAAAATTCGGCCTCGACCTCCACCCGCTTTTTTTATTCGGCGAGGGAGTTTTAACGAACTAGGTTCCGAGGTAAATTTTGCAAGGCAGATGGGTTTGTAGATAAGACACTACCCAGAGATTTCGCCCTCATTTTGTGAGGACTTTATGATCTGAGTTCTGGTTTCCTATAGGCGCAAGCCCCTATAGTTAATTACCTCTCCCGATCACGAGAGAGAACTTTCAATTAAGGCTAGTCGTCAATCAGATACATATAGATACGAGTTATCTGGCATATAGTAGCAGCAATAGGTATGGATTGGTTGAAAAATTTGAGAATTTTGGAAAGTAGTTGGGAATCTGAAGATTTTATATTTAAAGTAGAAATTTCACCATCCTGCACTTAAAGCTGATGGTGGGGGAATGGATGATGGACCCGATCAAGATCCCATGGTTCCGTCATCCCGGGCCATCGTGGTCCCTGGTCTACTTAGTCAGAGGAGGTAGTCGACCCAACCTGACAGAAGGATCCTTGTCGGCAGCCATGGGTTGCTTCGTCCAAGGGGACCTTGTAGATCGGGGT
Source organism: Dendrobium officinale (assembly GCA_019514585.1). Classification (NCBI taxonomy): domain Eukaryota; kingdom Viridiplantae; phylum Streptophyta; class Magnoliopsida; order Asparagales; family Orchidaceae; genus Dendrobium; species Dendrobium officinale. The sequence goes on along the minus strand of CM033691.1, from coordinate 46,541,882 downwards.
TGAATGTTTGTCTAAGGGGACAAATTTAAATCCACCTTAGCTTATAGAGGGCTTTGTGCCCTGTCAATTATATCCTATTGATTCATATCTCAAGGATTTAACGCCATTAAGGAGCGTATTGGCTATGGCCATAACCGCTATCTGTGGTGCCATTTGGCGGCAAAACCACTCGGTTCAGAGGGCCCCGGGTCATAACCGTTTACCTGCAGTGCCATTTGGCGGCAAAACTGCCGGTTAGAGGACACGTACCACGTCCTTACTGGCAAGAGATTGTTTGAGAATGGATCCTAGTAATATTTTCGACTAGGCCTTTGGCTCTTTGTGAGCTAGAGTTTATTTGAATTTGTCCACCCGGCAGACTGTTGCGGAGGGTGGATAGATTTTGCTTTAAGTGTTTAATGGATTGATTTCATTTTAGATATTTTTGGGATTTTTGAGATTTTTAGATTTTTTTGGGATTTTTGGGTGGAGCTTTGGAGTATTTGAAATGAATTTTGGATATTTGGGAGACATTTGAAAATATTTGAGAACCCCTCCGGTTGAGATATGCATTCAACACGGCCATCATCGGGGTGTTCGGGGTCATTTCTCTTTATGGATTGAACCTTGTCAACTCTATCGGGCTGTCGACAGAGGATCGGGTTTCGTAGGCTTTATGCCCTTTGATAGTGAATTCTCATTGTTATAGGCCTTGAAGGCCTAATATGAATGTATTAAGATAAATATAACGGTCGCCACAACCGTATATTTGTTTGTTGGTTCGAACCCTGTCCACTTCTATTGAACCGTATAGAAGGATTAGTTTCGAACCTGAATTCACTTGTCAACCCGCGCAACATCCCTAGACATCACGTGTGTACCAATAACACGCTTGTCGGGGCCCATGCGGGTGTTTGGGGGCATTTTATAATTGTACCCTGTCAACTCCTTTTACTTGTTAAGGAGGATCGGGTTTAAATTTAATAACCCGCGCAGCATCCCTAGACGTCACGTGTGTACCAATAACACGCTCGCCGGCGCCCTTGCGGGTATTTGGGGGAATTTTATAATTGAACCCTGTCCACTCCTTTTATCTTCTTAGGAGGATCGAGTTCAAATTTAATAACCCGCGCAGCATCCCTAGACGTCACGTGTATTTCTATAACAAGCTCGCCGGGGCCCATGCGGGTTGTATGACTGTTTTTACCCCTTTTAGTGTACCTTTGTGTATACAAACTATGGTGCACTTGTGCGGGGGTATTTTGAAAGTATTCGTAGACGCCTTCTATCTGCTTGTACGAATGTTACAGATCCGGTGGCGGGGCGTAGCAGCTTCTGATAGACTTGTTCGCTGCTTGGCACAGGTAGACTGTCGTGCACTATTTGTTGATTTTTGTAGGCGGATCATAGTGCACTAACTAATCTCCTGCCTTGGGTCGTAGGAGCTTGCACTTGTCGTATCCTCCATGCATTTTATTGTGGTCTTTGGTCTTTTCAGTACATTCGCCACTGGTGCATGTAAGTAGGTAGATGTATTTATTTACATATTGAAATTGACTTCAGGATACTGCATTTACTGAAGTCTTTTCACATCTATCCATAAATGACATGTTATACATACATCCGTATTCGTAAAAAGATTGTATGTATTGCAGATCTTTTTTTTTATGGAGACTAAATTAGATGTATAGGGGTCTCCTACAATAACTCGTAGGAGCTCCTCAATTTCATCATTTGTAGGGTTAGATGCATTTTTTTTTGTATCTTGATGCGGATTGTAAGTCATAATCACATGTGTTGCACATCGATCTCCAACACTAATAATGAACAACAATTTTTATAACTGACTGCTTAAATACACCTCTATGGATCAAGCTACTAATCGGATGTTTCTTGATCTATTAGTGACCCAACCATAATTCTTTCCTGATTGTTGTTGACTAGGGAGAAGTCACAACATTTAGTGTATCAAAAAGCATTAGTACTGCCGTTGATCATAGTTATGCATTATCATGGCCTTTACAAACTAGCTATAGAATTTGTTAAAGATTTTTCATGAAGATTTGTAGAATGGTTGTCACATCTTCAAAGATTCATACGAATTATTGTTTATGGATGACTCAAAATCAATGATCATGATTTTGTAATCAAACAATCTTCCTTACGGTCTTCTTGTTGCTTGCAAAATAGTTGTACGTAGAAGCCCTTTATTTTCGAAGGTGAATTGCAATAAGCATGATGAATTTGATATTATCATCATTAGTGTCTTCATTCTAACTGACATGACTCTTACAAGCCAAATAACGTTGTCCAAAAGTTTCATGCCAAGATTTATAATCAGCCTATGCATGAATCCTTGTTTGCTTGTGTGATATTAATTTGAATGCATTTAAATGATCAAAGTGGCTACTTGCTTGAAGATCTTTGCGTTGTTGCTTGTGAGAGAACCATAAGTCTTTTAATGATCCTTATTTGAACAATGATGATTGTCATTTGGCATGGTTCGAATGCCAATATTCAAGGAGAAATTCCAAGTCAAAACTCAAAATTTATTCATGTAAGAGTCTTAGTTCATTCTTGAATCATCACTTGCAATTGTTCATTTACATTCATTTGAGTTCTTTTGTGTCAACATTCAAATCAAGCTCTTAGTCCAAGCTTGAGTCCAAACTCATTCATAGTTCTCTATTGTTCAAAAGTCCACAAGTTTATACATTTCCATTTGCATTTCAATTGAAATGATAGTCCCCCAATATTTCATTGGAGATATTGTATCATCATTCAAATCAAGTTCTACTTGATTTTGAGTCAAATAAGATTCAAGATACAAGTTCAAGATTCATATCTTTTGCATTTGTTCACTTGATCCTTGTTTGAATAATCATGGTTGGCACATGATGCTAGAATATCATGTATCCCTTATGAATTCATCATTTGATAATTTCATATTTGATTGCAATTTTCATTCTTATATGAAGTTCAATTCAACATTGTTCTCTTATATTCAACTTCAATAAATTTCAAATGTCATTATTACTTAACATTCATTTGAGTCCCATTTATTACAATCATGAGTTTTGTTATCTTTTATTCATTCCAATTTTTATTCGAATTGTTTAAGTCATCTTTGAGTCCAAGTCTTATTATCAAAATTAGGTTCTTGCTTGAGTTCAAGTAGCAAGCTCAAGTTCTAAGTCCCCTGCTGTCCAAATGTTGTTCAAATTCTGTTCAAATCTGAGTACGAGTTCAAGTTCTTGTCCACCTTGCAAGTTCAAGCTATCCAAAATTTGTCCAAGTCCTTGGTTTCAGTGAAAATTTCGGCAGCCTCCCGGCGTCTCCCCCGTTTAGGGGAAAAAATAAGAGGCAACCTTCCCCTCGATGCTACGTGAGCGCTTCAGGTAGGTGTCAAAATGACACCGCGGTCGCATGTGTTTTTTTATCCCCGCCCGCTACATGAGCGTTTAAGGGTTTTTATGTTTGTTTATTATAAGAAGAAAATAGGTTAGAAATAAGCACAGATTTCCCCCCTATGCACCACGTGGACGTTCAGGGGTACTTAGAACGAAGTGGAAGAGATCTTTGGCTCGTATGCTGAAGAGACCGAAGGTTGTTGGAGTTGTGGCTTGATGAGAAGCTAGTTTGGAGACCTTATACACAAGGAACAATGGTAAGGAGGCCTTGTATATTCGATGGGTTTAGGGACGGATGGCTTGGAGCTCTCGGCCAAGAAGGGTTTGTGTGTGGGATTGCAGAAACGCTTGGCTGCTTAAGAAAAATAAACTGTCTTGGAAGGATTTTATGCAAGGAGTGGCTGTAGTAGAATGTAATAGAGGTAGATTGCTATTGTTGTGAGAAGCCTTCACGTGGAGAATGAAGACTGCGCCTCCTACTGCTGTTCGGCTTTAACAGAAAGCAGGTGACCAGCATTCCGAAGCTAAAACCTGGTTGTAGAGGTGTGAGTTGGGTTGGAACAGTGGGAAGAGCCGTGAAATTCTTGTGGAATAGTAAAACAAGGAATCGGCTTAGAGCAGGCGTGAGAAACAGGTTGTAGAAGAGGTGAAAGGTATGTGGTCGGTCTTCACACCAGGGGAGGAGGCGGAAAAGGAACGGAGCAGGGAAGAGAAGTAGAGGCTTTTGACGGAGAGAGGGCGACTCCAGGTAGTTGGGACGGACAGGGAGCTGTTCGGCCTCTTGTGTGAGGGAGTGGAAGCTGGTCGTGAAGTGAAGAAAGAACAGAGAATGAGAGCTTGAGCTTGGAATTTTCTGAAGACCGACCAAATAAAAGTTTCCACTTCTTTGTTTTAACCATGAGGTTTGATTTACTACCCAAGGTAAGAGCAGCGTCAAAGGCTTGTTCCTTCAGCGGGATATCAGGGATTCAAAGCAGGGATTTTGCACAGAGTCTTGTACAGAGAAGTTCACTCATATGAGGTAAAAGTATCAATTAAGATTTGATTTCATATTTGACTTGCTAATTTTGGTTAAACTGATCTGCATCTCTAATAATAACTTTCCCTATTTAGTTTTAACATTAATTAGCTTGACAACCATGTTCCAATCAATCTGAAAGCATCCCGATTTGCGCATTTTCTCGATTTGCGTGCAATCTGTCTTGCTTAACATGCCGAATTCGCCGAATAGTCAAAATTGGACGAATTAATAGTGCATTTAGGGTATTGCTGATGTTCCGGTCGCGATGGCGTAGTCCATTTTACGATCAGAGGTCGTTTGGGCGGCGATGAGGCTTAATTTCCTCAAAATGCGTGTCTTTGGATCATATGAGAATCGCTTTTGAAATTTATGACGCTACCTTAAATGATCCAATTTAATCATATAAAATGTATATTCCTAATGTTGACAACGTTCCGGATGCAATGGAGCTGTTCGTTTGTCGTTCGGACTTCATGTCGTTTCCGACGAGGCTAATTTCCCTCGTAATGCGAGCCTTTGCATCATATTTGGATCGACTTTGAAATTTGCGACACCACATCAAACGATCTAATTTGATCAAATAAAATGTAGACTCTTAATGCCGACGATGTTTCGGACACAACGGCGCCATCCGTTTGTCGATCGGACGTCGTTTGAGCATCTTCGAAGCCTCGTTTCTGTCGTAACGCAGGCCTTTATAACATATTTGCATCACCTAGAAATTCACCACCATCTCGGATGATTCAAATTTATTAAACAAAATATATAACTTAAATTTCGACGATGTTCCAGACGTAATGGCGTTGCCCATTTATTGATCGGACGTCGTTCGAGCATCTTCGAGGCCTCATTTCTGTCATAACGCAGGCCTTCAAATCATATTTGCATCGCTTAGAAATTCACCACCACCTCAAATGATCCAAATTTATTTAACAAAATGCATATTCTGAATGTCGACGACGTTTCGGACACAATGGCGCTGTCAGTTTGTCAAATCGGACGTCATTCGAGCATCTTTGAGACCTCTCGTTTCCATCGTAACGCAGGCCTTTATATCATATTTGAATTGCATAGAAATTCGCCACCATCTCAGACAATCCAAATTCATTAAATAAAATATATATTTTGAATGTAGACATCGTTCCGGACGCAATGACACTATCCGTTTGTCGATCTGAAATCGTTTGGGCGACATCAAGGGCCAAATTCCTCGATATGCGTGTTATTACCTTGGGATCCATGTCACCATTACGATTGATCCCAATTAATCACAAAAGATGTATATTTTGAATATCGAAGACGTTCCGGATGCAATGGCATAGTCCGTTTCATGATCGGACGTCATCTGAGCGACGTCGAGGCCTGATTTTCTCAAAATACGCGTTGTCTCGAAATTCATGTCACTCATTAGGATGATCCAAATTGAACAAATAAAATATAGTTTTTGAGTATTTGCAATATTCTGAACACAATGACGAAGTCCATTTGTTGATCCGACATCATTTGATCAGCCTCGCGCTTTAATTTCGGGTGACGGTCGCCGTTTTTTACCAATCTCATCCGATTCAATTACGAGAGGCCTCAACCTAGAAGAATTCGACGTCCTGATCGCAACGACACAATCTGTTTGGCAATCAGAGGTTTTTTGAACTTTCAAGTGACGCATGGCGCCAAGGTGCGTAATGCTTTATTCGCTAATTGGGGTCCTTTCTCACGTGGTTTGAGATATAGGGGTCAACACTTTCTTAACATAAATCAAATCTAATACTTCTACTTTCCTAAGCGGGTCATCAGAAGGCCGCCGTTTTATGTGACCAAACCATCTGAGGCGACTCTCTTTAATCTTATCTTCTACTGGAGCTACTCCAACCTTTTCCCATATATGCTCATTTCATATCCCATCTCTAAGGGTAAAGCTACTCATCCACCTGAGCATCCTCATCTCTGCCACATTTAATTTAGTATTATGCTTCTCTTTTAATGGCCAAGATTTGGCACTATAAAGCATTGCAAGCCTCACCACCATCTTATAGAATTTTCCCTTAAGTTTGAGGGGGTACTTTTCTATCACACAACAAGCCCGATGAATGCCTCCACTTCAACCATCCAACTTGAGTTATGCTAATAATATCCAAAACAAAAATAATTTAGAGCAGCATACAAAACAAATTGTTTCAAATTGTAAAGTTGTGAGTGATATACACTTGAATTTGGTAAAGTACCTGCCTTTTATTACTTTGTATTAAATAGTTTTACACGGAGATTTTAGAAATATCTGCTTTCCAAATCCAAATTAAGTTCCTAATTCTAAGCCATGTAATTAAGTCAAGCTAAGTATAATAGTGACAAAATAATAACATTGTTTTGTATTGTATGCAAGAAACACTTCATAATAAAGTTAGTTTGAAAGTATAATTTGAGTCATTCCCGCAAGAAATTATAGTAAGGAGCATATACAAACCTACTTTATCGCATGCCAATATCAAGTTAAAAGAAACAAGAAACTCAACATCTCACTTAAAACTCCATTTTGTTTAAAAAAAATTATTTACAATACATATAATATTGTACATTAAGTCAAAAGGTTTAAAATTGCGTAACTGCGCCTCGAGGCGGTCTGAGGCGTAAGCCTCACGAACACAGAATTGCGTAAATGAAAAATTAAGGGTTTAAGCAGGAAAATAATAGCAGTAGTGGAAAATAAGAATGTAGATGCAATAAAATCATGTCCCAAAGTACAAAATCACAAAATATTAGTTTAACAAAACTCCCAAAATACAAAAAAACATATAAAATGAAATCATATCCCATCACTAAATGGGTCTTCAAGTGAATCTTCTTCTCCAATTGTATCTATGAATGTCATGTCATCTTCATCTTCAACATGACTCACTTTTCTCTTCCCTGTTCATTAAGATAAAAGATCATTATCATGTATTCATGTTCATTGCTCACTTGACATAAATGTAATGTAATAGCATATAAGAAGTTGTGGAATACCTTTACTTGATTGTTGTGCTGCAGAGCTAGTGGATGTGCCAACTGCAGTACTAGTGGATGTGCCAACTTGATCTGCTTCGCCCCTCAAGACATCCACACTTAGATCTTCTAACTGTAAGTCTGATAATGGCAAATCTGTCTCATCATCTATGAACCACTCATTATCAGACGACACATCATCACACACTAATGGGTCCTCATCATCCTTCAACCCCTAATTCCTCAACCTCCTCTCTCTCAACCTCTTGTTGTGCATAATATATACGAGAGAGTTCATTCTGAGTGTTGATAGCCGATTTCTTCTCTTTGTTTGCACTTGGCTATATGTACTCCAGTTTCGCTCACACCCAGAAGAAGAACAAGTGAGGCCCAACACTCTTATAGCAAAGCTCTGTAACTCAGGGGTGGAATCACCAAATTGGATCCATCATTCAACTGTTGTCAAGAAAAAACATAATTAGAAGTTCATAACTGAATAAAGTGTTTTGCATTTACCAAAAAAATTATACCTGGAGATCGTTTAGAAATGGTTGCTTTTGCTACATTCAATCCAAAAAACCCTCTTTATTCCGGAACTGAACAAGCTGTAAATCTGCAAGCTCCCTATCTGCCTGCTCCGGTATTAATCTTTCCATACAATGATATAGACCAAGCTTCACCTCAGAATTTGAAGATTTCTTCTCTGAATATTGAAATTGAGGGTTAAGATAATATGCCGCTGCATGTAGATGTCGGTGTAACTGCACCTCCCACCGAGCATCAATGATATCCCAAATCTCCCTATAACTTGCCTCCTCTCCTCCCAAGTTGTGAGCAATCATCTCCTTGGCCTCATCCATAGCATTATAAATAAAACCCATAGCTGGTTTCTTCTCTGCATCAACTAAGCGTAGAACTTGCACTAAGGGTCTCGTGCTCAAAATGGAATAGGTTACAGTAGCCCAAAATTTATCATTCAGAATTATCTTTCTTATTTCCTTTCCCTCACTTTTCTTCCCCCAAGCAGAATTTAGCCATTCAGTAGATGTAAACATGGCTTCCAAAGGTTGCCTCACCTCCATCAAGCTCTGTAGTGTCAAATAGGAGGTGGCAAACTTATAGATTCAGAGTGCACAAATGTAAGAACTATGAACATACAGTAGGATTCGTAGGAATGATTTGCAATGTACAAAATTAAGAACATACCTAGTGGTTGCCGGGCGAATGATTTCTTTCTTTGAAAATTTTCTCATCAAGCTTAAGACCCAAGAGTGATTGTAGATGAACTTCGTAATCTTCTTCGCCCTAGAAAGAGCACTCTTGTACTGAGGTAAGTCACCAAGATCCTCCAAAATGAGATACAATGTGCTGCGCAGGGTGTCCAATAGAGGTGTGTCCTCTTCTCCATCAACATCTGACCAGCTGCTTTGTATGCACTGGCATTATCAGTCACTATCTGGACAACCAATTGCTCCCCAATCTCCTCAATAACACCATCAAGTAAATTGAAAATGAATGTGGCATTTTTCACCTCCTCTGAAGCATCAACTGATCGTAAGAACACCGTGCCGTAGGGATTGTTGACAAGGATGTTAATCAAGCTCCTGCTCTTCATGTCAGACCATCCATCTGACATAATAGTCACACCAGTCTCAATCCATGTCCTTTTAATCTCCTGAATAAAGCTCGGCTCTGTGTTCTGCAGCTCCTCTTTTAAAATCCATGTTTGCAACTCATACATGAAAGGTGCCTTCAACCCTCTTCCATACAATCCCACAAACCGCAACATACTGAAGTAGGCAGGCGATGTAGCAACATTAAATGATATTTCATTCTAAAAAAAAACCTCCCAATGTCCATGCAAACCTGTCGCCGACCCTCTCTAGTACCAGCTGCAGGGATAATCTCTGCTTCTCCTCTATCCGCTCCTGGAGTAGTCATATACTGATCCATAGGACCCCGTGCACCTCTACTATGTATAGTGGAGGAAGAGCCCTTTCCACTCTCGCTCCCAAAATAAGTACCATGCTCGACCCTTTCATCAAATTGCTCTTGTTGTAAGTGTTTAGCAGTGGTACTTTTCTTCATGTAAGCACTTATTTCTTCCTTCACATTGTCCGGCACTTTTGCACACGGTGCTACATTCTTGTGAGAGCATGATAAGTGCTCCTTCATGCGGGTTACTCCGCCCTTCACCACTTTCTCACAAAAATTGCATTTTAAATAGACAGCTCTTCTCTCCGCCGCCAATGTCAACTTGACGCTATATTTCCAAGAAGGATCCCTCCGCAATGACGAAGACCCATTTTCCTTGCCTCTTACCATGATCCCTAATGAAAGAATCGAAAATCACACAAAAAATTTCCAAAAATCTAAAACCCTAAAATTTCTTTCACTTCAAAAATCTAACCAAAAAGTAAAAAAAATGCCTAAAATCCTTTGTGGACTTCTCCTACAAGGCGGCCGGACACTTCAACTTCGCCGGAGAGAGGCGGCGTCGGCGGGAGAGGCGGCGGGAAGGTTGGCCGACCGGACGGGCGACTCAGGTTTTCGCGATCTGGAGCTTACGGGCAGAACAATTCGGGAAGCAAGTGAGCTGATCGGGTGTGGGGGAAAGGGAGGAGTCATTTTAAGTAGGTGGGCCCTTTTGGCTGAGGCGTACGCCTCTCTCAAAATTGCGCAATTGCGCAACAGAGGCACGCCTCAGCCAATGTGAGGTGTACGCCTCACCAATGCCAGCAATTGCGCACGCCTCAAGGCGTTTTTTGCAAGAATTGCGCAGAGGCGCGTCTCTTATTGCGCAATTTTAAACAGAGTTAAGTCATTAACTTTATGTTAAAAAGTTGGAAAAATCAAACAATTTTGTAAAACATCCATGATTGAATTATGATGATAAGATTGAAAGAATTAAAAAAATTAATCAAAACTGGAACCAAGAAAAAAAAAAAAAAAAAGCAAGCCTAAAAAAAAATATTAAAAGGAATAACCTTTTTATTAGAAAGGTTGATATGTTTGAAAAGCATGTAGAACATTTTGCACTTTAAAATTAAATACCATGGTTCATTATGTAGCTTCATATAGTTATGCTAAAGTAGTGTCTAATATTAGTAGTTGTAAGGTGACTAAGGAATTCATAAATATAGTTAATAGCTAGATTACACATTATTTTTATTAATTATCAAGATAGGAATATGGATTTAGGTACCTTAATCTAGCTTTTGAAAATGATATTTTTATAAGCAAGAAAAAATAATAATAAAGAAAATTTTGAGATCTCAATAGGCTTAAAATTAATATAACAAAAATAATGGTACATGATGTGCAATTTGAGTGGATATTAATTTGATAATTATCAATTATTATTAAAAAGTGTAGTGATAATTATGTGTGGGCTCCAAAAATTCGCGCCCTGGCCTCTTCACGACCCTCTTTCTTTTTTGAGTCGGTGAGGAGAGTTTTAACAAGTGGGTTATGAGACAAATTTTTAGAAGGCAGATTGAATTTTAGATAAAATACTACCCAAAGATTTTACCCTCATTTTGCGAAGACTTTATGATCTGAGTTCAGGGTTTTTATAGGCGTATGCCCGTATAGTTAATTACCTCTCCTGATAAGAGAACTTTTGGTTAAGGCTAGTCATCGAACAGATACATAGTATCTAACATATAGTAGCAGCAAAATTTGATATTTGAAAACTGAAATTTATCACCGTGCACTTAAAGCGGATGGTGGGGGAAATGTTGATGAACCCAATCAAAATCCCATAGCTCTGTCATCCCGGGTCATCGTGATCTCTAGTCTACTTAGTCAGAGGAGTTAGTCGACCCAACATGATCGAAGGATCCTTGTTGGCATCCATGAGTTATTTTTTTCAAGGGTACCTTGTAGACTTGAAATGAATGTTTGTTTAAGAAAGCAAATTTGAACCCACCATAGCTAACTGAGGGCTTTGTGCCCTATTGGTCATATTATATTAATTCATTACTCAATGATTTGACATCGTTGGGGAACATACAGGCTCTGACTATGACCGTAATTTAATGGTATAATCACCCGATCATAATCGTTTATCTGTGATGCTATTTGGCGGCGAAATCATTGATTAGAGGACACGTGCCACATCTTTACTGACAAGAGATGATTTGAGAATGAATCTTAATGATATTCTCGACTAAACATTTGCTTTTTGTAAGCTGAAGTGACTTTCAAATTTGTCCACCTAGACAAATTGTTGCGGAGTATGGATGAATATTATGTTTTAAGTATTTGATGATTAATTTCAATTTTATATATTATTATTAAAAATAGTTGGTGGTGGAATCAAAACGTGCAATAAAAGATTAAAGTAAGAAGCTTTGTTATAATAATTGGTTTAAACACCATGAAAATTGAGAAATATATAAAGAGGGTCGTAAGGTGTCTAAGAAAGCAATCTGCGATGCAAAGATTTTAGCTTTTAATGATTTATATATAATATATTAGATTCTAAAGAAGGCGAAAGATATATATGTAAAAGTTAGCCAAACAAAGAGATAGGAGTAGTAAAGATTTAGTTTAAGTGAAGTGCATTAATGATGAAGATCAAAAAGTGCTTTTTTAAAAGAGGATATCCAACAAAGGTGGATGAAATATTTTGCTAAGTTGTTCCAACAAAGATTATGAGAATACAATTGATTTTAGGAACCTTAGCACTCTAAATTAAAATACAATTTTTTATTTTTATCAGCATATTATTAAAACTGAAGTTATAGAGACTTTAAAGTAAATGAAGTGTGGAAGAACTATTGGACCTGGTGATATTCTAATAGAGGCGTGGAAATACTTAGGAGATGAAGGAATTTTTTTGGATTACTAATCTTTTTAATATTATTTTGAAGACTAAAAAGATGCCATATGAGTGAAGAATGAGTGTGTTGGTTCCTATTTTTAAGAATAAAGGTGATGCATAAGATTGTGCGAATTATAGAGGAATTAAGTTGATGTGTCATACTTTAAAACTTTGGGAGAGAGTTGTGGAGCATAGGTTATGGCGTGATCCTAATGTTTCTCAAAATCAATTTGGATTCATGCCGGCTAGGTCTACTATAGAAGTTATTCATTTATTGAGAGGGTTGATGGAGAAGTTTAGAGAGAAAAAGGAGGATCTGCATATGATATTTATTTATTTAGAGAAAGCTACGATAAAGTTCCAAGAGAAGTGCTAAGGAGAGTTCTAGAAAAAAAAAGGGGTTAATAATGCTTATATTCAATTCATTAGGGATATATATGCAGGAACTTTTACTTGTGTTCAAACATCAGGTGGTTTGACCAAGTATTTTCCTATTTCAGTTGGATTGCATCAAGGATTAGCCTTAAGCCCTTATCTTTTTTGCTTTAGTCATGGATGTTCTTACTAGACATTTGCATGAGTATGTTCCCTGGTGTATGCTTTTTGCTGATGATATCCTTCTTGTTAATAAAACTAGGGAGGGGGTTGAAAGTAAACTCGAATTATGGAGGTCAACCTTAAAGTCTAAAGGTTTTCATTTGAGTAGATCTAAAATCTATTACATTGAGTGTAATTTTAGTATTAATAGATCTAGTGGGGATTTGTGACTTTGAGCGATCATGTCATTAATAAGCATACTCATTTTAGATATCTTGGGTCTTTTATTAGTTGGATGGTTGAAGTTGAGGAATGCTTTGGGTTTTTTGTGTGATAGAAAATTATCACACAAACTTAAGAAAAAATTTATAAGATGGTGGGGAGACCTATAAAAGAGTACTCAAAGGAATAAATATATTGTACAAGAGTACTTTTAATTATTTTGATGAGTGTCAAATAAATGTATGAGACTATTATTTTGAATTCAAGTTGGATGGTTGAAGTGGAGGAAGGTATCGGGCTTGTTGTGTGATAGAGAATTCCCCCTCAAACTTAAGAGAAAATTTTATAAGATGGTGGTTAGACTTGCAATGCTTTATGGTGCCGAATGTTGGCCATTAAAATAGAAGTATAATACTAAGTTTATGTGTTGCAGACATGAGGATGCTCAGGTGGATGAGTGGCTTTACTCTTAGAGATATGATACGAAATGAGCATATATGTGAAAAGGTTAGAATAGCTCCAGTGGAAGATAAGATTAGAGGGAGCCGCCTTAGATGGTTCGGTCACATAAAAAGGCGGCCTTCTGATGACCCGGTTAGGAAAGTAGAAGTATTAGATTTGACTTATGTTAAGAAAGGTAGAGGTAGACCTAAGAAAACTTGGTTAAAAATATTAGAAATGATCTTTCTTTATTAGATTTAAACAAGAATTTGACTTTTAACGTGACACAAGGGAGAAAAAGAATTCATGTAGATGACCCCATATAGTGGGACAAAGGCTTGATGTTGTTGTTGTTGTTGTATGGTGGTGAGACATAGTTAAAATTACGCAATCTAAGGCGCGCCTTTGCGCAATTTGCTTCAAAATAGTCTCAAAGCCTACGCAATTATCAGGCATCATGAGGCGTACGCCTTAGGGGGAGTGAGGCGCACCTCACTAGCGTTATTACACAATTTCCTTTGAGGCGTATGCCTCAAATATAGGGGCCCACTTACTTAAAAAACCTCATTAATTCTTTCTTATACCCACTTACCCTTCGAAAGACCCACTTACCCGACCAAAGACGTCAACCGAAGCCGCGCAGGAAGCACGCAGATGCCCGATTCGGCTCTCCCGCACGTTTCCGCCACCTCTCTCGCCGGCACCGCCTCTCGCCGACGAGCCATTTGTTTACGTCCTCCCCTCTACATCACTTCTTCAAGTGTTCTTAAGGTTGTTTTTAAGTTTAGGGTTTGATTTTTCAACTTATAGGAAAGCTAGGGTCATAGTTCTCGGTACTGCTAGGTACATACTCGGTACCGCTAGGTACATGCTCGGTACTGCTATGTACATGCTCGGTACCGCTATGTACATGCTCGGTACCACTCAGTATATGCTTGGTACCGCTCAGTATATGCTCTATACCGCTAAGTATATGCTCGGTACAACTAGGTATTTGCTCGGTACTGCTAGGTACATGCTTGGTACTGCTTAGTACCGCTAGGTACATGCTCAGTACTGCTAGGTATATGCTCGGTACTGCTAGGTATATGCTCGTTACTGTTAGGTACATGCTCGGTATCACTCGGTATCTTCCTATACAAACAACTTATGAACTTTAAAAACAATCAGAACTTCAAAATTACTCTTACAATAAAATTTTGTTTCGGGGGCGCTGCCCTCGGAAACCCCCGCAGGAGCGCTGCCCCTTGACCTCGCAGGTCGAACCCCGCCAGGGGGCAGCGCCCCCTTGGACCCCCGGCAGTTTGGCATATTGGTCTATTCATCATCTTTAGTAATAGTTGTATGTGCTAGTCTACTTCTTTATATTCATGCTTATTATTTTATGTTTTTGTGTTTTATTTTGCATTTGTGCTTTAGGAAATATGGTTAGGGGCAAGGAAAAGACGAATGCATCATTGCGGCGTGACCCTTCATGGAAATACAGTGTGCAAGTTGATGTAGGAGGCGACGATAAGACATGTGTATTTAAAATATAATTTTTGTGATAAGGTGATGAAGGGAGGAGTAACTCGCACGAAGGAACACTTATCCGACTCACATAAGAATGTAACACCTTATGCGAATGTTCTGGATAAGGTGAAGGAGGAAATTACAGCTTATATAAAAAAGAGTACTATGGCCAAACATTTACAACATGAGCAATTTGATGAAAGGATCGAACATGGTGCTTACTTTGGGAGCGAGAGTGGAAATGGCTCTTCCTCCACTGTACATAATAGAGGTGCGCGGGGTCCTATGAACCAGTATATGACTAATCTAGGAGAGGATATAGGAAAAACACAGATGATGCATGCAGCTGGTACCAGAGAGGGTCGACGGTAGGTTTGCATGGATATTGGCAGATTTTTTTTTAGAATGCCATACCATTTAATATTGCGACATCGCCGGCCTACTTCAATATGTTGCGGTCTGTAGGGTTGTATGGGAGAGGGTTGAAGGCACCTTCCATGTACGAGTTGTGAAGATGGATTTTGAAGGAGGAGCTACAGAACACAGAGCAGAGCATTGATGAGATTAAACGGACATGGAGTGAAATTGGTATTACAATTATGTCAGATGGATGGTCTGACATGAAGAGCAGGAGCTTGATTAATATCCTTGTCAACAATTCCTACGGCACAGTGTTTTTCTGATCAGTTGAAGCTTCAGATGAGGTTAAAAATGCTGAATTCATTTTTAATTTACTAGATGAGGTTGTTGAGGAGATTGGGGAGCAATTGGTTGTTCAGGTGGTGACTGACAATGCCAGTGCATACAAAGCAGCTGGTCAAATTGGACCCCCTGTGCAGCACACTGTATCGATCTCATATTGGAGGAACTTGGTGATTTACCTCAACACAAGAGCGCTCTTTCGAGGGCAAAGAAGATCACAAAGTTCATATACAACCACTCATGGGTCTTAGCCTTAATGAGAAAGCTTTCAAAGAAGGAAATCATTCGCCCTGGAACCATTAGGTATCTTCTTACATTTGTGCATTGTAAATCTACAGGTTTGCCCCATCTTGTTTGACACTACAGAGCCTGTTGGATGTCAGACAATATCTAGAAGCAATGTTTACATAAACAGAATGGTTTAACTCTGCGTGGGGAAGAAAAGTGAGGAGAAAAAAATAAGAAAAATAATTCTAAATGATAAATTTTAGGCTACTGTGACCTATGCCATATTGAGCACGAGACCCTTGGTGCAAGTTTTACATTTAGTGGATGCCGAGAAGAAATCAGCCATGGATTTTATTTATAATGCTATGGATGAGGCCAAGGAGTTGATTGCACACAATTTGGGAGGAGAGGAGGCAAGTTATAGAGAGATTTGGAATATCATTGATGCTCGGTGGGAGGTACAGTTACACCGTCATCTACATGCAGCGACATATTATCTCAATCCTCAATTTCAATATTCAGAGAGGAAATCTTCAAACCCATAGGTGAAGCTTGGCTTGTATCATTGCATGGAACGACTAATACCGGAGTAGACAGATAGGGAGCTTGCAGATTTACAACTTGTTCTATTTCGGAATAAAGAGGGTTTTTTGGTCTGCATGCAGCAAAATCAACGATTGCCAAACGATATCCAGGTATACTTATTTTGGTAAATGCAAGACACTTTATTAAGTTATGATTATCATTTTTCTTCTTGAAAACAGTTGAATGGTGGATCCAATTTGGTGATTCCACCCCTGAGTTACAGAGTTTTTTTGTAAGATTTTTGGGCCTCACTTGTTCTTTTTCTAGGTGTGAGCGAAACTGGAGTACATATGGTCAAGTGCAAATAAAGAGAAGAAATCGGCTATCAACACTCAGAATGAACTCCCTTATATATATTATGCACAACAAGAGGTTAAGAGATAGGAGGTTGAGGAATAAGGGGTTGAAGGATGATGAGGACTCGTTGGTGTGTGATGATGTGTCATCTGATAATGAGTGATTTATAGATGATGAGACATATTTGCCATTATCATACTTACAGCTAGAGGATCTAATTGTGGATGTCTTGAGGGGCGAAGCAAATCAAGTGGGCACATTCACTAGTACCACACCACACACATCCACTAGCTCTACAGAACAACAATCAATTAAAGGTATTTCACAACTTCTTATATGATATTGCATTATATTTATATCAAGTGAGCAATTAACATGATAATGAATTAATGATCATTCTTATTGAACATGGAAGAGAAAAGTGAGTCATATTGAAGATGATGAAGATATGATATTCATAGATACAATTGGAGAAGAAGATTCCCTTGAAGACCCATTTAGTGATGGGATATGATTGGATTTTATATGTTTCTTCTTAATTGTATTTTGAGAGTTCTGATAAACTATAATTTTGTGGTTTTGTACTTTGGAACATGCTTTTATTGCATCTCTTTTCTTAATTTCCACTAATTCCACTTGTCATTTAGATGTTTTTATTGTATGATAGAATCTTGCTATTATTTGCCTGCTAAAATCCTTAAATTCTTATTTACGCAATTTTGCGTCTGTGAGGCTTATGCCTCAGACCGCCTCGAGGCTTACGCCTCGCCTCACGGACGAAAACCACCTCAAGGCTTATTTACGCAATTTTAAACCTTGCTCTTAGAGATAGGATACGAAACGAGCATGTCTGTGAAAAGGTTGAAGTAGCTCCAATGAAAAATAAGATTAGAGAGAGTTTCCTTAGATGGTTTGGTCATATAAAACGGTAGCCTTCTCAGGGAAATTATTAGGTACGGAGTGCGGACGGGAGAACCGTCTGCACACTAGTATAAAACAGTGTTCGGTACCGTTCGGTACCACTCGGTACCGCTGGGTACCGCTCGGTACCGCTCGGTACTCTGTGTCTGTGCAGACGGTTCTCACCCCGTCTGCACTCCGCACCTAATAATTTTTCCTTCCGATGACGTTGTTAGGAGAGTAGATGTATTAGATTTGACCTATATTAAGAAAGATAGAGGTAGACCTTAAAGGACTTGGTTAGAAAATATTGGAAATGACCATTCTTTATTAGATTTAAATGAGAATTTGATTCTTAACAGGACTCAATGGAGAAAAAATGATTCATATAGTTGACCCTACATAGTGGGATAAAGGCTTGATGTTGTTGTTATATGAATATAGAGCTTTAAATCTTTGATAGGTCTTTGAAAGTTAACCCCTTTGGTACGGACATCATCAGGGTGACTTTACTATCACTTTAAATGTTTATATTTTATAGGAATTTGGAAGACATTTTAAATATTTGGCGGCCATGAGATTTTCTGCCATCACGGCTATCATAAAAGATTTTGGATAATTTCACTTTATTAGCAAAACCTTGTCGACTCTGTTTTCTTGCTAATAGAGGATCGGGTCAGTTATTGATGTTGTGAGTTATCATATAAATATTGATAATTAAGAGTTTTATGCTTTTAGCAATGAACCTTTCTTGTGATAGACCTTAAAGTCCTAATATGAACGTATAAAATTGAATACTCCAGTCGGCGCTATGATCTTGCATTTGTTTAGTAGTTCAAGTCGTGTTAACTCCGGTCCATACAAAGAGGAGGATCAGACTTGGATCTATGTTCACTTTTGACATGGGCAACATCCTTAGACGTCATGTGTGTATATATACCACGGTCGTCAGGGCCCATACGGGTATTTAATTGCATGTTTCTTTCTATGCATTTTGCATGATGTGTCTGTATCGTGGTTAAATGCATGTAATGCAATGGGTTCATACAACATATTTGTATGCTCACATACGTAATTGTATTTGCTCTGCATGTTAACATGCTCACTTATGCACTTGTATATTAACATGTATGCATGTATGATGCATTTTACATTGCTTAATCTTGCTTTCATGATGTGGTAATATGTTGCATGGTAGCTTAATGCATGATCATAGTGTATGATGTATTTGCATGATATGTATGTGTAATGTATCTATACATTGCCTTTTTTGTATGCATAATACATATGCATGATAATTCAGTGTCTTCATGTAGTGCATAATATATTTGCATGTCGGCGTAGTGCATTATTGGGGTGTTAAAAATTGACTTGACACGAAAACTCGACTCAAATCCGATCCAAATTTTTCAAGTTAGGTTCAACCCGATTTAAGAAGGGGTCGGGTTTGGGTCTTGATTTTTGACACGTTTCAAATTTCAGGTTGGATTCAAGTCAACCCGGAAACCCAATATGAACCTGATTTTGACCCGTGGCATATAAGGCTATAAGCAATTAAGCATTTAAGCCACTCCTGCACAGGCACAAGTTCGTTTTGCAATTTCACCCGAAGCCCTAACCGTGCTTGATGTTTATGCGCACTGTAGCGACCGTGCAATGTCCTGCACGCCTCCTTTGACGACGTTCTTTCCTATCGGGTCGAAAGTCATTACAGCTTGCCTTCGGATCTAAATCGGAAGTAACGACGACGGGAGGTTCAGAACTTCGGACTTCAGGGGGAGCTTTCTCGTTGAGTAGGTAACCATCTTTAAAGGGAGCTGTCAGGTTGGAAGACTTCTTTGCCTCCTTCAATGACGTTCCTTTATGTCAGGCTGGAAGTCACAACAACTAAGAATCATAATCGGAAGTAATGTCTATGACGGGAGGGTTCAAAGGAAGCTTGATCCTTGCGAAGATAACCATTTTCTACCATTCGCGTGCTTCTTGCACTGTGTTTTCATGTCGGGTCGGGTCCTGACGGGTTGGATTCGGGCTAAAATTTTTGACCCGTCTGCAAAAATGGGTTAGGTTTAGGTCGTGCTAAATAGTAGTGGGTCAGTCATAGGTTTGACTCGAACCCTACCAACAACCTAATTTTGACACCCCTATGCGCTACTACTACATATTACATTTTACATGTTGGATAATGTGCTCGTGTAGTGCATTTCATATGTTGCAACATGTATATGCATGATGTGATTGCATATTAATGTAATGTGCCGCCACAACATGGCGTACTTTGTATAATGAGTAATGTATTTGCATGATGCATTCTTCATATTGCAAATGTATACATATTATGAATGTGTCAGTGCACATTTTAATGCATGAGGGGGTGTTTTTGCGATATTCAAATATGATCAATTGTACAAGTGATTGTCATTTAGATGATGCATGAGTTTCTTCAAGGGGTCTGTAAACGCATTATACCCACTTGTATGAATGTTGCAGATTCGGTGACGTTATTTAGTAGGGTGTTATGTTTCATTTGTCATGCTTCGGTAGTGTGTTTTGGCTCATTCACTACAGGAAAATCACTGATTTCCGGCGGCTATCCGGCGGCCACTTTACCGGCGGCATTTCGGAACGTTTCCGGCGGCTTTACGGCGGACACTTTTCCGGCTGCTTTTCCAATTTTCCGGCGGCTTTTAAAATTAAAAAAAATAAACTATTTAAATTATTTAACAAATAACTATTGAAAGTTATATTAACTATTTAATTAATATTAATTATAATTATTAAAAGTTATATTCATTTTTATTTTATATTAAATATTATTTTTTATTTTAAATTTAATTAGATAGTTAATTTTTTATTTTAAATTAATAAGTAAAAAATTATTTATTTACGGTAAAAATATATTTAAATATTTAATATTGATAAAACAAACACATTTTGACAACTAGCAATTCGGTTGGTATCTGAGTTTCTTCCCAACCGACCCCAGTTCGAATCTCAGGGCATGCAGGCGCGGGCGGGAGCGGCGGGCTGCGTGGGAGCGAAAGTCACGGGGCATGCCGGAGCGTGAGTCGCGCGGGGGCTGCGGGCTGCGCCGTCAACCGCCGAAGCGGGGGAGCTCGGGGGCGCGTTGCCGGCAGCAAGGTGGCGGTCGCGTTGAAGGTTTTTTTTTTTTTTAAATTTGACCGGCGGTTTGTAACCGCCGGTTAGCCGCCGGAATAATTTGCCGCCGGTAAAAACCGCCGGAATTTATTTTCCTACGTCGTTTTTATCGGCAGTAACTTCATCGCCGGAAAACTACAAAACCGCCGGAAAATGTTCAATTTTCGCCGGAAAAAGCCGCCGAAAATGGGTGATTTTCCTGTAGTGATTTATCTTCCACTTGTTGTCATTTTCTTCAATATTCAGTCTGCATGAGTGTATTTTTGCCGGCAAATATGTTGTACGACGCATCAGGATCATTCCAGCTGTCATTTATAAGTAAAATGATATATCTTGCGTGACAACCTAGCATCGTAATTTACTATATAAGCTTACTAGTGGTCTGCAGTTTTCACTACAAATCCCCTACTTTTGCTTGCATGTGAGTCATAGCATTGCGCTGCTGGTTATTTGCAATTATGGACGTAGGCTATCATGAGATGCAAGCTTTGTTTAACATTACTTGTGGTCCAGCGCTACACATTCAGGGGCCACCAACTGTTGCATGTAGGCGAACTATGTTTAGCGCGAATCTCCTAATATTGCTTGTAGGTGGGTCGTAGCGTTGTGCTACGGGTCGCTCATTGCTTTTTGCAAGCAAGTTGTTGCCCCACAAGCTTTTTTGAATTAGTTCGCAGGCCATCAATTGACATTCAAGAGTCACTTGTCATCATATACTGGTGAAGTGTATTCAAAGCGACATCCTCTAATATTGCCTGCAGATATGTCGTAATGCTACGCTGCGGGTTGCTCATTGTTTCTTGCAGGCGAGCATCTTAGCTCTCAGACAGACCACCGTGTACATGACGAATAACTAACAATAGCTTGTAGGTGCTTGATCTGCTATATACTCTTAGTTCTTGTTTGTAGATAGTATGTTGTGCGTGTATCTGTGTTTATAGAGGATCTGTCACACATGCAACGTATCTAGCATTGTTGATTGTAGGCGGGTTGGTGTATTTGTTTGCAATTAAGTGATATTGACTGCATGCAGGCTACAATTATTTCAAACTCCTCAAATTCATCTTGGTTACCAGTTCTTTGCATGCCGACCTCTACTGCTTGCAGGGTTTAATGTGTTTGATTGTATGTTGATATTGACTACAGGGTTTTGCATTTGTTGCACACCTAAATTTTGTTCATTAATACACCATGACATTCATTGCAATTATCTTACCTCCCATTTGTGTGTTCATTACAAATCTCCCTCCTCCCTTAAATGAGCTATTATATTTATGCAAGTATTATGTTCATGTTCAAGTCATATGCAGGATATTGTACTTCTTTGTGTGTTCATTGTTCTTTGCATGCCACGAGTCCCCTGTTTGTTCATTGATGTTCATTTGAATAATCTGGTTTTGTTACTTAGCGTTTATAGTTTTAGTGTAGTCATGCATTTATTAGTTTAAAGTGCGGTTCCCTATTTACTGACTTGAGTTTTGTTCCCAGTTTATTGTTCAAGTCTAGTTCATTTTTCAGTCCACATTTCGTTAGTCTCTCGACATCTCCCCCATTTAGGGGAATGTTTTGGAGTCTAGGCCTTCCCTCCATGCTATGAAAACATGCATGGTAGGTGTCGAGAAAAATTACGGCTATGGTTTTCATAGATGAGTCAAAGATGAAGATTTAGAGAGAGAGCGAGAGAGATGTGGTTATTGTATTGATTTGGTTGTCGAGGGTAATTTGAAGTGCAGTAGGAGTTGTGGATTGAAGTGGTTTGGAGTGAAGTAGGTTGTTTGGTAAATGGGCTATAGGCATGTGGGTTGGATTTGTGGGTTAAAGGGTTGAGTGGGCTAAATCTACGAGTTAGAAACCTGAGTGGTTCATAGGCCCAATGCTGGATAGTAGGGAAATTAGTCTAGTATAGTGGGCTGTGAGGGCTGGTGGACTGTTTAGAGTGGGCTGTTGTTGAAGTATGCATGATAGGCTTAGGGAGAGAAATGCAGTTAGGGAAAGAAGTTGCTATTTTGGATCCCATGTGAAGGGGAAAAGGTGGAGGCATCTTGCGGCTGTGTGAGAGCTCGGATGGGAGGTTGGATCGGGTGTAGCTGGTGATTTGTGGCTGGAGGGAATCAGAGGTTGGGCTGTAGAGGGTCGGAGCAGGGTGGAAGTTAGGTGAGTTTGGAGGTTTGGTGGGGGTTTTGATCGGCTGATGTGTGGGTGACGGACGGTCGGCGACTTGTGTGAGGTTGGATCGGATCGGGTGCTGTAGGTGAAGGTGAAGGCGGATCGAGTGTGAGTGTCATGTATCGGGAGGGGAAAATGAGAGGTGGAGTTCGATCGGGATTGCAGAAGCAAGCAGGTGATGGGTGGGCTGGAGGACTTCGGATCGTAGAGGAGGCGTCGACCTGTGGGTGTTCGACTTGCATGTGGAGGGAGATCAGGTTTGTATGTTCAGCCGGGGTCGATTGTTGTGAGGATCAGTTAGACAATGAGGAAATTGGGAGAAATGGAACAACAGGGAGTTCGGTTGAGGGAATTCGAATAGGGAAGATCAGATGTCGGCACAGTGAAGGGCTGCGGGAGGTTCGTGCGTAGCTCGGTGTTTATGTGCAGGAAGAAGAAGCGGGTTGGAAGATCTAGAGATAGGGGGATTTTCGATCGAGTGGAGTTCGTGTGCATATAAGAGAGATGAAGCTCTTCGTTTCATCTTTGTTTTATCAACGAAACAGAGTGTGCATCGAGACGAATTAAGGAACGACTTCGTCGTTGGAACCGAACAACAGCAAGTATGCATACTTTTTCCATTTTATTATTATTATTATTAATAATGATATTATTATTATTATTATTATTATTATTACAGACAAATGAAAATAAAAATGAATTTCATATCTCAATTGGCATGTCATCGCCTTGGGCCCTATGCCGAATTTGCTGCTCAAGGTTCATTGGACAAAATTACACCCTTTTTTAAGGTGACTTTGACATTCCGAACGTAACGATGAAACTTGTCTTGCGATCGAACATTGTTTAAGCAATGTCGTGCGTCATTTTCTAGTGTTGGTCACCGATTTTAACCATTCTCTCTTGATGTGTCTGCAAGGGGCTCCCTCTTAGGTAGATTTCACGCTCTGATTGCTTTGGCGCAGTCCGTTTGGCGATCAGAGATCATTTGACCATTTAAGTGGCGCATCGCACTCGTAGACTATCGCTCGAGTCGCCAATTTCACCTCTTTTTATGTGTTTTAGTGTATGGGTAAACACTATGTATGATATATTTAAATATATTATATTTATTAAATAAAAAATAATATATTAATGAAGACATAATATTTATTATTGAATTAGTGTGATTAGAGTAGATGACTATTTAAGAAATACTATTCCATAATGGAATGTCACGAAGAGTTGAAGATATAGCACATAAAACTACATTAAGACCAACTATGTTATATGGATATGAGAGTTGAGTGATAAGGAGTTGTAGATAGCCAAGTTGTGTATGAATATTGTGGAGAGGGAGCAATTAATTCCTCTTGTTGGTTGATTGTGGTTCTACTGATCACATTTATGTATTGTTTATGTATAAATCTATAAAATGGGGGATAAATTACTCCTAATCAAATCTAGGTATACAAAATTAGCTACAAAGAAAGGAAGGAATAAAAATAAACTTATATATATTCCCGACGAAGGAAACTAATCTTACACTAGATTCCATATTTCACTCGCATGGCAATTCTCTCTCTCTCTCTATCTATCTATCTATATATATATATATATATATATATATATATATATATATATATATATATATATATATATATATATATATATATATATATATATATTCTTGTAAATTCTTGTTTCTACAAATAAAAATGAGAAACTTAAAATAAATTTATTGTAAAACTAGAAATGATAGAATGTGATTTGATTACATCAGCGAAACAATGGGAGTAGGAGTAGAACCTCTTAAAAATGTACCAATAAGATTAGTAGATGCAATAAACATGAAAGTATTTCGATTGAAACAAGATATACCAAAGTTAAAATCAGTAGAAACTATGTAAAAAGTTTTATTCAAAATTGCATCTACACCTTATTTAACGCTGGACAAGCATGAATGTAGAAGGAGGATTCATTATTGCAAACCCAAATAATGGGATAAGGCTAATGATGAGAGATTAATGGTATGGGAATTGTTAAAAGAGATTTCATTTGGCATTTATGTAAGAGTGCTGTGCTTATTCTAGTAGCTCTTGCCATTTGATAGAAATAATTTTTGATGCATCAGCTAAGAAAAATAGTTCCTTCACTTTTTTTATTGTACCAAATTATCAATAATACCTATTGAGTCCACTTTTATGAAGCACTAATGCTAATGTTTTCACCTTCCCTACCATAGTTGATTCATCAACTTAGTAAAATTAACTCCATAATCATTTGTACCCTTCAACTACCTATAACCAGTACAAATGTTGTATATGAAGCCCTAATTCTAGTTGAAGTCTGGAACTTGAGGTGTTGATTATGTGGATGAAAGTCTTACTTACTACTTAACAAAGTTACTGGACCCAAGTGTCGTGCATTGTGACATTAGTCATGCTTTTTTTGAAAATACCTTCAATGGGAACTGCTTAATTCACTAACATCATTCAAGACTCCACATTAGTGATAATATCAATGAAAGTAATGGAGCCATCATGAAGGCCTTTCCTTGCACCCAAAACATCCAACCATTACATTATGGTTTATAGATATAGTTTAGTGTGCATAATTTAAAATGATGGTTTACGCTTTGTCCTGGATTATGATATTTCACAAATACTTAGTGTGCAGTCACATAATATTCATATTGCTCCTGACGGTGGAGTTTGGATATGTAAAGTGACTTGACTCTCTGGTCCATGGTTGCCTTTTTTCAGATTCTACATTTGCAGTCATGCACTCGAGATTGTATTTTATTTTCTATTGGAATAGATGATTCTCTATTACTGATAATCATGCGTCCCTTCAACTCCTTGCTAATTATTCTGAAATCCTTGGAGTATGTATTTAAACTATGATAGTGAATTATTTTCATTTGGTGATAGGCATTCCATTTGTCCTTGATGCTAATGGGCATTCAACAGCTTTATTGGAGCCACAGCTAAAGTTTTTATAACCTATAATTGGTATCTTCTTATATCAGTGACATCCAAGCATTGGTCTTAACAAAATTTCATTTAGATAAATTTTAAATTATTTTTACTCATGTCCCGCTTTGTTGAAATACATGGTTTGAAGGAGATACAATTAGAGAAGGAAATTAATAAGTGAAAATTTGTCGCACTTCAGTTTGAAATAAGAAGAATTTCAAGAATGTTTTATGGATTCTTCTTGCAATGATCCTATTAAAGAGTTCTCATTTGTAAACATGGCCTTGGTTGAAGTCACTCATTTAACAACTTGCTTAAGGGCAATAAGCCCATCCTTAGGACCAGAGTAAAGCAAAAAAAAAATTCATCTAAATAAAGTGTTGCTTTCAATAAATTAGATAACTAATCAAAGATTTAAGGATTATGCATAACATTTGAAATTTACTAAAATGTTTAGTGCCAGCTGTCACAGCACAAATAGTTTTCTTCTTTTCAAGCTTGATCACAAGTAAATAGGGGCTATTAAGATATAAATTTCTTTAATGTATGGATATTCTTGGTGCTACATTATTTTTACTTGTCGTTTATCATTTTCATTTGAGATTTAGATTTCGACATACATTTATACACCAAACTCGTACTTGATGGCATTAGTTTAGCTTATTTGAGCTGTTCTGAGGTATTTGAGGCTCCTTTTTTTTCCTTGTTGTCTTCCTTCTGTTAAGAATATATCAGACGGTTGGTATCTGTTGTGAAGAAATCAATTTTGAAATGCTTAGTGTATTCTAGGTATATCTAATCATGGTATTGTTTTTTTCCAGCGGTGGATTCACACACATCTTCTAGTGCCATAAATGCCCCAGAAGAAAATGGAAAGTCTGATGAGATTGTTACGGAAAATAATTTGAATGATTTTGTTAAATGTTATCCAAAGAATAAACTTGTACATACAAATCTCGAGAAAGAGAAGAAGCAACAGTGTTCATCAAAATGCAAAATAGGTGTTGAATTATCCAAGTCAACTCTCAGATGCAAGATTCTAGACTCAAAGCAGTTAAACAATTCTAACTCGACAAGTAACCAGGCTTATAAAAAGCAACCAAGAAAGTGTGACAATCCTGTTCGGCTTCTTATAACAGAATCCTCAGATCAGGCAACTATGTTGTCTTGTAAAAATTCTGCTTGCAAAGCTATTCTGAGCTCTGAGGATAAATTCTGTAGAAAGTGCTCATGCTGCGTCTGCCACCTTTTTGATGACAAGAAGGACCCTAGTCTTTGGTTGGTCTGCAGATCTGAGTCTGGTGATGGAGATTGGTGTGGATTGTCTTGCCACATTGAATGTGCCCTTCAACATAAAAAAGCAGGTGTAGTTGATCATGGTCAATTTATGCAGCTTGATGGTAGTTACTGCTGTGCTTCGTGTGGGAAGGTATCTGATATAATAGGGTAAGTTTTTTAATTATTTGATCATGCTAAAAAATAATTTTTCTCTCCATATTGTATTTTTTTCATGTTTTCTTTATGGTTTTCGGGATGCCATATGCATTTAAGGTTTTCATTTAATTTGATTGTAGTAATTTAAGGTTGCATGTCAAACTGCTACAATTTTTTGGTTCTCCAATTTGCATTTTCATGGTAAACAGTCGCTAGTACATCCTTTGTATCATTTGCATCTGGATATCTTCAAAATGGATTGAAGTGAGCATATGTTTATAGTTGTCTTTAAGTCGGCACCAAAAACTATAAGCCATGATGTTGCCCAAACTTGGTTTTTATGCTCCTCGTCCATTCCCTCAAATCAGGTATTAAGAAGTATCCATAGATAAAGTAGAATTAAGGACAACATTTAAAATAAATAAATTTAAATTCTTCTAGAACTTCAAGTAATTTTATAAGTTTGACCTTGCTACCTTATAGGCAGAGCCAAAAATTACAAGATTGGACTTCCGTAAGACCTGTTGGTTCCCCTAGCGATAACTTTGAAATTTCTCTACTACACGTTCTTATGCTCACCCGTCATCTAGATAGTAACTATGAGAAAACAAATGAATTAATAATTATAAAGCCTTGATTTATGCGAACACATAATCAAGGTTTCATCATGAACATGGAGGCTAATCAATGGAACCAGGTGGTATAAATTTGTCGGCATTATATACGTGCGATGACATGAGAATGATCATTTATTCATTTTCTTTCGAGTTGCTTATTTATGTGGCCATGCCTCATAACCCTATCAATCCCCCAATTAGAAAGTCGGCATCTTTGTAGTGTTGAAAACTACCATTACATGAGAGTATTTACACTCGAGACCTGCTCACTGTAATTCGTATGAAGTTAAGCATCATTTCTATATATGTCATCAGATACATACATTTCATAGTGCATGTCATTTTCATACATAAATTTCAAGTATGCAAGTACATGTAAGGAAGGCTATCTGGTAGCATGAAAACATACAGTGTGAACTTACTAGTTAACGATCATGGGCATAGATATGTTAGTTAACTCATAAAAGTTGTTGAGTAACATGAATGAAACTTAATGTATAAAGCTTCATAGTTCTTGTACTCATAGGAGAGTATTAGATTAGAACTATTTATTACTAAAACATATTCTCATAAGTGAGAATAGTTTCCTACTTATTAACTTATTTTCTTCATTTTTTTCAATAAATATGCACTAGTACTTGGTTAATGAGATGTCAGGAAGGGGCTTCCTTTATAAGATGGCATCAAAGCAAGATTTGCTCTTGCCCTAGCTGTCCCCTTCCCTCCATTGTTGCCCCCTTTTCTCTCAATCATCCATTCTTGATTTCGCCACCCACAACCTTTTTATTCTTACCCTATGCACCTTTACCCTTAACACTTAATACAATCATAGTTCCTATTTGCTTGCTCGCTTGCATAGTACCTGCACATTTGCTTAGTGTCCATTGGGAAGTTGGCATGCTTGTGCACTTACAACTTGCCTGCTTCCATACTTGTCCACACAACTATTACCCTTTCTTAAGCACTTGTTCTTGTTAGCTCATCTCCGTGCAATGCCTTGCCTTGATTTATGATTTATGTAAGTCCTTGTGCTCATTTCTTTGCTTTTGGTGGCATTGATCAATGTTCCTTGAGTACTCCCTCGGAGAAAACCATCATACACTTTTGATATAACTATCAAACTAAATTGTGCCAACTATTTTTTGTGGTGTTCGGTATTCTATTTTCGCATAAAATCTCACGAGAAATTTGGTCACCTAAACTCTCCTCCTGAGTTTATGGAAATATTAAATACATTAAATGACAAGCTTTTTACTATGTTATTTCTCATATGTAAAGTTGCAAACAAATCAAACGTAAATGAACGAAGTTTTGTTCAAATTTGATTTATTACATTTTATTCCTTTTCAACTTGTTTTCTCTAATGTTTGATGTTACTTTATCATGGTCAATCATTATTATTTGTTTTGTTTGTGATCATAACATGAACAAACAAGCATATAATTCAAAAGATAGATTTTCATTATTTTGAAAAAAAGAAAGATAAAAGAATCATACACAAGACCTTGTCATATAAGGGCAACACTTAACACTACATACCAAAATTAGACTGGTTTAATTTGCATCATATTTAAAAAAATATATTGACATATTTGAACACAAATGTATGAAGCTTTGCTTCTATTCAGTTCATTAGGGATCAAACTTAAATATTGTGTTAATGTTAGGTTTTTTAATTAATGATTGAGCCACACATGAGTTGATCATAAGCCACTCACAAACATTAAGTTAGATGGCCACCCTTATATATGAATGCTCAATAGTTTTGAACATAACTATTAATTTTATCATCCTGTTTCAAGAGACGACAAAAAGAAGGTAGAGCTTTTTCCAATCAACAGATTCTATGGACAATAACATCTCAAGTTTATAAACCCTTTACTCTAACATTCTTTTACAATAGGGTGAAAAGTCTATTTAAAAGTACTACAACATTTTGAAACACAAATAGGGAAAATTTCTTTAATATCCTCCTATCATCATTGATCAGAGTACTTAGCAAAAATAAAATGAAGAGTCTTTCTTTTCCAAGTTTCTTTTTGATCTTCACTCATTTCTACTACTTATCTAAGCTCAATTGATGGCCAACTCTACCATCCTGAACATCTGGATTGCTCTCATGAGTTCTTCATGCATTGTTGTATTAAATCTGATCACTGATCCTCACCTTTTTATCCTTCTCACTGTTTATGATCTTTGGAAGATGTTTGGTGGAGGTGTTGAAATTAGAGAGATTTATTATTTCACTAATGTTGCCTCTAGTGCTTCCTCTGCTATTTCACTTTATCAGTGGCATTATTATCTATGTTATCCTGCCTTGCATCATATTTGGGGTTTCACTTATAATGACTCCTTTATTTTCAAGAATGCACAGCTAGTGAGTATGGTAAATACTATCGGGTCTCTTTGTTTGTGTATCTACATCCTCTTATAGTGTTCCATGACTTGTTCAGATATATGAGGACTACGTTTTGTGATCTCTTATTTGATTTTTTCGCTATTTTATTTGTCTTATTTATCCCTAGTGTATACTTTTTGCTAATGATATTCTTCTTGTTGATAAGACTAGAGAGGGAGTTGAAGGAAAACTCGAATATGAATGTTAACCTTAGAGTCTAAAGGTTTTTGTTGGAGTAGAGCTAAAACCGAATACATGGAGTGTAATTTTAACAGTAATAGATCTAGTGGTGAGGTTGTGATATTGGGTGATCAAGTCATTAAAAAGAGTGCACGTTTTAGATATCTTGGGTCTATTGTTCAATGCGATGTGAATTAGATAGGGATATTATTGCTAGAATTAAAGTTGGATGGTTGAAGTGCAGGAATGCATCGGGTCTATTTTGTGATAGAATAGTACCCCTCAAACGTAAGGGAAAATTTTATAATATAGAGGTGAGACCTTCAATGCTTTATTGTGCAAAATATTGGCTATTAAATGAGAAGCATAAAATTAAGTTTATTGTTGTAGAGATAAGGATGCTCTAGTGGAGTGACTTTACACTTAGAGATAGAATGCAAAATTAGTATCAATGTGAAAAAGTTGGAGTAGCTTCAGTGGCAGGTAAGATTAGATAGACTCTAAGATTAGATAGACTCACGTTAAATGCTTTGGTCACATAAAACATCGGCCTTTTGATGATTGTTTAGGAGAGTAGATGCATTAGTTCATGCCTATGTTAAGAAAGTGTTGACCCGTAATAAAAAAAAAAATCAAAAATAAATCAAAATCTCACCTACTCTTTGCCGAACGCCTTACCCCGCACGTCGTAGCCACGTCGTCGCACGTCGAGGCCATTCCTCGCGTCACTTCTCGCCACGACCGCTCGCACGACTGATACGGGTCGTTAAAAGCTCGAAGCATCGAAGGCCTTCGGCTGGTTCCCGCTCTCTCTCGCGTCGACTCTCCTCTCCCGATCCCTCTCTCGCTCTTTCTCCTCCCAGCCGGATCGGAAGTTACAACGTTTGATCGGAAGCAACTCAGGAGCTCGCTCGGCTGGGAAGATAACTTTCTCCCTTCCGTGAGTTTCTTCGATCCTTCCTGGCTGCTCGACTTTGCTCTTCGATGACTCTCCTTGCCCGTCGGATCGAAGTTACGACATTTTGTTCGGAAGCAACTACGGGCGCTCGCTGGCTGCGAGATAACTTTCTCCCTACCGCGTGCTTCTTTGACTCCACGTGGCTGTGTGACTTCACTCCCATCGACGACCTTCCCTTCCGTTTGGATCGGAAGTCACGTCATTTTGATCCCGAAGCAACGACAGGAGCTCGCTTGTGGAGAAGGTAACTTTCTCCCTTGCACGGTCTTGCTCGGCCGAATCCCGTAAATCCCAACAAAAAAAGAGATTTTTTTATATTAATTTTAATTAATTGTAATTAATGTTAATTAATTTAGTTAATTATAATTTAATTATCTTTTAACTATGATTAATTAAAAATAATTTCTAATTAATTATGATTAATTAAATTTAGTCATAATTAATTATGTTATTTTAATTAATTATTATTAATTATAATTAATTAAATTTAATTACTATTAATTATAATTAATTAAGGTTAATGATAAAAAAGAGAGAGTTTTGCAAATACCTTCTCCTTGCCTCGATCCCCGAGCCTTCATCGACGACCGCCGGTCGCCGGCCCCGAAGGTATAATCCCTAAACCTAGATTTCCCTCTCGTCGTTGGCGACGAGCTAGCAAACCCCCGAGGCGCCCACGTGGCGTTGTAGGGAGGGAAGCTAGTGCGACGCCTACGACGAGTCGGAAATCGTCTCGATTCTTTTCTCGACGCTTGCAACGGGCCGGCAAACCCCCGAGGCGCTCACGTAGCGTTTAGGGTGGGAAACCAGTGCGATGCTCGCGACGATTTAAGGATCCCTCTTCAAAGCTTGCAACGAGCCGGCAAACCCCCGAGGCACTCAAGTAGCATTTAGGGTGGGAAACCGGTACGACGCTTGCGGCGAAGGGGATAAAAAAATGTGTTCTTTATTTTCATATAAATACCCCCGAACGCCCACTTGGTGCAGAGGGGGGAAATCTGCTTTTTTTGACTCGTGCTCCACACCCTTAAACGCTTACGTAGCGGGCGGAGATTTTTGATAAAATACGCGACCGCGGTGTCACTTTTGACATCTACCTAAAGCGCTCACGTAGCGTCGAGGGGAAGGTTGCCTCTTGGTTTTTCCCCTAAACGGGGGAGACGTCGGGAGGCTGCCGAAATTCAGACTGAAGGCACCGTGGACTTGAACAAAATTTTGGCCTATATGTGAGCAAGTTTTGTACATAAAAGAACAAGAGCCTGCATTCAAATGAACATGAACAGTAGACTTGTGGGCCGTCGAACTTGATTGAACACGAGCAGAGGACCTAAATCTGAACAAAACTCAAATGACTCCTAAAGGCCAAATGAAATAGAAAAAAAAGACAAATTGAACCAAAATCAAATCAGTCTGGACAAAATTGAACTTGCAAGAACTTCAGAATATCCTGAATAAGCAGTTGAACTTAAAAGACTGTAGAGGACATATCACTTGAACTTGTATTTTGAACTCGGATCAGAATTGTGCAACTAACTCAGACTCGGATCAGAATTGTATTTTGAATGCAAGGGGCTAATGAAATTGTGCAACTAACTCAGACTCAAGTGAACTCAATCTCAATTTGAAAATGATATTGAACTGAACCAAAGAACAAACTTGAATCGTTGCGCAAGAAACTCAAAGTACAAGAGCATTCGTACGATTAGAAGTGAGTCAAAGTACATTACAATACCTCAATGCACAGATTCCTACAAACAATCCCCACAGTGCCCGTTGATTGAGATGGCAATATTGAAAACCGGCAATCAAAGACCTGCCCCTACAGCAAAAGCAATCGTTACCCACCTGAGATTGGTGAAAGGTGGTTTCGATGCAAAAGTAAGGGCTCTCCTACAAATGCTGCTAGGAGGTCGTAGTGGATAATACGATTTCCAGCAAATGAATACTTGTGGGTAACAACAATACGTATGTCGTATGTACAATGAACCACTGTGGACACAAGTACATCTCCTACGACGATCCCTACGAGGTCAAACAAGTACAACAACCACCCGAGATTGGTGAAAGGGTGGATATGATGTTGGAGCAATGGTTCTTCTACAAACACTCATAGGAGCTCGTAGTGGATACAACGGGTCCCTGCAAATAACTATAAACCACTTGTGGATAACAACAGTGATAACCTCGTAAGCATAGGGAACCACTGTGGACACAAGTATTGATATCACCTATGATAGTGATGGTCAAAATCTATAAGTACACCGGGTACAAAGGCAGCCCGATATACAAAAAGGTACACTCCCTGGCAAAATCAGAAAGGAAGTTTGAACAAATTAGAACCAAACTTGCTGGTGTTCCAAAATCTCTTTTTGGTTCTATAATTAAGAAGAGAACAGTTCGGGTGCCCACAAACACCGGAAATAGCATGTCCACTATGCCGAAGAGCCTAAAATGAGTTCTTTCCAAATCAACAGTCTTTGATTACAAAATCCAGAAAACTTCCCCGGTGAATGAGAAAGGGGGAGTCAACACCAAGACGCAACGCCACCGGATCTGCAACAACTATGAAAGCAGACAAAAGGCGACCACAATCTATAATGCAACGCCATCGGATCTGCAACCTCTGTACAAGCAGACAGAAGGCGTCTACAAATATTTCTAAATACCCCTGCACCTACACTATAGTTTGTATACACATAAGTACACTAAAGGGGTATATAAAAATCATGTGTATGGGCCCCGGCGAGCGTGTTATTGGTACACACGTGACGTTTAGGGATGCTGCGCGGGTTGACAAGTGAATCCAAGTTTGAACCCGATCCTTCTATACAGATCTTTAGAAGTCGACAGGGTTTGAACCTTTAAACAAATACACGGTTGTGGCGACCAGTGTATTTGTTTCAATACACTCATATTAGGCTTTCAAGGCCTACAATCAAAAGAATTCACCAAACAAAGGCACAATGCCTGCAAGAAACCCGATCCTCGATCAACAACTTGGTCGAGTTGACAGGGTTCAATCAAATGAAAATGACCCCAAACACTCCGATGATGGCCGTGTTGAATGTCTACCTCAACCGGAGGGGTTCCCAAATATTTTCAAATGACTCCCAAATATCCAAATTCCCATCGAAATCCAAATTCCACCCAAATCCTACAAAAATCCAAAAACCCAAAACTCTATAAATCCCAAATTCCAAAATATTTAAAATGAAATAAAGCCATCAAACACTCAAAGCAAAATCCATCCACCCTCCGCAACAGTTTGCTGGGGCGGACAAATTCAAAACTACTTTTGCTCACAAAGAGCCAAATGCCTAGTCGAAAATATCACTAGGATCCATTCTCAAATAATCTCCTGCTAGTAAGGACGTGGTTTGCCGCCAAATGGCACCGCAGGATAAACGGTTACGACGACCTGGGGCCCTCTGAACCGAGTGGTTTTGCCGCCAAATGGCACCACGATATATCGGTTATGGCCAGAGCCAATACGTTCCTTATTGGCATCAAATCCTTGAGATATGAATCAATAGGATATGATCGATAGGGCACAAAGCCCTCTGTCAGCTAAGGTGGATTTAAATTTGTCCCCTTAGGCAAATACCCACCCCAGGTTTACAAGGTCCCCTTGGACGAAGCAACCCATGGCTGCCGACAAGGATCCTTCTGTCAGGTTGGGTCGACTACCTCCTCTGACTAAGTAGACCAGGGACCATGATGGTCCGGGACGACGGAACCATGGGATCTTGATCGGGCCCATCATCCATTTCCCCACCATCCGCTTTAAGTGCACGATGGTGAAATTTCTATTTTTAAATATCAATTTTTCAAATATCCAAATCATTCAATAATCCAGTTCTCCAAATTCCAAACCCATTGCTGTTACTATATGCCAGATAACGCGTATTCTCTATACGTATCTGATTGATGACTAGCCTTAATCGAAAGTTCTCTCCCGTGATCGGGAGGGGTAATTAACTATGGGGGCTTGCGCCTATAGGAAACCAGAACTCAGATCATAAAGTCCTCGCAAAATGAGGGCGAAATCTCTGGGTAGTGTCTTATCTACAAACCCATCTGCCTTCCAAAATTTACCCCGGAACTTATCCGTTAAAACTCACTCGCCAAATAAAAAGAAAAAATAAAAAAAAAGAAATCGCGCGGCGGGGAGGCCGGGGCCGAATTTTCGGAGCCCACAGAAAGGTAGAGGTAGACCTAAAAAGATTTGGTTAAAACGTATTAGAAATAATATTTTTTATTAAATTTAAATGAGAATTTGACTCTTAATAGGACACGATGGAAGAAAAGGATTCATGTAGACCCCACGTAGTGGATAAATGCTTGATGTTGTTATTGTTATTTGTTTTATTTATGAACACATTAGAGTTACTTGATTTTATTTCTTTAAGTGATAGTCATAAGTTTTTCTTATATTCAAGTAATTTTACAAAAATAAAATTATTTATTTCAATTTTTCTCTCAAATAAAAACTCATTGATAATATTCTCAATTATATGTAATATTTATTTCACCTTTTTATTTTAGCATTGGTATTATACATCAATCATCATTATCTTATAATTGATAACAAAATTGTGCGGTTGAATGTAAAAACAAACATCTCATTGATGTTGCTTGTACCTTTCACTTACGTCTTCCATTATAGATTTGGGGAGATGTCATTTCATTGGTTGTTACATAAGTAATGATGTTATCAACCATTTTGGTTGCACACCTATTTTTCATTTTCCACTTTCAGAATCTTTGACTATTTTTTTTGTTCATTTTCTTCATCCAAAATGTAATAAAATTTCCTCTTGTGCTTTTAAGTGTATTTTTCTATTATCTCTAATACTTGAAAGGCTTGGAATGTTATAATTTAACTAAACATTGACTTTATATCTCTTTTGATGTAATCTCTTATGAACCATTGCCCTACTACCCTTTTTATTCCTTACCACATCTTCTCCTAATCTCTCAGTTCCACCTTTTGCTCTGGTACTTCTCTTCTCTTACAAGTTTATATTTGGCATCCACTTTTGGCCCTTGGAACATCTTTCATTCTATCATTTACAGATGATCATTCACTTGCCTCAGCTTTCTTGTAACACTACTTAAAGATTCGTAATTTTGATAATCAAATGGCTATCTGCATTGCAAGAAATCCTATTTTCTATGAAAAAATTAAATATTTGAAGTGGATTGTCACTGCATTAGAGATGCAGTCCTATAAAAAAGATTAGTCTGTAATAAAAAGAAAAATTAGCTAATAATTTTACCAAATCTCATAGATCTCTTCATTTTCTAATCTTTATAATAAGATGACACTTTTTAATTATTATTATATATGATTTAGCTTCATTGAGTGTTATTGTAGGAAATTAATAAATTGGAAAGATTATTTATTATTATAATATATACTCATAAATGAGAATATTCTCTGGGTTATGCTATTCATCTTGTTTTCTTAATGTCTCCTCGTATATAGGCACTAGTATTCACTCAATGAGATATAAGAAAACGACCTTCCTCTATAGTCGTTCTTATGCAGAGTAACCTTGAGAGTATCACCTCTCTTATAGTGGTGCATTGGGGACATCTAATTCACAGTCGATAACAACTCAGAGGGACCAGGTCTACTTTATATGTTGCATCTTCCTATTCAATCCTTTATTAACAATCATTAATGTTATGTGGTATCTCTCTCAATTCCTGTCTTCAAACACGGTTCACTCTAAGTTCACAAGTTGACTCTAGTCAATATGTTAGAATGTGGTTGAGACACGTTTTACGGAGCTAGCCGTCAGACAGGCAAAAGTTGAGAGCTTGGGATGCCATTCTCTATGCAAAACTCAAGTGGATGTCTACTAAATCCATCCTGTCTAATCTGGTTACCGAAACACTCAATGAGCCATATCTAAGATGCCAGCTCAAATAGGCTTCAAGTCAACCTTGCCATCAAACAAGTTGACTTATTGGCCCAAAATCAGTTGGCTAGAAGGTAGCTTATCCATCTTTTGATCAATTTTTAAGTTGGCTTACTCGTCTGTCATCTTTTCCTATCGGGCGATGCTTGTTAATATAGTTGTTGGTCAGTTGAGCCTGCCTGGACAAACTCACGAAGGTGTCACCCTAATGTGGTTCTTTCCAACTAGACTTGTTGGGTCTCTTGAGTCGAAGGTCTTATCCAGTCAGGTTATCTATAGAATAGAAAATTTTCGAATTAAAATTTCTTGCCATTACAATAAGTTTGAGGTGGGATCATACAAACAATATTCAATATATCTAGAGTTTTCTTGCCTTTCTCAACATGTAAAACATCATTAAGAGCATTCACAACCTTAGCTTGCTTCGTCAGTTAACTTTGTAATTCCTTCTATATTCCATCTTACTTTTTTGAAGCACTTCTAACCAGGGTAAATGCTAACTTGTATCATAAGTTTCAAAATGCTTTAGTTTTTTTTGCAAGGTAAACTTCATTGATCAAAATTTCCAATCATGTCTATGATTCATCTTAAAGTTAAGTCCTATGATCATGGTGACGGTTACTTTTGGCTTTAGTGGAGTAAGATAAATTGTTTAATACTTCAGTGGGAAAGCCTGTAATGCATAATCTGCTGCTTGATACTTGTGTGGAGGTATGTTAGAACTAATTGCTTGTTGCAGGTTCTGGAAGCAGCAGTTAGCCGTGGCAAAAGATGCTCACCAAGTAGACATTCTTTTCTATCGCATCTCTCTTAGTTACAGACTTTTGAACGGCACTTCTAAGTTTAAAGAATTGCATAAAATGGTTGAGGATGCCATGAGAATGATGGAGACAGAAGTTGGTCCTTTGAATGGAATGTCAGCTAGGATATTTCGTGGTAATGTAAGCAGGCTTTCTGTGGTCAATGATTTGCAAAGTCAATGTTCTTTTGCAATCATGAAAGCAGAAGAGTTTTTAAACTCTGTTAACGGCTCCATTGCAAAGCACAGAGGTGGGCTCAATTTGGAGCATCTTTATGTCTGAAATATGGTTATTTTATGTATTTAAATTATGAAACAACTGAGTTTCTCTTGCAGATTCTCCTCCTACTGCCTGTACTTTCCATTTTGAAGAGATATCATCTTCCTCCCTCGTGATTGTTTTAAATGTATCGTGCTCTTCAGCACCTGATGTTATCATGGGTTACAAGCTTTGTTATTGCAAAAGCAGGGAAGAAATGATCGAGAAAGATCCTGTGCTTATCCCAAGATCTCAACAAAGAATTTTGGTTCCAAACCTTCAGCCGTGCACAGAATATGTTTTCCGAATTATTTCGTTATCAGACGATGGAAATTTGGGCCATACAGAATCTAAGTGCTTTACTAGAGGTGTGGAGGTAATTGATAAAGACACAAAGCAAACTGGGACAGGCGGATGCTCAATCAATAACATGAGAGAATCAAAGAACCCAATTGTTGGGTCCTCTGGATTCAAAGTTCGGAATCTGGGGAAGATCTTTGGACCAGCTTGGGCAATGGAAGAAGGTTGCTCCGATGATTTATACCAAGAGGATGATGTGGAAGAAGAATCCTATATAGGAGGAGGTGTTGCAAAGCCCCTTAATGCTGACGACGATCGACGGAAGGCTTCTGTTCCGCATCAGCTTGATTTGAATGTTGCATCAGTTCCTGATCTTAATGATGATCTTAGTCTTCCCATGGAATTCTCACCAGAGGAGAATGGATGCACATTAGAGAAGAGCGGTCTTGAAAGATCAAATGGAAGTGGAAATTGCCATACTTGTGCTGTAAGGGTGGTTGAAGTACCAGCAGTTGAATCCCAGCCGGACTGTAGGAAGAACTTGACAAATGGATTTACAGATGGCTGTGATGGTGATAGCACTTTAGTTAGTGCACCACCACATGAATTCTCATTTCGCTCAAGTAATCTGGATGACAACTATGAATACTGTGTGAATGTGATAAGACGGCTGGAGTGTTTGGGACATATCGAGAAGGATTTTCGCATGAAGTTTTTAACATGGTTCAGCTTCAGCTCCACAGAGCAGGAGCGTTGGGTGGTCATCACATTTATCAGAACCCTTATTGAAGAGCCTAGTTGCTTGGCTGGGCAGCTCCTTGATGCCTTTTTGGAGATTGTGAACTGCAAGAGGCCACGGAATGGTTTCTGCAGTAAGCTGTGGCATTGAGAAAGTGCGGTTAGATTCTGCTAGGAAACTCACTTTACTTGACTAATTGATGATTTGTTTTGCCCAGGATTTCCTGAAGAGAATGGCGAGTTTCAGGAGTTTTGGCATAGTTGAGCTGTCGTGTAGCAGTTCTGTTTCAGGTCTAAGACTTCGTTTGGGACAATTTTTTTGCTTCTTTTTAAAACGGCTTTCTAGTGCAAAAATTTCTTGAATTAGAAATCTTTGTAATAAAAAACTGTTTTAGAAAGTAGAAAGAAAACTGTCCCAAACGAAACGCAAGAAGTTGTTTCTAATTTGTCCCAGAAAGCTGGGGTCAATTTTTTACATTCATGGTGTTACTATGCTGTTAGCTGATTGATGATTTGTAATTCGGTACGCATTAATTTTTTTCAAAATTTTTTTGACCATATGACTCATGTTACTTGCTTATGTTTCTTCTCTTTTCAGATAATGCCTGCAGTTAATTGACTGCCCTCATGACAAATTATTATCAAATTATCATAAATTTTCATTCTTTCTTTGTGATTGTGAAAAATATATAGCATTCCATATATTTACCCTCTTGACCTTAGGGTTTTTTTTGTGCATTCACACATGGTCTTTCATTTAGACTAGACCATCAAATCGAATGAAAATAATCACAGGGGATTGCAACTCTGACAAATTCAGAGAGACTCCAGCTCTTCTCATCTTTGCAAATCCATTCAAATTCACAGAGATAGTTCAAATCAGATACATGTAAATTCTGATTATGTGATTTAAGTACATATTGTGAAATTGTATGCACAAATCAATCCTTTGATCAACTTTGATAAGAACAATGCTCAGGTTAGTGCTATTGTTCTTACTCCAAGAATAATGGTCATTATTGAAGGCTAGTAGGGGGAAGTAATTGCGACATAATAATTTTAATTGTTGACTCTATAACTACTTAGTGTCAAAACTTACTTTTTCCTTTGCTTTCTCCTCTAAAATCATGGAGGAGATAGTTCATCTAAATTCAAAAGCCATCAACTATACAACTATAAAGGCTTGAAAGATCTAGTTGAACATCTGGCCAAATTAGGATATGATTATGATTTATATTGTATTAGAAGCCATTAATTATTGGGTTTTTCTTATGATGCTTTAATGCTTGGCATTCAGGTGGTTCTCTTATCTTTTTCTCAGAATTATCCACACTTTTGATAGGTTGTAAAGGCTATTGGTTGCCTTAGTCTTCAATTTTAAGTTCTTGAATGCTAGTGACACTCAACTAAGCATCAAGTAGAAGGAGAAATAATCCCTTTGTGATAAAGCCATAAGGTAGGTGATGTCACCCATATGTTATCAAGTTGGTGCTCGCCCTCATCTTGAGGAACAATTATTACGTCCTCCGACCGGACGCAGAGGAACGTCCGGGTTGTACCAAGAGCGGTATTCCTCGGTACTGGTATTTCTCGGTACAGCTCAGTATTGGTCTTCAAAGAGCGGTATTCCTCGTTAATATCAAATAATACCTAGTTGTACCAAGCAAATACCGAGTTTTTTGGCAGGATTTTGCCTCCAACCGGACGTTCCTCTACGTCCTTACACCGGACGTAATAAAAGTTTCATCTTGAGGGACTCATTATTCAAATTTATCATAGCCAAAAAATACTGATTAGAGTGTGGTGGATCTTATAAGTAAGGCCTCAAAGTTTATCAGTGTTGAGGAAATTATTACTCTTTTTTATTCCAGATTTGTCAACCAATATCAATATGGTAGACTTAATGATTCTTCTTAGAATGCCTCATTTTGGAGAAACCTACATGATAATAACTATTAAAAGCAATTATTTACATTGCTTCAATTATATCAACATTTGCAACCTCTTAACTATCCCATTTTAATCATTCTGACAGGCATAAAAATAAATGTTATTTGAAATGTTTAGCCCTAATTTAAAAGGCTCCAAAATTTGTGTGGCATAAGTTTTGCTTATACCATAATGATTAGGTTTAGACATATTGAAATCAACTTTTGAACATGCAATTGACTCTTGATACTTGGGTTTGCCTAGCACATTTT
The DNA here is from genome assembly GCA_019514585.1 of Dendrobium officinale. Taxonomy (NCBI): domain Eukaryota; kingdom Viridiplantae; phylum Streptophyta; class Magnoliopsida; order Asparagales; family Orchidaceae; genus Dendrobium; species Dendrobium officinale. The sequence continues at coordinate 46,500,148 of CM033691.1, read as the reverse complement.
ATTTTTAATTTAATTAATTGAGTTAGCCATGTCAATTTAGGACATTTAGTCATGACTAAGCAAGAGGCTCCCAATATCTCGATCCCTTGGTTTAGATAACTAGTTATCTAACCAAGTGTGAAAAATGTCATCATGCCCTACCCTTGGTATGGTTGAACATACTAAGGTTAATGATAGTGGTGGGTGATGTTTTGGCTAGATTAATGGCAAGAAAAAGTCATATAACTTTGTTTTAATATCAAAAGATGTGATTTGGAGGGCACTTAAAAGTTTAGGAGTGTAGATAGGTTAAAGAATAGACATCTTAAGATTGGTCTACCTTGGGCTAATTTGGGTTGATTTTGAAGATCTCTTTAGATAAATAGGTTTAAGTGAGTTAAATTATGAAAAATTATAGTGGATGGTTAGAATAGGATGTGGACTAATAATCAAGAGTAGATAGTAAGGTTTGGCAAAGTTTAAGAATGAGTTAAAAGGAAGGGGATAAAATTGTCTTAGTTTATGTTCGATTTGACATAGAGCTGCAAATTGATTTTTTTTAGTGATAGTAATATTCAATTAAGTGATGGTTTATCTTGTTAAATGATTATTATATAAGGAAAATATGAGAAAGATTGATACTAAGTGTTTAGATAACAAGAGTGAAAAATTAAGATTAAGAAAAATAGATAGCAACTTAATCTCATCAAAGAAAAGAACTCTTGAAGCCATCAAGCAACAAATAAAGATTAATTCTCCATCAAAATAATTTATTCACTAATAAAAATGTTATTACATATTAGCTCCTATTTATAAGCAAAAAAAGGCCTTTGAACTTTCTTATTTTGAAGGAAAAAATTAGAGGGAAAGAGAGAGGAATTGATTTCTTAATGAAGGTGGAAATTTCCAACTTTCATTAAATATCTTTTTTTTCATGCATTTCATTAAAGAGGTTGGCCATACATGTTCTTAAGGTCATTTAAAATAAAATAAAAATAAAAATAACATTATGTTTAAATAAATTTATTATTGGGCCTTAATATGGGCTCTAGCTCTTTGACTTTTGCTAACTTGGGCCTTTGTTCTTACTCTTGTAATAGGTTTAGTTGACTAATTTAAAGTTTCCACTTAATGTATCAAATCAACTACCCTATGCTCAGTTTAACTCTGCTATGTAGAATAAAGCTAAAAAAATTTCTATTATTTGTAGGGCAAGGGGCTCCAAATCAATCTAAGTTAGTTATGTGTTATCTATGGGTGGTTTATGATTCCCATAAACTAAAAATCATGACTTTGTGACTATGTGAATAGGTGCTTAATTTGTGATGATATATTCAACTTTTAAGAATGAGATAGTTCATAAGTGTGGAATTATATCTCCTGTCAAAGAGTTAGACTAGATAATTAGAGGTTTGTTAACTCCCTTATATGTAATTTCTTAAACATAGTAGTGTGATATCGCTCAAGGAAGATATGAAACAAAATATAGCTTCATTCTTTAATTTTTCTTTTATTGACCTATTATGATTTGCTTAGAAGCATATTTATTATTACTTGATGTAATTTTCTTTTTTAAGTATCATGGGAGCTTTGAAAATCTCTGGCAAATGAAAATGTAGAAAAAAGAATACATGAGATGAGAGGTTGGTCACATCAATAAGTTATTTAAGATTTTATCGATATACTGTTTCAAAAGATGATGAGTTACTAGCTCTAAAAGTAGTTTTGTTTTATGTAAGTTTAGAGGTAGGTAAATAGAAGACCCAATTCCATAGACTTTTACCTACAAAATGCCTTAATAGGTTTTCTAAAGTTTGATTCACTATCTTTGTTTGCCCATTCATTTGAGAGTAAAAAGCAGATGAAAATTTTAAATTTGTTCCTAATGGTTTCTACAAAGTCTTCCAAAAATATGAAATAAATCTAATATGTTGATAAGACATAATGGTTGCATGTAGACCATATAAATGTATAATTTCCTTAAAAAATAATCTAGAAATTTGAGAAACATCATTAGTTTTAGAACAAGGTAGGAAATATGTCATCTCCAAGAATTCCATTGATAGATATTTTCAATGCCTAGAGGGAATAGTTAAGGCAATGCAGTGATCAAATTTTTATTTGGTGGCTCGAACTAATTTATAGGCCAAATATTAAATGACATATTTTTTGAACATTTAGCTTATGTGAAAGCTAGAAAAAATGATTTTTCATTAAGCAAATAGTTATATCTTTTTCAAAATGTATAGCCAACCATAAAATGTAATTCAAAAATTAAGAATTCTCTTAGGAAAGTTCTAGATATACAAAGTTATTTTTATGGATACAAGTACCATTATTTAGTGAGAATGTTGCTGACAAAGTCAAAGGTTTATCATGGTGTTCAAGGTAAACAAGATGAAAGTCATTATACACAAGATACTCGCCTGTAATTTATTAAAATCCTAAAATTTTGAGTTCTAATCACGATCACAAGTTCTTGTTCTAGCAATGTTCACATAAGCATGTTTTTTTTCCGATTCCATTCTTATTAGCCTTCATAAGATGAGATGCCATAGCTTTGATCTACTAATTTGCAACATACTGTTATTACTTTTCAGAACTTTCTCTAACAGTCATTGGATGACTAATCATTTCTATTAGCCATTAGATTGTAACTGTTGCCTTCTACTCACTGCTTACATATAGTGATTACTACTTAATCATTTGTTTTAGTTTTTACTCTGTTTCATTAGTTACAGATCTTCACTTCATCATGGTATCAGAGCTTTGTCTACTGCAACATGTGATATTCTTTGGCTTCGCACATTGCTAACTGAGTTTGGCATAGCTCTGATCACTCATCCCACCAAACTATTCTATAACAATGGGTCTGCACTAGCCTTAAAGAATGTTGACCTCTGCGGTAGAACAAAAAAAGGAATAAAAAATAGCTAAAATGATTACCTGATCGAAGTATTGTTGAACACATCGTGTGCTACAGTCGCCCCATACCATGCAGTAGCTGCTGCTTCAGAGCAGGTCGTGTAGATCGCATCGATTCTTCTCCCACTTGCATTAATAAAATAAAAACCAAACTTACCTAGTTCCTCACTCTCTCTCTCTCTCTCTCTCTCTCTCTCTCTCTCTCTCTCTCTCTCTCTCTCCCCTTCACTTCTTCATCTCAATCCCTCTTCTCTGCGCACGGGAGCCGAACCCGTCCGACTCCTTAACCTCACAACCTCTGCCAAAATCCCATCTCTTCCATTGCTGAGCTCCAGCCGAATCCAAGCCACTTTCTCTTCTTCACTTATTTCCTCTCCCGATCTCCTCTTGCGAACCTTCAACCCTGCCAACCGACCCTCTACCATTCGCCCATGCCTAATCTAGCCAAGCTTCCACCTGCCCTAGCCTTCATACCCGCCTACTATACAATATCGAGCTACTCTACCTGAATTCCACTGTGTCAAATTAATCAGGGGAAAATTTATGTAAGATCGCTTGAGCTCTGTTATTATTATGATAAATGATAGTAATTAGTTACTTTTACAATTATTAATAATTATGATTATTATTAGTTATAATAACTAACAATTGGTTATTATTATAATTAATAGTTGTTATTATTATTTATAATAATCAGTAGCTAATTATTACTATAACTAGCATTATTTATGATTATAATTAATTATAATAGTAATTAATCAATTAGTGTTATAATTATTATTTATCATAATAATGATAATTATTATCTATTATAATTATCATCAAGAGAGAGACAAAAAAAGAGAGGAAGAGAGAGAGAGAGAGAGAGAGAGAGAGAGAGAATGAAAAAAATGAACAAAAAAAGGATGGGGGGGAGAGAAATAAAAAAGAGAGGGGAAAAGGAAATTGTTTTTCCAACTTGATCCTAGTTCCATCATCGTCATCTCCAACCATCGCAAAGGTATAAATTTCTAACTCTAAATCCCACACTCGACGCTTGCGGCGAGCCGGTGAACCACCCTCTACACTCCCGTAGCACGGTGGAAGGGAACCCAATGAGATGCTCATGACGAGGTGGCCATACCTCAAAGCTCTCACGTAGTGTGATGAGGATGAAACTAAGTACCCTTAAACGCTCGCATAGTGTGGTGGGGGAAAGAAAATTGTGCGTCTTCAAACAGGTGCCCTGAAGGGCCTTAAGCACTCACATAACATAGTAGAGATTGAAATTGAGGTTGCGATATCAACCGACACCTACCCGAAGCGCTCATGTAGCATGAAGGGGAAGGTTATGACTCTCACGTTCCCCTAAATGGGGAAGACGTCGGGAGGCTGCCACTTTTTTCAATAAAATAGAGGACTTGAATTTGAACATTAAGCAAGAAAACATAGAACTTGAACGATTAACAAGGACTTGAACTTAAATCAAATGACGGCGGACAAGACTTGAACTCAAATGAACAATGCAGGGAACAAGACTTTTGATTAATGAATGGACACTCGCATTGAAATACAAATGTTAATTAATTGCCCTAATATCTAAAAAAAATCAAAGAACTTGTAAGTGCCACTTATTCACAAATGGTAATGAAAATTCATGCAATTGATTGACTTGAGATAATTGTAATGACTACAAGGACATGTGAGGAATGCAATAACATCCCTAACACCAACAATGATTCAAATCCAATAACATATATCAATAAAGGATATCAAATGCACACATATTAGGAATAATGAAATTGAAATAACTTGGAGCATTCAATCAAATCAATATGCAAGTAAGAGCAACTGATATTTACATCAATTATACGAGTGAACACACTAGTCTTCAATGATGAAGGACTGAGATGCAATGAACACTCTATGGATGACTATAAATGATAATAAAGATTAATTAACCTGCGCCACTTGAACAATTGCAAGCAAAGTCCTAACTAGCATTATAAGTAGGCACAATTAAACTCTACAAATGATATTGCATAACACATATGGAATACGATATGTTTACAAACTGAATGAGAAGTTCGTAAAGATAGAAAATGACCTCTTTTTCATTAGTATCGATTAATTTATAGGAAATATGGCAATTCGCCTATAGACAACAATGTTGACTGTCATCTTGTAAGCATATCAGAGGATTATGATAACTACAACTCACTCATAAGAAAGATGTAGTATGGATACTAAAAAAGCCAGTGTCTATGTGTAGCACTGTAAGTTTTATGCTTAATGTAGCTCATATACAGATAAAAATAGCAGCTTCATAAGGCATACAAAGGTCCTATCTATTAGTGATGGTTGACAACATGCAACCATCATAACAAAACTCTATGTAAACATATGCAATACAATATATGACAAATTTTAACATCTGTTGATGATGATGGAGGGTGTATCGAATGCATAATGATGCATCTATAGGGGATGGTTAGTAATATGCATCAAATGATATGATGTCTTTGCACCCAACAAATATCCAATGACAAGTAAATACATCATCCTTTTTGCAAGTGAAGATGTATGACCTCCAGCATATATAAAGCACATACAAGTTATGGTAATAGGAACATAGTAGTACCCCCGTAATCAACAACCATCCAATGACAACTAAATACATCACTCATTTGCAAGCAGAAATTGAATGATACACAACAAATATAAGTTCTTATGGGCCTCTTATAGGCGACCCGTCATACACACTAAATGTTATACATGAGCAAAATGTCAAATAACTACAGTGAATGTAAATTCTTAAAATATGTTGGGAGAGACCTATTATACATTCAACATGCTGTCTATGGGCAAACTTGAAAGAACTATAATAGATATCATCATCAGCAAGCAATGGCATGAGATTCGTTAGTGCACAATAATCTACTTGCAGAAAGTGACAAGTGGTGTAGGACAATCTACCAGAATGAAAGGAAAAAATGACCACCGTACGATGCACAACACTGGATCCGCAACACTCATACAAACAAACAAAATATGTGTATAAGTTCTCAAATTGAATGTTGTGCACACTCAAATGACAGTTATTTTACAGCTAAAATGTTTTAAAAATTCTCCCACGCATACAACATGTATACACATGAATTTAGAAATGAATGCGCAAGCATATTAACCTGTATATATACATTAATATATACCCAGCCCTGATGAGCATGTTGTATTTATACACGTGACGTCTAAGGATGCTGCACAGGTTAAGAAATGAACATAAGTTTGAGCCTTATCCTTCTACATGAATGAACATGAGTCGACACAACTCAAACTATCAAACAAATATATCGTTATGATGTCGAACGAGATATTTATTTTAATATAATCATATTAGGCCTTTAAAGTTTATAACAAGAGAAATTCATTACAAAAAGTACAAAGCTAACAATAAACTCAATCCTCTATTAATATTTAAATAAAATCGACAAGGATCACCAAATAATTAAAAAAAATTTCCCTAAACACCCGTATGAGCCCCTACGAGAATGTTGTATTTATACACGTAATGCCTAAGGATGTTGCACGGGCCAATAAATAAACTTAACTTCAAGTCTTATCCTTCTCCTTGATAGGACGAGAGTTGACATGGCTTGAGCCAATAAACAAATATATAATTGTAGTATCGACCAGGATATTTGGTTTTATATATTTATATTAGGCCTTCAATGATGATAACTAATAAAATTCACTAATAAAGGCATAAAGCCTACAAAGAACCTAGTCTTTTATCAACAAATAGATAGAGTTGACAAGATTGCGTCCATAAATAAAATTCTCCATAAATACTTTGATGATGGTCTTGTTGAATATAGATCTCAATCGAATGGGTTAATTCCAAGATTTAAATGTCAAAAATTCAAAACCTCAAGAAATGTCAAAATCTAAAAATATTTAAAATTGAAATAAATTACTACCAAACACTTGAAGAAAAAATCAATCCACCATTCATAAGAGTTTTTCGAGGTAGATAAATTTGAATATACACTTCAGCTCAAAAGAGCTAGTGTTTGGTCGAGAATATCACCATGACTCATTCTAAAATTATATACTACTAGCAAGGATGTGGCACATGTCCTATAACCGATAATTTTGCCATCAAATGGCACAATAGGTAAAAAGTAATGTCTGGGACCCTCTAAACTGGGTGGTTCACTACCAAATGACACAACTAAATTATGGTCATGACTAGAGCCCATATTCTCCCCAATGGAGTCAAATCCTTAAGATATGAATCGATAGGATATAATTGATAGGGCACAAAACCCTCCATAAAATAAAGTGGATTCAAACTTATCCCCTTAGATAAACATCCACCCAAAATCTATAAGGTATCCTTGGATGATGTAATCCATGGTTGCTGACAATGATCCTTTTATCAGGTTGGGTCGATTACCTCCTCTGACTAAGTAGATTAGGGACCACAATGGTCAGGGATAATGAAAATATGAGATCTTGATCGAGCTCATCATTCATTCGCTTTAAGTGTAATGTGGCAAAATTCAAATTTTAATATCAAACTCTAAAACCCAAACTAATGTTGTTACTATATGCCAGATACAACATATCTATGGATATAATGTATTCATTTGATGACTATCCTTAATCAAAAGAGCTCTCTCATGATCGGGAGGGGTAATTAACTATAGGGGCTTGCGCCTATAGGAAACCATAATTATATCATAAAGGTCACAAAATGAGGGCAAAATCTTTGGGTTGTGTTTTATCTTCAAACTCAATCTATCTTCTGAAAATCTACCCCAAAACTTAATATTTTAAAACTCCCTCGAGTGAAGTAGCAGCGAGGAGGTCGGTGCACAAATTTTTGGAGCCTACAACGAACAAACTTTTCTTCCAAGCTCGCACCAAACATAATGAGATTGATGTTTATTTCATTTAAGATTGCATCAAGTGCCATCAAATTATGGTTCATCATATCTCATCCATGGATCAACCAGCAGACTTCCTCACAAAACCTCTCAGCATCACTTGATTCTCTCAACTCTGGAAAGTTAACAATTGAACTTATTGTTAACTTGAGGGAGACTGATAGGAACAAATGATAAGTTTGAATGCTTATTATTGAAAAATGGCTCACCTAATATGGCACATAATATGCTTCCACCACCATCTACAACTAAGGCTCTACCATTTCCTTTCTCTTCAAGAAACTCATGAACAAGAACATTATCCTCAAAAACCTTAAGGGTCACAACTTGACCAGAGAAAATATTTCTCCTTTCATAGATTTGGAAGGTTAGATGAAGTACACGAAGTTCACCATTAAAGATCAAGTGTGGATATGTATCATATAATTTAGCAAGTGTCAATGGAAAAGCAACCATCAAAATTTTCTCTACGAGACTTCTTTAGAGCTGGTGAGCATGAGGATTAGGAGTGTTTTACTAACATGATTTTGTTTGGGGATTTAGTTTGGAGAGATCAGACATCTCACATTGACAACGAAGCTGAAGATGGTGGGAATCAGCCTATTTGCATTGACAACAAAGTGATTTCAGGTTCTCTGCCTCACCTAGAGAGTGAAAAGTATTATAGGCTCTTTGCCTCACCAGGAGGGTGAAAAGGATTCCAGGTTCTTTGCCTTATCAAGAGGGTGAAAAGGATTATGATCCTCTGCCACACCTCGTTGGTGAAAAATATTTTGTAAGGACTTCTCAACCTAGTTGTGGGGGCAGAAGGAGAGTCACTAAAAGTTTATTGTAATATCTAGAATGGAAGTTTCTTAGGAGTGGATGTAGGTAAGGTTAGACCGAACCACTATAAATTCTAGAGTGTTTGTTCTTATTATTTTCGCACTTAATTTTTCTATAATTTACTATGTAGGTGAATACTCTTATCTTTTTATTATGAAATTAATTTGTTTTTCATCAAGTTATAAAAATATTATTTTTTTAAAAAAAAAAATTAAATTACCAATTCACCCGTCCCCCGCCTCCCCCTTTTAATTAGTCTTGGGCCAGTTTTTTGAGGTCTAATGACCTTCATGAACTTTTAATGTCATCATCCTTCCAATTTTGACCCAAAGATCTATTTATGTGATACTGAAGATACCACAAGAAGCATATGAATATCATATTAGATAACCAATGAAAATAAATGAGGAACATGAAGTCACGGATGACAAAGGTGTTAAAGAGATGGTTATGTCGCGAGAAGTAATTGGGATTGCTTTAATTCATATTAACTATTCCTCTAATATGATTTTTGAATGAATAGAGATAATAAGTCATTTTATTATGGTTCCTGAATTGGAACTATAATATATTATTTAGTTGAATTCTCTTCAAGGTACTTTTTATGCTTTACATAAGAGAAGAAATTATGTGATAATAATTATCAAAGATTGATATTTTATTAGGCCATATGAGTTGAAATTAATAGTGCATCTATAGTCTATGTTTTTTGGCTATATATAATAAAAACATAATAGTATGAAAGAAGAATTTCCCAAACATCAAAGATTGTTTTAGCCACAATGTCTTACTACAAGAGATTTTTCCACAACAATTTCACAACTTTCACAAACAACTACCGATTCAAGAAGCAAACCATTACTGTTAGCTCATTCACATCACACGTAGGCATTGAATGACAAAAAAAAAAAAGTAGGCATAGAATGACAATATAAAAACTGAAATGACTATAATAATAACAACAACATCAAGCCTTTATCATACTACATGGGGTTAGCTACACAAATCCTTCTTCTCCATTGTGGAGTAAAATTCTCATTTAAATCTGAAAAAAAAAAGATCATTTCTAATATTTTCTAACCAAATCATTTTAAATCTATCTCTACCTTTCTTAACAATATCATAATAATTAAATTTTATCATTTCAATGCACTTATTTCCCTTTCATTTGGTTTTTTTTCTTTCATCATTTCAATTATAAAAATCAAAATGATTAAAGAAAAAAAAAACGTGCATTGAAATGATAAATTTTATTTATTATAATATTGTTCAATAAGTAACTTGAAGGTTTCTCTAAATTGATTAAACTCCTTATGCAAGTTATATCACATATGATACATTATTTTTCAATATAATATAAGAAAACGATTCTTATCAAACTTCACATTAGTTTTGACCTATCAATGGTTTTCCCATATTTTGCAAAAGTTGAAAGTTTAAATATATGACCTTACTCTACCATAGCTTTCAAGCCAACATTAATCTAATACATAAAAAATTTTCATTGCATGCTTTTAAGCAATTGAGCATGATATATCAAGAAGCTTTTTAATCCATCTATGTGTTGATATTAACTCTAATTCTAACATGTGACACTGGATTGAGCCTACTCTCAAGCTAGTTTATATAATATGCACTTCTAAAAATGGGCAGTAAATGTTGATGTCCCTTGGGAGTGGTTATGGCTGGCAAATCATTGGATATGTCCAAAAACTTTCTAAGTGATCATCAAGAAAATGTCAAATGGATCCAAAGCATAAGAATTAGACAAGCTTGTTGTATTTTCCGTGGAACCATACATCCCACCACGCATACCCATGCATGGTTAGGGTCCACAAAAATAAAAAGGAAATCCTATTAATAGAAAATCTTTTTTCATCACAAATAATGCCAAATCTCAAATGCCTCTTTCTTAGCCTCTAACTACAGATTATACCACCTTTATGAGAAATGAAGGGGGGATGATCTTAGTTCAAAATCTTTTAGAGATAGAATATAAAAAAAAATTAAAGAGATTTTAAAATTTTTATGTCTCATTTAGGATTTTCACCCAAAGAGAGTCTATGTGCTATGTTCTTGCATCTTTTCTTCAATCCTCTTGAGTGTGCACTTTTGCTCTCCTATTGAGGTAAGGCAACAAGTACCATGCACTCATGCATGCCCCCCAGGTTGTGATGGTGAGCCTACTAAGTTTATTTTATTACTCTCATTTGTAGGAATCCTCTCTTATACTCATACACACCTTTAACGCATACTAAGTGTCCTCCAAAGATAAACACCCTTTTAGTGGAATCATTGAAAAATACTTTATACTATCTTATTTTATTTTTTGCTTATTTAATGCCTACAAGAGATTCATAATGAGTTATAGATTATGACAAGGAGGTTCTACTTCATCCTAGGTAACTCATGCACCAACCATACAAACATTTAATAACGTATTGGAAACTTATTTCTTGTTGTTGTGTCTTCTATCTCACCCCACATACTTTATTGACATGGTGGGTAGGCTTGATCAATGCTTTTCAAGAAAATCACATTATAAGTCAAAACAGAAACTCTTTAGCCATTTAGGCCAACTTCTAGACTTGGAAAAATGCTACCATGCGCTATGGGTGTATTGCATAAACTACTATCAATATGACTAGCAAATGATATGGCCATGAACATAATGAACAATGTAAGAGAAGAAAAAGCATGAATGTACGTGAGAACAGAAAACAAAAATAAAATTTTAACAAAACAAATAAACAATATAATTGACTTATGTGACACCTTATTTTCATCAGAATACACGAACCTGATTAGTTTGATAAAAGAGTCAAAAACTCCAACCCGAATGATACGAACCCGACCCACTTGCAATCTAAATTATCTGAACCTGAGTCGCTAACCAATTTTGATCAAAAAATTTATAACTTATTAACTACAAAGTTTACGATATTTGATTAAAATAAGATGATTATACGCATGAGTAAAAAATATTAGTAGGCCCTTTTCAAGTCATAAATGGATTGATATGTCAACTTGAACTAGACATATTTAATAAATGGGTAAAAAATCCAACACGTTTATTAAAAGCAGAGAAAAAAAACGACATTTAGGGTATTTGAAGGCTATGAATGGAATGTTATAATGATGCCTACGATAAATTATTTTTTCTTGTTCTAAAACTTATTGTTAAATTTGGGCGCATGCATATTAAATTTATAAATTATTAGTTAAAATTTTATGTACATTAAATGCTTGTCAATAATTTAAAAAATTAATAAATAATTATTTAAAAGTTGTCAATAGTAAGATATTTTTGGATATATTTGTTGGATTTTTTTTACTTCTAAAAACAAAGCTGAAGTTGAATTAAAAGGTATATAATTAGAAAAGAAATTTCACATTTTAAATCATGACGGGGCTAAATTACTAGATGTGTTTTTTTTTAATTTCACATAAAATGCGTTATCTTTTAATACAACTAAAATTTTCGGCAAAATAATTAAATTATTGAACTATTTAAATTAATAAACTAATATTTTAAAGTAAATGAAACATTATAAATTTTATAAACATACTTTAAAAAATAATAAATTAAAATTAGACCACGTGTTTGAATAGTGTAAAACAAAATTTATGAAAACTTTGAACCATTACATATATAATAAAAATTTAAATTTATAAATATAGCTTTAATAAAAACTTAAGTTGTTAAAAAGTATAAAAAGGCCAAAATAAAAAAAAATGCTATTAATATAATTATTGTGAAAATTAAAATTATAATTTTTTAATGGAATCCCTTTATCATATGATATATTTTGAAGATTTTCATGCTTTAATAATATTTGAATTGGGTGATCTTAGGCTCATATAATGAAAATATTCATTTTGATTAAAAACATATAAATTTTGAAAAATATTTAGCCTCACAAATTCCTTTGAGAAATTTGTTATGATGATTCTAATTATTTAAACCATTTAGACTTATCAAACATTTTTGTACCGGTGAATTTATCTCATCGAATAATCCTGTTAATATTATTATTAATTTGTTATAAATAAAAATTAGATGATCAAGAAATTAATTTTTAAATTTTATAATTTATAAAGATGATTATTTTTTTTCTTTAAGATTTGAAATTTTATATCAAAATTGAATTATTTTGATCAGATTAACTCTCTGATGACATACAATATTTAAATTATTCAATCTGTTAAGATATTGAAAATCCACTTCAATGCCGAAGATCTTCTTCTGTAAAAATAATTTGCCGATTTTATTTTTGCGATTATGATAGTTTTGCTTTTTAAATAGTTTTATGTTTCTTACATATTTCGAAATCCCATTTTCAAAAAAATTGAACGTTTACAAAATATCCTATAATTTCAAATAATTTTGAAATATTCTCTAATAACGGATAAAAATCTTCCACGCTAATTCAAATCTTTCTTTTATTAACGGTTCAAAAGCATTTCCTAAGCTTATAAATAATATCTCTGTTCTGTTCCTCTGCATCACTCGTCATTCCACTAAACTTCTAATCTCCCCTGCCCTCTGTCTCTCTCTCTGTTTCTCTCTTTGAACTAAGTCTCCTCGTTGCCTCAAAGTCCGAACTTCTCCGGTGGCTCTTTACGATCTGCGAAGATGATGAATCCAGCGGAGATAAAAAAGAAAAGAGGCAAAGGCCGTCGGAAGATAGAAATAAAGCTTATTGAAGAAGAACAGAAACGACAAGTCTGCTTCTCAAAGCGACGTCAAGGATTGTTTAAAAAGGCCAGTGAGCTTTCCACTCTTTGTGGCGTTGAAGTCGCTGTCGTCGTTTTCTCTCCCGCCGGCAAGCCTTATTTCTTTGGCCAACCTTCAGTCGACCATGTCCTTAAACACTTTGTAAATGTTGTTCCAAATCCATCGAACCAAGATGAACCGATGAATCAAAATCGATCAGCTGGAGAGTCTTTTTGGTGGGATATTGACTTGAATTCGATGGGAGTTGATGAGTTGAAACAGTATGAAGAGATTTTAGCAGAGCAACAATCGGTAGCTACCCAAGCAGCGCAACAGTGCTATTTGCAAGCTCCGGAAGCGGCGATGGAGCAGATTCAAGGCTTGCCCCATACTTATCCGGAAGCTGGAGAAGATAACTATTTTCTGTGCTGGCAGCAGGATTATGACTGTTTGGATATTGTTCCAATTTAAAGCTTCTTTCTATTTTTCCTATTTCTGTTCGTTTAAGCTGTGTTGTAATTGTTTAGTGAACTGTGATAAATGTTTGTTATCTTAGATATTTGTTTGTTTCTCTACTTAGATGCATATATACATTAGATCATTGTTTGGAGATAGCTAATAAAATCAAAACGAAAATAAGTTCTGTAATGTGCTATACTTCAAGATTCCAATTCCCTGCTTCAAATTTTATTGTTTACGCAATTTTCTTTTTTTAATGCATTAATATTTTTATTATTTAAAGAACCACGTAAATTGGGAGTTCTTTGTGTTGTTTGTTGAATAATTTTATTTCCGCTGCAATTGTTTGCTGCCGGTTCTGCAAATAGAAGAACTTAAGAAAGATAGGAATTTGGGTTTCATATGGGTTTATTGTCTAACAGAGCGAACGGCATGCCTCGAGCGCCTTGCATTTGAACAAGTCTTGACTCATCTCCTTAGCTCATGAGAATTAATATAAAATGCATTTAAATTATATTAGAATTCAAAATTTTAAAATAAAAATTGTTTAAAATATTTAAAAATTATATCACACCTAACATTAATTAAATGTTTAAGATTTCTTTCTTTAACAGATAAATGTTGCCGTTCTGGTTTCTAATCGTTTCTTAAAAGCTTGTCAGCGGAGTATTTCTAGTATAAATTAAAGATCGAGCTTCAGGTAAGTATGAAGCAAAATAATTTGCTGAAAGAAGAATCGAAGAGCAAATTCAACTCTTTTTGTAAACTGCAAGCATTCGATTTTCCAACCACCCTTCTATTGAAATGGTCGTGGTGTCTCCTGTGGAAACACAAGGTTCAAGAATCTTGAACCCACAGCAAGAAGAAGAGAGAGGGAGCCGAGAGATTTAGAAAGAGGAAAAATATTATTAGAAGATATTCAGTACAGCTCATTACAATTCTATATAAAGACATAAAACATATGTGGTTACACAGTTGGCAATATGGAAATTAATTGTGTTTTGTTTTGTCTTGTTGCGCTAATATGCCCCTGCAAACTAATGAGTCGGAATTGACTTTCAATTTGAGCTTGAGTTTGTGGAAGTGCAGCGTGGACATAGATTTGGTGAGAATATCAGCCACTTTATCGATGGTGCTGATTGGAAGTAAACGGATGGTATTTTGTGGATGTGGTCACTAACAAATCGGTGGTCAATCTCAATGTGCTTCGTGCGAGCGTGAAAGACAAGATTATTGGCTATGGCTATAGCCGATGTATTGTCGCAATATACGTCCGTCGATTGAGATTGTTGTATGCCAAAATTCGTTAGTATGCGATGAAGATAGATGATATCGGCGGTGAGAGCCGCTAAGGCCCTGTACTCGGATTCTGTAGAGGATCATGCGACCGTGATATGCTTCTTTACAATCCAGGATATGAGGGTGTCTCCAAGAAATGAGCAATATTCAGAGGTAGATTTCCTTGAGATAGGATCATCCGCCCAATCAGCATCTGAAAATGAAGTAGTATATTAGATTTAGTAATTGGAATGCCGAAATCAAGCGTACCTTGTAAATAACGGAGAAGCCGTTTGAGCATGTAGATATGTTGAGGCATTGGTTGATGCATATATTGAGATAGAAGGTTGACGTTGTAGGCTATGTCCGGCCGAGTTAATGTAAAACATTGTAGCGATCTCGTAATTTTTCTGAATGTGTGTGGGTCGGACAGCACGGGATCGGGAGTAAACTCTTGAGGAAGTTTTGTGCAAGTTGGGTTAGACAAAGAATTACAACTTGTAAGATTTGCCAATGCAATGATTGATTTAGTATAGAATTGCTGAGATAAGAAGTAGGATTCCTCCGTGCGGGTTATTTGAATGCCGAGAAAGGAGTGCACTTCTCCACGATGCTTCATGGTGAACTTGGTGTTTAGCTATTGGAGAACGTGACTTAGAGCCGATTGATTGTTGCCTGTGATGAGTACGTCATCCACGTAGATTAAAAGGAAGAGCTGAATGTTTTGCTGACGGAAGATAAGGAGGGACGGATCGGAGGTGCTGTTTTTGAATCCGATGGACTCCAAAAAAGAGGTGAAGGTATTGTACCATTTTCGAGGCACCTGTTTGAGACCGTAAATAGCTTTGTGGAGCAAGAAAACATGATCCGGATTCGTTGTATCCTCGAAACCTATCGGTTTCCGCATGTACACAGTTTCCGTGAGCTTACCGTGGGGGAAGGCATTTGCAACATCTAGTTGTTGTACATACCAGTTGTTGTGAGTGCTACGGTTAGAAGTATACATATTGTTGTTAGTTTAGCGACGAGGCTAAATGTCTCCGTGTAATCCAATCTATATTCTTGATTGTTACCTTGTGCAACGAGTCTGGCTTTATGTTTAGCTATGGATCCAATTTCATGTAGTTTAGTACGGTACGTCCATTTGGATCCCAAAATTGACTTGTCGTTCAGTCGAGGGACTAAGCTCCAGGTGGCTTGACGTCATTTTAGGGTATTTGTAAGCTTCTTGATATGAAGTAGTATCTTTCTGAGCTTTAGTTTCAGAGTATTGGTGGAGCAAATTGAGATGGACGCGAGGTTTTAAGAAACCGATTTTCTGCCTTGTTTGCATATGATGACCAGCATTGTGGGACGTAGATGTGTCAGGGCATGTGTTAGTTTGCTGCGGAATAGTGGATTGGGTGTGGGTATCGGTAGAGGTAGGAGTAGTTTGCGGAGATGGCGGTACAGAAGGGCAGTTGGAAATGTGGGATGGCGGTACAGAAGGGGAGTTTGGTGGTCATCACATTTATCAGAACCCTTATTGAAGAGCCTAGTTGCTTGGCTGGGCAGCTCCTTGATGCCTTTTTGGAGATTGTAAACTGCAAGAGGCCACGGAATGGTTTCTGCAGTAAGCTGTGGCATTGAGAAAGTGCGGTTAGATTCTGCTAGGAAACTCACTTTACTTGACTAACTGATGATTTGTTGATTTGTTTTGCCCAGGATTTCCTGAAGAGAATGGCGGGTTTCAGGAGTTTTGGCATAGTTAAGCTGTTGTGTAGCAGCTCTGTTTCAAGTCTAAGGCTTCTTTTGGGACAGCTTTCTTTCTGCTTCTTAAAACCGCTTTTTAATACAAAAAATAAAAATTTTGTTCTAGAAAGCAGCTTTACGAAGTAGTAAGAAAGCCGACCTTCGTTTTGGACAGCTTTTTGGCTGCTTTTTTTTTTTTTGGGACATTTAGGCCATTTAAGGCAAACTCACACACACAACGCATACACAAGGACTCGAACCTTGGACCTCTTAGTTGGAAGCCTAAGCTTTCAACCAATAGGCCAAGGAGAGTTGTGTTTTTGGCTGCTTTTTAAAACGGCTTTTTAGTGCAAAAATTTCTTGAATTAGAAATCTTTGCAATAAAAAGCCGTTTTAGAAAGTAGTAAGAAAACTATCCGGTTCCAGTTCTAAGGCGTTGTTGCTAATTTGTCCCATAAAGCTGGTGTTACCATGATGATTTGTAAGTTAGGACTCATTATTATTATTTTTTTTGACCATATGATTCATGTTACTTGCTTATGTTTCTTCTCTTTTCAGATAATGCCTGCAGTTAAATTGACTGCCCTCATGACAAATTATTATCAGTATTAGTTTTATTAAAAATATTTTGGTTTGGTTTTATGACATTCTGAAATCATTTATTCCTGTTGAGTTATTTATTTGGTGCACTTGTTATTATATTATCTTTCATTTTTTGGTTCCTTTTTCATATCAAATTAATTGTTATATTTTGTGTTAACAACATTTCTGCCAAATCATCCAATTTTTTTCAAAAACACATAACGCATACACAAATACTCGAACCCAAGACCTATTAGTTGAAAACCTAAGCTCTCAACCAACATGCCAATAAGAGCTGTGTATCTCACACCCATTATTTTGAGCTTGTTGAATAGGATTATCTTTGGCTTTGCACATTGCTAACTGAGGTTGGCATACTTCTCACTCATCCTACCAAACTAATTTGTGGTTAGTATAAAAATTTTAATTTTTAAATTAGAAATTTATTTTAAGAAGTAATAAAAAAATTGTCCTGAATAAAATCTTAGACATCATTTGGGATTATTTTCATAGTGCTTTCTAAAATAGTTATTAATACGAAAACAATAAGAAAGTTTTCCCAAGACTTTATTTGTGACAATTTTCTTATTGATTTTTTAGAAGTTTTTTAGTATAAAAATTTTTTTACTAGAGAACAACTTTAAAAAGCAGTAAGAAAGTTGTCCGAATAATACTTTAAACAAAACTTTGCTATTTCTTCAAAAATTTAAATAACCTTTCAAAATATTTTTTTAAATAAGCTTTAGAATCATAAACATAGTATTTTCCATTGATTCTCAGACTTCTTTTGCCATTTAGGTGGTTTCAGACTTTCAGTTCAGTTTGTCTCAACCCAACAACCCGACGGGTCGGGTCGGGGTCCGTGTTTTCAACCCATTTGCCTACCCAGGTAGGGTTAGGGTCGACCCAATTGAACCCGGGTCAGTTTTGGGTTCGACCCGAACCCGACCCGTGACCCGAAATTGACACCCCTAAGGAGAAGATGGTCCAAGAAGAAAAAATTTAATTGTATTATATATATTAAATTAAATATAAATAATCTCGCTCACATGATGCCACCGTATGAGAGAGGGCAATTGCCCACCCTATTGCCAATGTGGATCAGCCATCGCCCGATGGCTTTAATTGTTTTTAGTTTGTGTGTTTGAGGGCTATGAATGGAATGTTATAATGATGCTTATGTTAAATAAGGGCGGATGCATATTAAATTTATAAATTACTAGTTTAAATTTTATGTACATTAAATGCTTGTCAATAATTTAAAAATTAAAAATAATTATTTAAAAGTAGTGAATAGTAAGATATTTTTGGATATATTTATTTACCGTTAGTATTTTTTTTTTCTTCCAAAAAGGCTGAAGTTGAATTAAAAGGTATATAATTAGAAAATAAATTTTATATTTTAAATAATGACGATGCTAAATTTACTAGATATCATATACTATCCATTAATTTGTAATATATAAAAATATGATGATCATGAAATTAATTTTTTAATTTTATAATTTATATGCATGATTATTTTTTTCTTTAAGATTTGAAATTTTATATCAAAATTTAATTATTTTGTACAATATTTAAATTATTCAATCTGTTAAGATATTGAAAATCCACTTCAATGCCTAAGATCTTCTCCTGTAAAAATAATTTGCCGATTTTATTTTTGCGATTATGATAGTTTTGCTTTTAAAATAATTTTATGTTTCTTACATATTTCTAAATCCCATTTTCAAAAAAATTGAACGTTTACAAAATATCCTATAATTTCAAATAATTTTGAAATATTCTCTAATAACGGTTAAAAATCTTCTCCGAAAATTCAAATCTTTCTTTTATTAACGTTTGAAAAACATTTCCTAAGCTTATAAATAATCTCCCCATTCCTCTGCATCTCTCGTCATTCCACTAAACTTCTAATCTCCCCTGCCCTCTCTCTCTCTGAGCTTACGTCTCCTCGTTGCCTCAAAGTCCGAACTTATTCGGTAACTCTTTACCATCTGCGAAGCTGATGAATCCGGCGGAGGTAAAAAAGAAAAGAGGCAAAGGCCGTCGGAAGATAGAAATAAAGCGCATAGAAGAAGAACATAAACGACAAGTCTGCTTCTCAAAGCGACGTCAAGGTCTGTTTAAAAAGGCCAGTGAGCTTTCCACTCTTTGTGGCGTTGAAGTCGCTGTCATCGTTTTCTCTCCCGCCGGCAAGCCTTACTTCTTCGGCAAACCTTCTGTTAGCCACACCTCCACGTGGCATATTCTAATTTGTATTCAGTTAGTTTGTTTAAGCTACACAATGTACTTTCTTTAATTATGTTCTATATATATACCCTGTATCTAGCTGTTAATGATAACAATACAATATCACTTTCTATTGCTTTTCCAATTCTGTGTCTCGTCCCTGTCAAAGGCCTGTTATGGCTATCTCCTTCAACATGGTATCAGAAGTCTAGGTACCCGTTCTTTCCTGGCTTCTTCCTCTTCTCCGATGGCCCATTCAAGCACTACGCCTCAATCCACTCAGGCAGACTCCTCTACCGCCGATGGTATCTTCTCCTCTCCCCAAATCCCGTCATCCTTGAAATTCTTGATGAGTAACATCAAGAATGTGATCTCCCAACAATTAACCGCAGAGAATCACTCTCTCTGGCGTTCGCAAGTCATCAAACTCTTTCGAGCTAACAGCTTCGAAGGTTTCTTGACTGGCTCTATTCCCTGTCCATCTCCATTCAATTCCTCCACTGACGGATCTAAAATCACAAATCCCGATCACACAACTTGGCTTCTGCTAGACCAAAATCTAGCCGCAGCCCTATATTCCGTTATTTCAGCGTCAATCCTTCCCTATGTACTTTCGGCATATCACTGTAGTGATATATGGAGAATTCTTGATAACCGATTACAATCGTCAACCAGATCAAGAATCTCTCAGCTAAAGAATGAACTTCACTACCTTAACATGAAAGACAAATCAATGACGCAGTATCTCCTCGACGTCAAATCTAAAGTCGACGCTCTCGCCGCAGCAGGAGCACCCGTCGAAGTCGAAGACGTCATCCACTACACTCTCAACGGACTGCCGCCTACCTATCAAGCCTTCAAAACCGCCATACGTACTAATCTTCGCTCGGTCAGTCTTGACGAGCTCTATACCCTTCTGTGCAGTGAGGAGCTCAATCTGCTTCATGAAACCACTAAAGAACTTCATGATCTCAGTCTTCACGGTACCCAAACGGCCCTTACAGCCAACCGGGGTCGTGGTCGTGGCAGAACATCAAATAGTCGTGGAAGAAACAGTTCAAGATCCAACTACTCTCAGCCCAACAGCAACCGTGGAGGCAAACCACC
The DNA here is from genome assembly GCA_019514585.1 of Dendrobium officinale. Taxonomy (NCBI): domain Eukaryota; kingdom Viridiplantae; phylum Streptophyta; class Magnoliopsida; order Asparagales; family Orchidaceae; genus Dendrobium; species Dendrobium officinale. Next base: position 46,479,382 of record CM033691.1, on the reverse strand, counting down.
AAGATCTTCCATCTCCTGTCAAATATATGGAAAAACAGGTCACTCCGCGATTAAATGCTGGCATCGCCACGACGAGATGTACAATTCCGACCCACCCACAGCCCTGCTAACTTCATCAAATTCATCCAACACCTCCGAATGGTATCTCGACAGCGGGGCTACTACTCATCTCACGGCGGATCCGACTTATGTTCAAAACGCACAACCGTATCACGGCACAAGTCAGGTAACACTTGGTAACGGACAACAAGTCCCGATCAAGAACACCGGCAACGGTCTTCTGCCCACCCCATCTGGTAACCTCAAGCTATCTCATCTCAATCTTGTTCCAAATTTATCATTTAATCTCTTATCCGTTCATCAATTAACTACTGACAACAATTGTTTTATTACTTTTTACCCGTATGGATATGAAATTAAGGATCGGACGACCCACCGCCGTCTTCTCACGGGTCCATCTATTAATGGGTTGTATCCTCTTAAACCCAAGCCTCCGTCCGGCGACCATACAGACAACCTGGCTCTTATTTCGGTTCAGCATATTCCCGATCTGTGGCACAGGCGACTAGGCCACCCATCGTCGCAAACGCTTGCCGTCATCTCTCGAAGGAACAGAACTGTTCTCTCCAACATTGCCAGTTCTACCTGTAATTCGTGCAAAATGGCTAAAAGCCATCGTATTCCTTCTTTCCTTTCTACATCTAAAACTACTTCATTGTTTTCTGTTGTGCACTCGGATGTATGGGGGCCCTTCTCCATGATCCCAGCTCATGGATACCGCTACTATGTTTGCTTTATAGACGATTTATCGAAGTTTACTTGGATTTACCCATTAACGAATAAATCAGACGTGTTTGATAAGTTCTGCGAATTTCACAAATTAATTGAGCGTCAATTTGCTCACAAAATTAAAATTCTCAGAACCGACAATGGCACGGAATTTGTTAATCATAAATTTCATACCTATTGCAAACATACAGGTATTCTTCATCAAACGACATGCCCGCACACTCCATCTCAAAACAGCGTCGCAGAGCGCAAGCACCGGCATCTTATCGAAACAACAAGAACTCTGCTCATACAGGCTTCGCTACCTCTATCCCTCTGGGTTGACACGCTCCTAGCTGCCAATTACCTCATTAACTGTATGCCCTCGCCTAATACTCAACACAAAGCCCCTTACGAAATTCTTTTTGGTAAACAACCCGACTACACTCATCTTAAGGTAATCGGTTGCTTATGTTACCCTTGGCTCAAGCCATATTCGTCGCACAAACTATCTCCTATTTCCCATCCATGTGTTTTTATTGGTTATCCTCAAACTCAAAAAGGGTATAAATGTCTTGACCTCACCACCAACAAAGTTTACATCTCCAATCACGTGATCTTCATTGAAAACTGCTTTCCCTACGCATCTTCAAATTCTCTGCATTCATTCAATCCCGGATCGTCCCATAACATTCCTCTGCTACTTCTCGTTCCAAGCTCAAGTCTACCGAACACTATTCTGTCAAATTCAGCCAACCCATCCGTTAACCAATCCTCGTCTATCCACCTTACGACTCCTGCTGCTACCAATGATCATCAACCAAACCAAATTGAATCTTCATATCCGACGGCTCAACCCAACATCATGACCACGACATCTTCAGCCCAGCCGTCTCAGCCACCTCAACCTCATCCTATGCTAACCAGACTCAAAACTGGTACATTCAAACCAAAGAAAATCTTTGATCTTACCCACATTACCCAGCCATCTGAACCCAAAACCTACAATCAAGCCGCAAAATCGGAGCACTGGCGCAAGGCAATGTCCCAAGAGTTCCAAGCTCTTCAATCTCAGGGCACTTGGGAACTAGTCAAACCAACACCGTCGATGAACATTCTCGGATCGAAATGGACTTTCCGTACCAAATTTAAATCTGACGGCTCAATTGCCAAGTACAAAGCTCGACTGGTGGCACAAGGTTTCAATCAGGAACAAGGCGTCGACTACACAGAAACCTTTAGCCCTGTGGCTAAAATGCCCACCGTCCGTGTGCTCATTCATCTAGCATTGCACCACAACTGGCTCATTCATCAACTCGACGTATCCAATGCCTTTTTACATGGTAAGCTCTCGGACACCGTTTTCATGTCTCAACCTCCAGGCTTTCAAGACTCCTCATATCCCGACTACGTATGCAAACTCAAGAAAGCATTATACGGGCTAAAACAATCCCCAAGGGAATGGTACGCCACACTATCTAATCATCTTACATCCTACGGCTTCAACATCAGCGCATCTGATCCATCTCTCCTAACTTACAAAGACGGTAGTACTCGTATGTACATGCTAATCTACGTCGACGACATATTACTCACAGGTAACTCTCCACCCGCTATACAAAAATTGCTCTCTAATCTTCATCTTTCGTTTCAGATGCGTAATCTCGGCACTTTGTCCCAATTCTTGGGCATTCAAACCGTTACCACTAAATCTGGATTAATTCTTCACCAACAAACCTATGCCAAGACAATCCTTCAACGCGCTGGAATGGAGTCAGCCAAACCAGTAGTCACGCCGATCTCATGCAAGATCACGCTCACGCCTACCTCTCAGGAACCATACGCTCACCCGCAGCTCTATCGGCAAATTATAGGCGCTCTCCAATACCTCACTATTACTCGACCGGATATTCAGTTTGCCGTGCAGCAACTCTGTCAGCATATGCAAAATCTGCTAAACTGCCACCAAGACTCCTTAAAACGCCTTCTTCGTTATCTTCAAGGTACTCTTAATCTCGGCATTCCAATCAACAGATCTAATCTACAACTACAGGGCTATGTTGATGCCGACTGGGCCAACAACAATCAAGATCGGAAATCCATTTCGGGATTTTGTAATTTTCTTGGCTCCTCCATTATTTCATGGCAAGTCAAGAAGCAAAACACAATCGCAAGATCCTCCACCGAGGCAGAATACCGGGCATTAGCTATGGAAACAACCGAAATCCTATGGCTTCGTCAACTCTTGGCCGACCTTCATCAACCACAAGAGACAGCTACCACAGTTTATTGCGACAACACCTCCGCAATCGCTCTGGCAAACAATCCTATCTTTCACGCCAAAACTAAGCACATAGAGGTAGATTGTCACTTTATCCGGGACTGCATCAAGAAAAACAAAATCTTTGTTCATCATGTTTGCACCGAGGACCAGCTAGCCGACCTCTTCACCAAAGCTCTGCCAAATAACCGCTTCAATCGTCTCACTCACAAACTTACTGCTGTTACACAAGCATAAGTTTGAGGGGGGCTGTTAGCCACACCTCCACGTGGCATATTCTAATTTGTATTCAGTTAGTTTGTTTAAGCTACACAATGTACTTTCTTTAATTATGTTCTATATATATACCCTGTATCTAGCTGTTAATGATAACAATACAATATCACTTTCTATTGCTTTTCCAATTCTGTGTCTCGTCCCTGTCAAAGGCCTGTTATGGCTATCTCCTTCAACACCTTCTGTCGACCATGTCCTTAACCACTTTCTAAAAGTTGTTCCAAATCCATCGGACATGTTGTTGTTGCCAGCAACCACAAACTGTTCTGAACCGATGAACGAAGATCAATCAACTGGATATCAGTCTTTTTGGTGGGATATTGACACGCATTCTATGGGAGTTGATGAGTTGAGACAGTATGAAGAGATTTTAGCAGAGCAACAATCTGTAGTTACCCAAGCAGCGCAACAGTGCTATTTGCAGGCTCCGCCGGAAGCGGCGATGGAGCAGATTGAAGCCCTGCCCCATACTTATCCGGAAGTTGGAGAAGATGACTATTTTCTGTGCTGGCAACAAGATTATGACTGTCTGGATATTGGTCCAATTTAAAGCTTCTTTCGATTTTTTCCTACTTCTATTTGGTTAAGTTGTGTTGTAATTGTTTAGTGAATTGTGATAAATGTTTGTTATCTTAGATATTTGTTTGTTTCACTACTTAGATGCATATGTACATTAGATCATTGTTCGGAGAGTTAATAAAATCAAAATGAAAATAAGTTCTCTAATTTGCAAGAACTTTTTTTTAGTGCACAATATTATTCCATCCATAAGAAGCAATACAAAGTTTAAACAGGCAGCCAAGATTTTATATTTAGTCTACGGCGTCGTTCTATAGCCGAAAATACGAATGGCCTGATCGCTCATTCTCCCGCCGGCAAGCCTTATGCGACACTCCCGCTCGGCATGGTGTTCGTCATCTTCCTTCTCCCATCCTCGGCAGCTCATATATATGCGACATTCCCTTGATTCATTTTACTCAGTTAAGTTGATGATACAAGAAAACAACCATTTCTCGATGATAAAATATGCAAAAAAAAAAGACAAAATTCATTGATAAAAACTATTTTTGATAGATTTTTTACGGAATTTTGTATGCTAGAAAAATTCTCTCAAAAAAAGCTAACGAACAACCAAAAGATCCTCAAATTTTTTTTCCTATCAGATTAATAATCGGAAAGCAAAATCATAAAACAAATCCAGAATAAGTAAATTTCCTTTGTGAGTTCTCGGATTTTGCTCTCCCTCTCTCTTCTAATCTTCCTCTTCCCAGTTCTCTCTCTCTCTCATTCGACGGCCGTCTTTAACTGCAACACGGTAAGTAATTTTTCTTCTCCCTCTTTCGATATATCCTCTCTCTACTATGATTTTCTTAAACTATTTAACATGTAACTTATTTTAATTATATACAGTTTATTTAATTTGTGATTTTATTTAATTTTAAAACTCAAATTTATGTTTGATGTGAATTTTGATGAAGCGAATATAATAAATTATAATTGCATGAATTATTGAGAAAAGGATCTTAATTTTTTATTCATACAAGTTAAAAAAATTGTATTTTAATTGCTATTTAGTTTTTTAATAAATTACTATATAATTAAAAATATATTTATTTTTATTTAATTAACCCAAATGCAGTTCATTAAAAAAAATTCATGTAATATATATTTTTATGTTAACAACAGAATTTTTTTAAGCTGTTTATGTCAATTCGAAGCTCGAATGAAAAATGTTGAAGGTATTTTTAATATCTAAAATTGGTGCCCCCTCCAGAAAATATTTATGACTCCACCACTGATCACATCCATTGATCTCATCCATAAGAAGCGATCGCAAATTATGGTTTGAGCAATGTTCACAGAAACATGTTTCTCTTCAATTCCTTTCTTTTTAGCCTTGATCATAGGATGAGATATCAGAGCTCTAACATCCATATCACATCCATTGATCTCATCATATCCCTGATGCAGCCGTTGACGACTATACCAGACCACCCATTGTTCTGAGCTTGTTCAACTAAATTTCCACCTAATATGGCACATCACATGCTTCCACCCCCATCAACAATTAAGATTCTACCATTTCCTTTCCCTTCAAGAAACTCACTCAAAGGAACATTATCCTCAAAAACCTTAAGAGTCATAACTTGACCAGAGAAAATCTATCTCCTTCCATAGATTTGGAAGGTTGGATGAAGTGCACGAAGTTCACTATTCAAGATTAGGTGTAGATTTGCATCACATAATTCAGCAGTTGCCAATGACAAAGCAACCATTATAATTTTCTCTGCGAGGCTTTTTTAGAGCTGGCGATGACAAGAATTGGGAGTGTTTCACTAACGTGATTTCGTTTGGGGGTTTAGTTTGTAGAGATCAGACATTTCATAATAACAGCGAAGATGAAGATGATTGGAATCGACCTCTTTGCATTGTTTATGTCCAAGACTTCAAGATTCCAATTCTCTGCTTTAAATGCTATCATTTATGCAATTTTCTTTTTTGTAATTTAGACATATTTTTATTATTTAAAGAACTTTGTTCACACAAGCCTCCTACTTGTAACTAAGTAAAAACTTCATAATAATAATAATTTCATGCATATAATATACTAATCAATGCTATCAAAACATTTAAAGAACTTTGTTTCACACAAGCCTCCTATTTTGTTATTTAAAGAATTTTGTTCAACCTAAAATGACCTTATAAAGTTATTGATTTTGCCTTTGAAGTATGTAAGTTCATTTAAACTCTGATCAAAACATTCTTAGTATCATTAAGTTCGTCTTATTAAATATTATTGTTTGGATTATAAATTTTTAATAATGAAGTTTGTATGATCAAGATATCAATTGCTAAAATTTTAAATTTAAATACTCAAATGCTTGAAAGGATATTATAGAGTTAAGAGGGCCATATACTCCACGTCATGAAATCTAAAATATGTTTATTTGTGTCACGACCCGACCCGACGGGGACGGATCCCGCCCGAGCCGGACCACGACAAAACCTTCTTATCCAGGATCTGGCTTTGGAATTTGGTTACTGAACTGAATCTTCCAAATTAATCAACTCAATAGACACACAAACACAGAGCTACTATAAGTCACCAAATGCAGCGGAACAAAACATCTATATTTTCATTTTCCTCAAAACAATCATCTACAGATACAGTACATGGCTTTTGAACAGAAAGAAAGACAGAACAGAAAAGCCATGACTGTACAAAAATCAAAAGGTACAAACAAATACCTATACAGATCAGAACTCAGAAATCTACTCCTGGACTTCCTTCCCTTTCCCAGAACCTGAAAACCACCAGAAAACAAGAGTGAGCTCAACAGCTCAGCAAAGCAACAAACCACCAATCAAAATTCTCAGAATCTAAAACCAAACTCATCAGATAGAAATCAGATCAGAAATCAGAACAGATATCAAATCGGACATATCAGAACGAAACAGAACAAATCAGAACAGATATCATATCAGAATCAGAGTCGTACAGATTAATTCACATCAGAATACAAATCAGAACAGAACATATCAGACTTATCGAATCAGAAGTAAACTAAACGGAACAGATATCAAATCCAACATAATTGTACGGAAACAGAAATCAGAAACAGAACAGATCAGACATAACAGAATCATAATTGCTTACAGAACAGATACGGAAATCAGAATCAGATCAAATCAGATATCAGATATCAAATATTTAATTCATAGCTAAATGCCCTGACACTGACGGAATCTCTACGGATTCCGGCCCCTTATGCCTCCCTTCCCAGACACTGACTGAATCTCATAGGATCCAGGCCCCTTATGCCTCCCTTTGTGCTCACGGCACTAGAACAAATGTGCTTATAGCACCAAAACAGAATTCATCGGATCCGGAACAGAACTGATTTCAGAATTTCAGATTGAGCTCATTTCAGATTTCCCAGACACTAACTGAATCTCATAGGATTCAGACCCCTTATAGCTCCCTTTTTATAGCTTATACACATAGCATTTCAATTCAGAAGAAATCCGGGCAATTCAGAAATCAGACAAAAATCGGGCAGCACAACAGCAGTAGACAGAATTTACACAAAATTTCCTGCAAAGAAAATTTACCAAATTCGCACAGAATATAGATAATCACATTCCAGAACATTTATTCTACTGCACAAAGAATTTACAATTTCACAGAAAAATGTAGTCTACGAAAAACTCCGCCGAATCAAAAATACCCGGACAAAAATCTTCGGAAAATAACCAAAATGTGCACACTCGGCACGTCAACAATATACGGAAAGTTACGCGGTAAAAACTGAACCGATCAAAAGATACGAACGAAAAACAGTAACGGAAACAAAATCCGGACAGAAAATACTGCCAAACTCGACGGTTCTGAAAATTGAGAAAGGCGGAATGTGCCTTACCTTGCGTACAGCAATATTCTGAACAGTCACTTCGGACGAAAACGGCTCCGCGTCGTCCGAAAATCAACTTTTCCACAAAAGTCCACGACTTTCTCTCTCCTTGGCTGATATTTTCATTTTTAATGATTTTCTCTCTCCTCAAAATGACTTGAAATCAGCTTTATAATTTCAGATCGGCCCGGCCGATCGCCAGATCGTCACAGGACGATCAGACCAAATTGGATCGTCCTGGACGGTTCCCAGAACTATTCTCAGGCCGATATTTTCTACAGTGCCGATCGGCCTGGACGATATGTACAGAAAATCACCTGGAGCAAAACTGGGCACATTCTGGAGCAGATTTACAACTGATCGTCCGAGGATGATCCAGATCGTCCTGGACGATCCTGGAGCAGATTTTTTTGATATTACAATCTCCCCAACTTCAGAAAAATGTCATCCTCGATATTATCCAATCCAAACTCAGTCAGAACAAGTACGGGTACGACCGTCTCATATCAGACTCCTTTTCCCAAGTTGCTTCTCGTGCAGTCCGGTGCTTCCACTGGACTTTAACCATCGGAATCTCTTTATTTCTTAACTTTCGGACGTCGTACGCCAAAATCAACTCTGGCTCTTCCTTGTACGCCAGATTTTCCTGAATCTCAACCTCATCAGCTGATAGCTTCTTCCCAGAGTCTGAAACCCACTTCCTCAGAGTGGATACGTGAAACACGTTGTGCACGTCCGACATCGAATCAGAAAGCAAGAGTCTGTAAGCAGATTTTCCAATTCTTTCCAAAATCTCAAACGGTCCAACGTACCTTGGACTCAGCTTACTCACCTGACCAAATCTGCTCACACCCTTCATCGGACTGACTTTTACATACACAAAGTCACCAACTTGAAACTCAACGAACCTGTGCTTCTGATTATAATACTTCTGCTGTCGGTCCTGAGCCGCTTTCAATCTTTCTTTAATCAAATTGATCTTCTGAGCAGTTTCATCAGCAAAAGTGGCACCCAAAGCCTGTCTATCTCCGATCTCAGTCAAAGTCAAAGGAGTACGGCACTTCCTGTCATACAGAGCCTCGTATGGTGCCATACCAATACTGGACTGAAAACTGTTGTTATAAGCAAATTCAATCAGCGGAATATGATCCTCCCAGCTTCCGCCAAAGTCCAGAACACAAAGCCTCAACAGATCTTCCAAGACCTGAATGGTCCTCTCAGACTGCCCATCGGTCTGAGGATGAAAGGCTGTACTGAAATGCAGTTTCGTACCCAAGCCTTGCTGAATGCCTTTCCAAAGTCTGGAAGTAAACCGTCCATCTCGATCAGAAACTATCACTCGAGGCACACCATGCAATCTGACTATTTCCTTCACATAAATCTGTGCCAAACGATCCACCGGATCGGTCTGTCTGATCGGAAGAAAATGGGCTGACTTTGTCAATCGATCTACAACCACCCAAATGGCGTCGTGCCCTTGTCTAGATCGAGGAAAACCCATCGCAAAGTCCATCGTCACCTCCTCCCACTTCCACTCAGGGATAGGCAACGACTGCAACAGTCCACCTAGTCGCTGATGCTCTGCCTTCACCAACTGACAGGCCTCGCATCTCGACACAAACTCCGCCACATCCTTCTTCATCCCAGGCCACCAGAACAAAAGCTTCATATCAGCATACATCTTACCACTGCCTGGATGAACAGTGTAGCCTGAATGATGAGATTCATACAGAATCTCCTGTCTCAAATCTCCGAACACAGGTACCCACAACCTGTTCTTACAGAAAATAGCACCAGAATCAGAAATTCGAAGTTCAGGAGTCTTACCAGATCCAATCTGAGCAATCAACTTCGAATAATCAGAATCTGACTTCTGGGCTTCCTGAATCCGTGCTTCCAAAGTCGACTGAATACTCATCTGAGCCAAATCCAAATCATTGGAGGAAATCACCTCCAACTGCAATCGCTCCATGTCTCTAATCAGGAAAGCATCACAAGTAAGCTGCAAACCTGATAATCCATAAGACTTCCTGCTCAGAGCGTCCGCTACCACATTAGCTTTCCCAGGCTGATACTGAATAGTCAAATCATAGTCCTTGATCAACTCGAGCCATCTTCTCTGCCTCAAATTCAAATCCTTCTGAGTGAAAATATACTTCAGGCTCTTATGATCAGTGAAAATCTCACATCTGACGCCATACAGATAATGACGCCAAATCTTCAAAGCAAAAACAACAGCAGCTAACTCCAGATCGTGCGTCGGGTAATTCTTCTCATGTGGTTTCAACTGTCTCGAAGCATAAGCAATTACCCTTTCATGCTGCATCAGAACACATCCCAGTCCTTTCAGTGAAGCATCACTGAACACCTGAAAATCTTCCGTACCTGACGGAAGTGCCAACACTGGAGCTGAAGTCAGACAATCCTTCAATCTCTGAAAACTAGCTTCACACTCCGGTGTCCAAACAAAAGGTACTGACTTCTGCGTCAGTCTCGTCAGAGGAGTCGAAATCTGTGAAAATCCCTTCACAAATTTCATGTAATATCCGGCCATGCCCAAGAAACTACGTACCTCAAATACCGTAGTCGGCCTTGGCCAATCAGCAACCGCCTGAATCTTCTGGGGATCCACAGAAATACCTTCTCCGCTTACCACATGCCCCAGAAAAGAAATACTCTTCAGCCAGAATTCACACTTGGAGAACTTGGCATACAACTGATTCTGCCTCAGAGTCTCCAACACAATCCTCAAGTGTCTGGTATGATCATCCTCAGAAGCAGAATATACCAGAATATTGTCGATGAAGACGATCACAAACTGATCCAAAAACTCCCTGAATACTCGGTTCATCAAATCCATGAAAATAGCAGGCGCATTGGTTACCCCAAAAGGCATAACCAAAAACTCGTAGTGCCCGTACCGAGTACTGAAAGCAGTCTTCACCACATCAGCTTCCTTCACCTTCACCTGATAAAATCCGGATCGCAAATCAATCTTCGAAAATACTGAAGATCCGAAAAGCTGGTCAAACAAATCGTCAATCCAAGGCAAAGGATACTTGTTCTTGATCGTGACCTTGTCCAAGTCTCTGTAATCCACACACATACGGAGTGTCCCGTCCTTCTTCTTCACAAACAGAACAGGTGCTCCCTAAGGCGAAACACTAGGACGGACAAAACCTCTGTCAACCAACTCCTGAAGTTGAACTTTCAACTTAGAAAGTTCTTTCGGTGCCATCCTGTACGGAGCTTTTGATATAGGAGTTGTACCCGGAAAAACATCGATAGAGAACTCCACTTCTCTATCCGGAGGTAAACCAACTAACTCCTCAGGAAAAACATCAACAAACTCCCGTACCACAAGGATCTCAGAAACAGAACCAACCTCCAGGTTCAGATCCCGCACCAAAGCCAAAAACACTGGGCATCCTTTCCTCCACATTCTGCTCACCTCCAACGCAGAAATCAGACTGGAGAGAACACCTCGTAATCCCTGAAATACAACTCTCTCTCCTGTCACAAGCAAACTCACTTGCTTCTTTAGACAGTCAATCTGAGCCTCATACCGACTCAGCCAATCCATGCCCAAAATCACATCATACGAAGAAATCGGTAACAAAATCAGGCTAGATTTCCACTTCTTGCCAGCAATGTCAATCTCACACAAACAAAACTTCCGAGTAATCAAAGGATTTCCAGCCAGTAAAATCACAAACAAAGAAACCGGTAAAACCATCAAATCCGAATGTAAAGTCTCAAAACATCGCTCGGACAGAAAAGAATGACTTGCTCCAGAGTCAAACAAAACACGACGGGGCTGATCAGAAATGTAAACCGTACCTGTCACAACATCCGGAGCATCACGAGCCTCCTGCTGACTCAAGCTGTAAACTCGTGGCTGAACTGGAGCAGGAGCTGAAGCAACAGAACTACTCTGCTCTCTCTGAACTGTAGGTGGTCTCCGTGGTCCAGAACTAGTACTACCACCTCTACCAGAAAATCCCTCAGGACGAGGAGGAACAGTCCTCGGTCTTCCCGCTGAACTGACAGGTCTGACAAAGCCCTCAGATCGGTACTCAGAACGCCGATCAAATCCAGCCTGTGGACATTCTGCAATCCTATGTCCAGGCTGACCACATCTGAAACAAAGACCAGCCATCCTGTAGCACTGGCCATGGTGTCGCCGTCCACAACTCTGGCACACAGGTGCCCCACTGACAGATCCGGAACTCGTCGTACTGGTAGCAGTACCAGACGATCCTCCGCTCCTCCTGGAATCGGATCTGTTGACTCCAGGTCCAGAATCAGCTATAAATCTCCTCTTCCCAGAGGAACCACTGCCAGAAGTCTCACCTCCAAATCTCTTCCTACTCGCAGTCCACCGCTGCTGAGTAGCCATCAGGTCATTCTCAATCAGACGAGCTCGCTCCACAAGCTCAGAGAAATCAGTAATCCTGAATGGTATCAGAGGCTGCCTCAAAGTGTCTCGTAATCCCCTCAGAAATCTGTAGCACCTCTCAGCAGAAGTGCTAACCAGCTGCGGAGCATACCGGGCTAAGGCAGTAAACTCAGCCTCGTACTGCATCACCGTCTTGCTCCCCTGAACCAGTCTCAGAAAACTCTCCTGCATCTGCTGTCGTGTAGAAGGGGGAACAAACCAGTCTCGGAATACTTCAGTGAACTCTTCCCAGGTAATCAAAGAGTTCAGCCTACCCTGAAATCTGGCTGCCTGTTGGCCTTCCCACCAGTGCTCAGCCTCTCCATCCAACAGAAAAACAGCTAACGGTACCTTCCTATCTGACGGACACTGCATCCCATCGAAAGTCTTTTCCAATCTCCTGAGCCACTCCTTGGCTGCTCTGGGCTCAACAGCGCCCTCAAATCTCGGAGGTTTCAACCTCAAAAATAACTGCAGGTGTCTATCAATGTCCTCAGATCTGACAGTAGAAGCTCTGCTCTGAGTCTCGCTCATCATCTGAGCAACAAGTGTAGCAAACTGGGACAGTGTATCAGCACCGGCCACTGGGGCTGTACTCCCCACTGGTGCTGCCTGACTGGCACTCTGCCCGTCTGTCATGTCTGGGTCTAGCTGATCCATACAGAAAAATCCAGAAAATTCGGAAAACTATCACAAAAACAATACAAAAAATAACACAATAAAAAGCCAAACGACCCAAAACTACCCCCAGACAGACTCACTGATCACTTCCTATAGCTCTGTCTTACAATCCAACCAGTTTCCAAAACCAGTGCTCTGATACCACTAAAGTTTGTCACGACCCGACCCGACGGGGACGGATCCTGCCCGAGCCGGACCGCGACAAAATCTTCTTATCCAGGATCTGGCTTTGGAATTTGGTTACTGAACTGAATCATCCAAATTAATCAACTCAACAGACACACAAACACAGAGCTACTATAAGTCACCAAATGCAGCGGAACAAAACATCTATATTTTCATTTTCCTCAAAACAATCATCTACAGATACAGTACATGGCTTTTGAACAGAAAGAAAGACAGAACAAAAAAGCCATGACTGTACAAAAATCAAAAGGTACAAATAAATACCTATACGGATCAGAACTCAGAAATCTACTCCTGGACTTCCTTCCCTTTCCCAGAACCTGAAAACCACCAGAAAATAAGAGTGAGCTCAACAGCTCAGCAAAGCAATAAACCTCCAATCAAAATTCTCAGAATCCAAAACCAAACTCATCAGATAGAAATCAGATCAGAAATCGGAACAGATATCAAATCGGACATATCAGAACGAAACAGAACAAATCAGAATAGATATCATATCAGAATCAGAGTCGTACAGATTAATTCACATCAGAATACAAATCAGAACAGAACATATCAGACTTATCGAATCAGAAGTAAACTGAACGTAACAGATATCAAATCCAACATAATTGTACAGAAACAGAAATCAGAAACAGAACAGATCAGACATAACAGAATCATAATTACTTACAGAACAGATACAGAAATCAGAATCAGATCAAATCAGATATCAGATATCAAATATTTAATTCATAGCTAAATGCCCTGACACTGACGGAATCTCTACGGATTCCGGCCCCTTATGCCTCCCTTCCCAAACACTGACTGAATCTCATAGGATCCAGGCCCCTTATGCCTCCCTTTGTGCTCACGGCACCAGAACAAATGTGCTTATAGCACCAGAACAGAATTCATCGGATCCGGAACAGAACTGATTTCAGAATTTCAGATTGAGCTCATTTCAGATTTCCCAGACACTAACTGAATCTCATAGGATTCAGACCCCTTATAGCTCCCTTTTTATAGCTTATACACATAGCATTTCAATTCAGAAGAAATCCGGGCAATTCAGAAATCAGACAAAAATCGGGCAGCACAACGGCAGTAGACAGAATTTACACAAAATTTCCTGCAAAGAAAATTTACCAAATTCGCATAGAATATAGATAATCACATTCCAGAACATTTATTCTACTGCACAGAGAATTTACAATTTCACAGAAAAATGTAGTCTACGAAAAACTCCGCCGAATCAAAAATACCCAGACAAAAATCTTCGGAAAATAACCAAAATGTGCACACTCGGCACGTCAACAATATACGGAAAGTTACGCGGTAAAAACTGAACCGATCAAAAGATACGGACGAAAAACAGTAACGGAAACGAAATCCGGACAGAAAATACTGCCAAACTCGACGGTTCTGAAAATTGAGAAAGGCGGAATGTGCCTTACCTTGCGTACAGCAATATTCTGAACAGTCACTTCGGATGAAAACGGCTCCGCGTCGTCCGAAAATCAACTTTTCCACAAAAGTCCACGACTTTCTCTCTCCTCGGCTGATATTTTCGTTTTTAATGATTTTCTCTCTCCTCAAAATGACTTGAAATCAGCTTTATAATCTTCAGATCGGCCCGGCCGATCGCCAGATCGTCCCAGGACGATCAGACCAAATTGGATCGTCCTGGACGGTTCCCAGAACTATTCTCAGGCCGATATTTTCTACAGTGCCGATCGGCCTGGACGATATGTAATCACCTGGAGCAAAACTGGGCACATTCTGAAGCAGATTTACAACTGATCGTCCCAGGACGATCCAGATCGTCCTGGACGATCCTGGAGCAGATTTTTTTGATATTACAATTTGCCTCTTATTTATAGGGTTAAGAGAGACATATGAAAGGATGCACATAAAATAAATAGAAAAAATTATATGATATGACAAATACACATTAACATAGACATATGAACTAGCTTGAGGATGTTCACGTGGATATCTATCTAACATGTAGCTCCCTCCTCTGAATGAATACCTTTTGAGAGTCTTCAAGAGTGAGTACCTTAGGAATCTAGCATATAGGGTGAGTATATGAAGATAAGTCCTTAGAAATGAGAGTTGAATCCATATTAACAAGAAATGAGTACTTGGGAATGAGGGGTGGGTCCACTAGGTGGAAGAGGTTGTGAGTTAAGGAAAAATCAATAACTTTAAGATGCAATGGAAGCACATGAAATACAAAGAGGCTACTTGGAAGAAGGATTTTGAGATGAGATAGTTGTATCTAGGTTTATAATGACTAATTCTAGTTTAGGAATGTCTAGGACGATATTTTTTTAGGTAGGTAGTTTGTAAAAATCCTTAATCTTTTTAAAAATATCTTTGATTTGGAATAGTTAAATTTTATTTTAGAAATCATTAGAAGTTCAAATCATAATCCTTATTCGCCATAACATATATAATGTAGTACTTTAATTACCCTATTTTTTCATAATTTTTAGGCATGGGAAAAGTTACTTTAGAAAGTGACACCTATTATTACAAGTAAGGTTTTTGGGACCATTAAGTGTCAATTTTGTGAACCGATTTCATCAAGATTTTCTAAATAAAATGAGCTATTATATGGATATTTTTTTATAATTGTTGGAATCCTTAAAATAATATTTATGAATTTTATAATAAAAATTGATTAAAAATAATATTATTATATATTATTTAATAATAAAACATCTAAAGCCATAATGGCTTTATTAAATGTCACTTTATCCTTAATGCTTCATTTTCACCAAATGAAGAGGTTTTGGGAAAAAAATAAGAGAGAGGAGAAATGGAAAGTCAATTTTGGGCGAATTTGAGCTTTTTCGTCCGTTAGCCTAGTTATGAAACTTATTCGTCTCGAAGTAAATCACAATACACCTGTTTGGAGTTAAAAAGTGATTTTTAAAAAGATTAGTTTTCTTTAAGAATTTTAAGTCAGAATTTTAGTTTCTAAATCGAATACATCACTATGAACGATATATCGCCTCGGGAGATAAAGATATAATTCCTTAGTGGGTTCAGAAAATGAGCTAAAAATCTCACCTCGATTGTAATAATCAAATCCAAGAAAGAACTACATATGACCCCAAATAATAAAAATAAGGTTCTACCTGTATTTAGTTATTATAACTTGGATGAAAACATATTATTCTCTCATATTTGAAAACACTACAATAAATGATATATATATATATATATATATATATATATATATATATATATATATATATATATATATATATATATATCTCCTCGAGGGAAGAAGATATCACTACTTATCATTGATCATCCTAACATGACGATAATGATCATCGTTGATCTTAATTTTCTCAAAGAAGACTAATTGAGTTTTGAAATTTGATTTTTTTTTGGAAAAGTAGATGTGGGTTCTAAATGTCCTACGAGTGCAAGCCTTGTAGTTAATTACATCGTAGGAAATCGGGTTCTCCTATGAATACTCTCGATTAAAATAACATTAGAATTTTTATTTAAAGATTTTCTATGAGTGATATCAAAGAAGGTGAATTTGAAATTTAAACTGGGAATGGGTTGAATTTTAAACACTTATTTTTAGAGTCAACAAAGGAGGGGTAGGAGGCACTTTTGGGGTTCCAAAATAATTCAAAAGTGCCCTAACCTAAACTAAATGTTGGGCTTTAAGTTTTGGATTGAGAAAATCTTTAATTTGAGTTCAATAATTTATTAAAAATTTGAGATTATACTCCTAGAGGTTAGGATCTTATGATTCAGAATTTGCCCTGAATCCTAAATCTAAATTCACTCGATTACAGTTGTTCGAACCTAGCTAATGAAGTGCAAAATTTGAACTTACCCCAGCCTGGATTGGGGAGCCAACTAACCACCTAATAGATTAAAATCTATAAGTCCGATTATTTTTATGAAAGAGTGGTATGGATATTATTGTTAAAACTTTTTAGAATTTAGACCGATATCTAAAGCATATCCTAATTGAACTCTTGACTTATACTGGGTGAGAATGCTTGAAACAAATGAGATTAAAATTTTAAACTTATTTTAAATTGAATTCTAATGTGATGCATGTTGATTGACTTGTTAAAATCCATAAAATGATATGTATCTATTTTAAAAAAGGCATAAAATTATTTTTCCCTAAAGATTTTACAACATCCCCTTGATAGATCAACACCCTCAAAGATCAGGTGGTCTGCCAGAACTCGCGGGTGGAGAGATGCCTAACAAAGAGGATAAAGTTAATAATATGTTTATGCTGACACCTAGCAATTCCGGGCTTTCTTCTTAAATCATTAGAGTTTTTATGTTATCTTAAAATTTTTATTTAAATTTGAGTAAAAATAGTTTTAACGTAGCCTCACGAGCCTCCCATGCCCAGGCTAAAAAAAATGACATACAATTGCCAAAAAAGCTAAAAAAATATACAATTATAATTGCAATCAAAATAAATCAACCACATCACTTAATCAAATTAATTTCATAAAATAATGTCCATATCCAAAATGCCCCTTTATTACAACCAAAAAAATTGCATAAATTAAAAGTGGTCGAGCACCACTAACAATAAACCAGAATTCTAATCCTTGGATCGATGCAAGTTAACTTTGAGCAGTATACTCTTTGTCTTCAACTCTTCGAGCTTCTTGGAGTCATTATATTTGGATACCCAAATGAAAAAGAAAACTCTTTAGGGAGGTTATTTTTTTCACTTAGCGTACTAAAATTATTCAAATTTGAGCTTCCAAATGAAAAAGAACTGTCCCCCTAAGGGGTATCATTTTCTCTGTGGAATCCAATTTTGGAGATCTATATCCCAACTCAAAGACAAACTTTCACAACTCGATATTTTAAATAAATTGCATAAAAATTAGAAATAAATAATTATAGACTCTCTTGCAAGATTATCCTAAATATTTGATATCAAATAGATCCCAAGTAATTTATATACATATGCAGAGTATGAAAAAGTAAATCACACTTGCTCAAGCTCTTATTTATTTGGGTGCTAAGCAGTAGAAGCACCTATATAATTTATATTTATTATTAATTTAATCCCCTTTTATTGTCCTATATGAGTGCGAGCACCTGTAAAAAATTCTGTAAGCAACCAGATCAATCCTAACCTGGGTAAACTAATGCTCATCTCATCAATTCATAGGTAATAGTTAAAGTAAGCAAACACTCATATCAATCAATTTTCAATCACAACATGCAATAAAAACTCAAAAAAACTCGGCACGCAGCAATAAAAAGTAAACACCATCCTAGCTTAGACTAGAGTTGGTTGTCTTAGCAAATCATCTAAAGTGTGTGAGGTAGGCTGTGTGACTTGGGTATGTCCTAAGCTGGGCAACTTATTAAAGTTATCTGGTGTTCAAGTTTGTTAAAGCTCAAAAGAAAAATTTTATGTTTGAGTACAAATATTAGTGCATTAAAGTTTAATTTAGGTATATTTTAATTGTTAAATTGTTACTAACTTTGTTGTTCACCGGGGCTGTAAAGTTTAATTCACCTTCCTTGGTGCTAAGCTAAAAGTCTCGTAGGCTTGGGTGTGCAACAACGAAGATGAAATAAACTTGTTGGTGGACCAAATTGTGTTGATTAAGTTGTTTTAATTGGCTAAGGATTAAAGGTTGATAAATTTTAATTGATTAATTAATTACTAATTTGAATAATTAAATTAGGATTTTTTGAAATTTTAAATGAATTATTAAATTTTTAGAATTTTTGGATTATTTAATTACATTAATTAAGAGGTCAAAAGTTGACTTTTAAATTAAAGTGATTTTAAAATTTAAGTATTTTTCTTAAATATTAGACCTTAATATGAGTAATTAGGCTATAAGTTTGCTCAATTTGAAATTTTATACATTAAGTTATAATTTTTGAAAGTTTTGACCTACTTTTAGACTATGGTTGACCACAAATTTGACTTTTTTTTACTTTGATTGAATATTGGATGTTTTATATTTTTTTTAGAAAATAGTAGATTTTTATTAGAGTTGAATAACAAATCTAAGGGCTGATTTTGGGTTCCCTTGTTGGTGGACCAAATGTGCACCAATTCTAGTTGAACTTGGGCCATGAGTTCATCTAACCTTAAGGCCCAAGCTATCTAAATTTGGGACCAATTTAAATCCCCTATGATGGTTAACCAAACCACCAAAGGTAATGACTAGGTTACCTTTGAAAAAATCCTAGCTTACTACCTAAGGTAAGGGAGGGGGTATAATTAGTGACTCTAAACTCCCTATCCTAAGAATAATTAACACATCAAATAACATGTTCTAAATCCTATTGGAAAGATCATTAGGCTAATTTGAATGACCCCTAGGTCAAATTAACTCAAACCTACCCTTAGACAATTCAAATTGGAGAAATAAAAATTGGGCTGTTAGGTACGTGCCCAAATTCAATTTTCCAAAGTCTCAAGTTATGTTGAGTTCAATTTCATAAGATAAGCCTAAAATTCTCCTTGGATAACTATTGAAATTCACTAAGTTTCATGCATAATCACAATCTAAGATTATAGGACTTTTGAAGATCTCTCTAAGATATTTCCAATGAATCTAATAACTCCTAATTTGGTCAAGTGAATTGAGATATATTAATTTTTGAACCTGCGATCAAACTGGCTATGGAACCGTAGGATCTAATCCAAACTGTTAATTTAAATCAACAGTTAGGATTGTATCTTCAACCTCCCGCCCTTGTCCGCAACCATAAACCTTCTCCGATTTGATCTGAGATATCCCGTAAGAGAAACTTAACCAAACTTCACATGAAGAATCTAACCAATGCAAACCATCCAATGCAAACACATCATACATCCTAATAGAAGTCAAAATCCAGTAGGTTTTTCTATTGACTTGAGTGGATGGAGGGGTTTAGAATTCACACATCAAAAGTGACCACTACAGCTTCCGTTAAATTTGCTTGGGACAGCAGCTGGAAGAGGCGGGCTGCCACTGGCTGGCTCTGACTTAGGTGGAAAGGTTATTGGAGGTCTGTTGAACTCATGTATGAGCTCAATTGAGAAGGAGGCAGCCCAATGGATGGAATGAGCTTGTGTCAACCCAAACCTGTACGATTTGGGTCAACTTGGGTGCGACCTAGGTCAAGCCAGGTGGTGGGATTGAGGTGAAAGGTGCATTGGGTCAAGGGATACCCAATGAGAGTGCCAATTAGGAATAATAGGTCTAAGGTAGAATATGGCTCAGGTCAAAGTGGTTTTGACCACTTTGGGCTATCTTGGGTGTTGACTCAAGTCAGCCCAAGGGTACAGCTGATTAGGGTAGGAGTGTTGGACCTAGGGCCACCTAATAGAGGTGTTAGTTTGGCTTGGTGGGGTTTAGGTTAGGAAATGACTAGTCTCATAGTGGTTTTTAGCACTTTCGGTTAAACCAATTCCCAACATGAGTTGACCCAAGGGCTGGGTCAACTAGGGTAGGTGCATTGGGTTAAAGAGGACCTAATGCAATCATTATTTTGATTTGAATTGGCTAGGATTGAGATTTTGCTCATAGGAGACCCTCTATGGACACTTGGATTAGCTAAATGTCTAACCCAAGTGGGCCCAAAGCCTTGGGATCTCAAGGGGGCTTCCCTAGAGACCTAATAGGTCATCATATGGGTTTGAATGGGTTTGGAAAAGCCTTGGTCAAGGGGTTTGAAAGAGATGAAGGTATATGTGTATTTGGTCAAGGTCAACCAAGTTTACCTAGGTCAAGTTTTAGGCTCATTGAGTTCAAATTGATCATATGAACTCAATGGAAGTGGTCTCAAGTTAAGGGGAGTTCATTTGCTTTGAAATGGGTTTTTAAACCCTTAAGGGATACTTTGGTCAACCATGATTGAATTGGTCAACCAAGTCAGACCAAAGGGTGCGTTTGGATGCAATGTGTTCCTAATGACATTTAGAATTCATTAATTGGTTTTGAGGTTTGGTATGGCTAGACCATATTAAATTTTGGAGAAAATACCAAAAATCACCTTAAAAGACATTTTGACCCCTAGTCAACTCTAGGTCAAACTAGGTCCAAAAAAATATGGATTATTGATCAACAAGTCATAATAAAGGTCTTAGATTTGATTAGAATCTTTGGGGAGAGTCCCAATGTCAAATTTCACAAGATGACAAATCTAGTGACATAGGTTGTAAATATTTGAAGGTTTTGCAGCTTTTTGAAATCAATTCAGTTTCTGAGACTAGAAGACTTAGAATGAGCTCAAATTTAATGAGTTAATCTTATATACATGTCTAAATAATATGAAATTAATATATCCTAAATCAAAGGTCATTTGGCTGGTTTTCAAGATGGTACAAAAATCACCTAGAAAGGTTTCAGGACCTTGGTCCTTAACCCTGGGATTTGGTTTTTAATCTTGGATTTGGATTGGATTTTGGACTTGAATGGTTGAGTTTTAATTATCCACATCAATGAAAATCAAATGAATAGTTGAGATTAATTGGATATGATTTGAAGGTTGATTTAAAGTTGGTTGAAAGTGGGATTTGAGATTAAATTGAAAGTGGAATTGGATTTGATTAGGATTGGATTTGATTTTGACTAGGACATATATGATTGATAAATAAACACCTTCCAATCATTAGGACTCTAGAAATAAACCCATGTAGGTACTTGTAATCTCATACATATATGAGGTTAATAACGCCTATCGCAATTTTTAAAAATATGAAGTTTTTATCTAATTTTTCAATCAAATTACTATTTGCATTAGCAAAAAATATGGATAACTTTGCATTTGTAAAATTTTCACTAGATAACTTTGTATATGCTATAGAGATTATGATTATACAAATTTGAATGTTTTTTTAGAAATTTTACAAAGGGGATTTTGAAATTTATGAGATTTTTATTAAAAAAAATATCTCTATATTGAAGAATAGTATTGTAGTATGATTAAAATATTAAAATATTATTTTACACAATCCTTAGTAAATTTTTTTTTAAAAAAAAAATATGTATTTTTGCCTAGCATGATTTTATATAGTCTATCGTTACATTGTGCAATTGTGACACATGCTCAAGTACTCTTTAATTATTATAAAGTGATGATATATGTGTATATGTGATTAAATTATCTCTGGTGAGAACCATAAGAAGTCATTATCCTCTAAGATTATATCTATGTCAGGGAACAATTAGGAGATATAAGGAACCATAATCATTTTAGATTCTAACTTAGATACGGATATGTGATATATTTTGGTACTATAAGTATAAAAGGGAGTCATAAGGGACCAGATCCTTTGAGATTTTATCTGAATCTGAGAAACTTGATATGCATTACTCTATGATATGCATTACAATTTATTTATCTCCTCATTATTATTATTTAAATAATTAAATAATTATTATGCACTTATTATATTTCTTAGCACGGTGAATTATTAGACTGCTTTTAAATATTCTAAAAAATTTAATAAAGAATTTGAAATTTTAAATTGGCATGTGTGGCCTGCTAAGTTGTTATAGCTTACTATGCTTTGCTTATGGTTTTCAAGATTTGAGAAAGGGAAGGAGACTGTTGTTAGCAGTTTAAGATTAAATCTGAGGTTATAGTTATTTCAATATTTTAATTTTTATACAGTCATGAATAGTTTATTATTAAGTTCTGAAATTTCTGCATGTAGACATGTACTATAGTGTAGATATATTTTGATGAAATGAAAGAAATCTTATGGATGAGTTTATTTTCAGTATTTTGATGTGTTTATAGCTCTGTAGTATGCAGTTATTTAAAACAAACATTAGAAGAGAATTTGAATATTCCAAAACTAGATATTGGGATTAACATATCACAGCTCAACACGATAGGATCTATCATGGTCGGGTTGAGTTGTGATGTGTGGAATCGGGGCGACTATCATGTTATTCACAACATAGGAGTTATAAGGAGTGCACTAATTGGAATTCATGAGGGGCGACTGATTGGGAGTCATAAGTGCAAGAGCAAGATACCCTCGTCTGAATATCTAATGATATATAAAATATTGATCACTGATTCATTGTGTACTTATCATATATTTTATATCATCAATCAAAAATAAGATAATAAGCCAGATATATAATGAGTAACTAGCAAACTCATTTTCATTAAACTCATGAAAGAATAAAAAAATATAAGAGAGTGATATCGCCATGAAGTATCAAAATATATCATCTACACTCCTTCTCCCTTTAACTTACAGAGTTTCTTTTTTTTTTTTTTTTGGGGACATTTAGGCCATTTAAGGCAAACTCACACACACAACGCATACACATAGACTCGAACCCTGGACCTCTTAGTTGGAAGCCTAAGCTCTCAACCAATAGGCCAAAGAGAGTTGTGTAGAGTTTCTTTAAAAAATATATGTTATATTCTCCAATAATTGTATCTTGTACTTCTCTAGCCTCCCTTATATTTTACTCAAAGAGGGAACTAGAGAAATAATCTGAAAAGAATTGAATTTGCACAGGTGACTAAACTTCCTTATAAACATAATATCATAACTATTTATAGGAAAACATAAAAAGGCATATAGGATTGTGGTGCTTGAAAGAATGGTGCCATGGTGCCCCGAAATTGAACTAGTGCCTCAAAGTTGAAGCTTTTGCACTGCTGCAGCGCTTGTTAACATGGATCGGTTACTTGGTGAAGAGTAAAAAAGCTCGTTAAAAGCACAGAAAAATTGCAGCATAAGCGTAGCAAAAGTGCACCAAACTCGCAGAAAAAGCGCAGAAAAGCCCTTTAAACACATGGTAAAAGATTAGCAAAAGTATAATGAAAAAGTACCTTCTTTCAAAAATGTAGTGATGGCGCATCAATACCACATCAAAATTGCAACAAAATCTGATTAATCATGCATTTTAGGCAAAAGCGCATCGAACACGCAATACCAGCACAGCAAAAGTTCGATGAAAGTGTCTTCAAAGCATTATTGTAAATGCAATGAAAATGCAACAAGAGCACATAAAAAATTTCACAAAAAACGCACATTAGCATATTGCAAAGTTTAGGTACTTAATATTTAAATCCTTATTTCTACAAAATTTTGGAAACCGTTAGAACAACTTAGATGAGGTAAAAATTTACCAATAAATTGAAAGCAACAGCAGTCCCAGAGCATTCCATCTTCACGAATATTGTAAAGTTCTTCTATTTTTTTTATTTCTTAGCAGGTATCAAATGTCCTAAATATTTGAGTTTGGGTGTTTTCACGTGTTTTTTTCTTAAAATGAAGCGCCAACCTTATAACCCGACGTTTAAAAAGTAAAAAAATTGCGAGTCAGTCGGGTCGGTTGGGCTGAAAATACATAAAGAAAAGACAATATACAAAAGAAAAATCCAACTGGCACTTCCATGTATCTAGTTTTAATTGGAGTCCGAACGTAGCTCACATAGAGCTACATCCAAACTCGGCACCAAATAATCTCTCTCTCAAAAGCCACTTTATTGCCTCACCTTTACTCAGAACTGTAGCTTTTTTTTCCTCTTCAAAAGCTATGATGCATCGTAAGATGAAAGAGTTAGGGCCCTTCTCTTTCTTAGGGGTGTCAATTCGGGTCGAATCCGGAACTGACCCGATGATATCTGAAACGATCCGAACTCAACCTATTTTTGCAAACGGGTCAGAAAATGCAACCCGACCTGACCGGCCTGGTTGACATGACCCGACACGAAAATGGGCTGCGGGGTGTGGAGGTAGGCAAGCCGCGTGCATGGGGACTGCGTCCTCATGCCGCGTGGGCGTTCCGCATCCGCGTGAATCTTGTGCATTCGCGCCGCGCGTGAAAACTGGCGGACTGCAGAGGCGCGCGTGCCCGTATGGGGACTGACGGACTACGGGCGGAGGTGCCGAGGCCGCGCCTGGGGACTACTAACGCGCACCGTGTGGCCTGTGGGGACAGGCAGACTGCGGAGGTGGGGGCATGGGGAGCTGGTTCCATTGGGAGTCCAAAGGTGGGCTCGTGCCGGACTGCGGTAAGCAAGCTAGGGCAGAACCGCAGAAGCGAGAAGCCGACTAGGCCGAGCTAATGGACCCAGACCCGGGTCAACTTCGGGTTGATTTCAGGTTTCCGGCTCAACTTGAACCCAACCCATTTTTTCAAACCGGTCAAATATCCAAACTCAAACCAAACCCATTTGCTAACCAAGTCGACCTGAACCCAAATTTTTCTGGGTCGGATCCAGGTCGATCGGGTTTCAGATCTTGTCAAAAATTGACACCCCTACTCTTTCTAACCATTGTTGAGGCATGCTCAACCAGCACTTGCCTTAGATTCTTCATTGGAGAGTAGGTAGAGCTGTAGGGGGGCATCAGTATAGGTGAACCGTGAACCTGGAGGGTTGGAGCTCTCGATTAACCCAAATTGTGGCGGTGTTCTTCGCCAAATTCTTCAACAAAAAAAAGTAAAAAATATTTTTTTTTTTAAAGGTTGTAATATGAATGGCAACTTGTTCATGTGGCACATATATCTCCATGTAAATGGTGACTCAATCTATTTTTGAAAACTTCATTCTTTTTGCTTCTCCATTTTTAATAATTTATTTTAAGAATAATTTTATTTTAAATTTATACTTTTTTTTGGTGAGTCAGACGATAAATCTACATAAAAGGCAAAAAATTATTCTGTACGGAGTTCGGACAGTAACAACAGTCCGAAATGTCAGTGTATACAAAATATGTACACTGATTTGATACAGTTTACACTCACATATTCGAACGGTTATTCCAGTCCGAACTCTGAACAAAATAATTTCTCCAAAGGATCATGATATTTTGTTGCGCATACGACATATTCAATTCTTATTTGAAAACCCAATTTAAGTACTTTTAAATTAATGCATACATGATAATAATTATTTGGTATACAAATAAAATTAAAGTGACAACTTTGTATTCAAATTTTAATAATATTTATTTATATACATAAATAAAAATTTTATTAAAAAAATATTATTTTAATTCATTTTCACTTCTATTTTAATTTTAATCAATATTGATGTTCTTTATGATTAATTTCGTCATATCGAGCTTAATGACATTGTCAATTCATCAATATCACATGGTGTCACGTCCACAGTCTGTCCTTTCTCAATTGTGTTTCATTTAGTCTGTCCTTTCTCAATTGTGTTACATTTCAACTGGCCAGGAAGTGTCATTTTTGGGGCAAATTATTGGGTCAGGTGACCGAACGCAGAGATAGGTCCGGATATTAATAAAATATTATTTTAAAATTAGCACAACTAAAGCGTAACTAAAGCACAACTAAAACGCAGGTAAAGCGCAACTAAAGCGCAAGTCAAAAAAGCGCAACTAAAGCGCAGGTAAAGCGCAACTAAAGCGCAAGTAAAAAAGCGCAACTAAAGCGCAATGTGACGCAGCAAATTTTTATTGGATGTCAGAACTTATATTTTGCGTTCGGTCACCTGACCCAATAATTTGCCCATTTTTGGGAACTTTTATTTGGTCCGGGAATGGACGTAGAGCTACGTTCGGTCGGCACTGAGATCGCGCCACGTAGCAGGCACAAAATCATGGACCCGACCCGGCGAACAATGGGTATGTCGCACGTGCGTTTTTTAAATTCATGACAACCCGGTATTGCTAGGTATTTGTCGATTTCGCTCAGTAACAACGAGAAATATCATTATGTGAAGACATATCGAGTTTTTCTAGAAAAACTCGGTATTGCTCGGTATTGGTCTTCACATAGCGGTATGCCAAGCAATACCGAGCAAATACCGAGTAATACCTAGCAATACGCGAACATAGCATTCCCGGGTTCCGGTCCGGGTCAAGTCGTCGGGCCGCGCGGTAAAGAATAAGAGCACATGGCGCGATCTCAATGGTGACCGCACGTAGAGCTACGTCCGGTCACCGGACCTAATAATTGTTCCATTTTTTGATACTTTATATGCTCTAAATGCATCTGCACTTTTCTTTTTGTAAAACAAGCAATCTTTGGGTGATTTCAGATGGCGTCGCATTTATCGTTTGCCAATTTCATTGCGTTCAACCAGATCGATCATGTTAGTCCTCTTTAATGACCTCAATGCTTTGAAGTGCCAATGTTGTCCATTTTGCAAAACTTGTAACATTTAATAATTTTCAACGTAGGTGAGACACCCTTAAGTGGCCTCGCAACCACTTATCAACCTACTTGTGTTCGACTAAGTTGAAGTATAGAATGGATATGGTGGTCAACAATGATGTCGGTTAATAGGGTAAAGATGTATGTAAGATAAATAGGAGCGACTTAAATGTCCAAGAAATTATCTTACTGATCTCATCATCGAGAGAAATTATTCTATCCGGAGACCAACCAGAATGAGCCACGTCAGTACCGCGGCTCGGTACTACTTGATACCGCTCGGTACCGCGTCACGATACCGCACCTCGGTATTGCTGACATGAATTATTTTGTTTGTCTCCGGATGTAGAGCTGCGTTCGACATCCGCACAGAATAATTTCTCTATCACCAAAGAGTTACTTATAGATATGAAGGCAATGTGGCTTGAACTCAATCTGCTTTAAATCATGTGGTCAAGACATTTAGTCATAATTATTTGATAAATTTTAGCTAGCTATAGACAACCTAATGCAACCCTTTATTTTTCTCATCCAGTGCTCCGGAAGAGTTAAAGATGAAAGCATTTAGTATGATTGTTTAAAATGTGATAATATA
Organism: Dendrobium officinale; assembly: GCA_019514585.1. Classification (NCBI taxonomy): domain Eukaryota; kingdom Viridiplantae; phylum Streptophyta; class Magnoliopsida; order Asparagales; family Orchidaceae; genus Dendrobium; species Dendrobium officinale. The sequence goes on along the minus strand of CM033691.1, from coordinate 46,451,631 downwards.
TTTTTAATGAGATATAACTGTAAAGAATTAGGCATAATTTGGTGACCCTAAATCACACATGAAATTCAGTACATAGTTGAGAAACATGATAGTAGAAAATTGTAAAAATGCCATTAACTCTGCACAAAATTTACATAATCGGTATCATGAAGCTACCTTATTCTTCACTAGGAATCCACCTGCTCCACCATATCCTCTTGCTCTGCCTGGTTATCTCATCCACGTTATTATTGAGTGATTTAATAATTTTCCTCTGGAGAAGAAGAAATGAAGCCAGACCATTCCTCTGTACGGTTCCTTTCTTCGGCTCAATTTCCTGCAAATTCAATCATGAAAATAGATAGTAAGTTGCTCTTACAAGTACAATGAATCACACAATGCAACAAAAATGGACGCAAAACATCCTTCTATCAAATATGGATCCATTCATTGGCATTTTTTTCACAATTTTGCTTCCTAAAAAAGCTGCTATAGTCAACTTTCTTGCTAATTTCCAAATTTTTCTATGATAAAAACTATCTTTTTACAGCTAAATATGTTGGAAAGTACCATCTTTAAACAACTATTGTATGTGAGAGAAATAAATTATATATAAAAATGGACCCATAATTTTCACTAACATGAAGAAAAGCGAGCTATATAAGCACTTTGCACTAGTGAGTTTTTGCATGTCATGCGATAGAAAAACTGGGAAAGATGAGAAACTTCTCGCTTACCCTTAATTGCTCAAGTTGTACTTCTGTGAAGCCCCCTTGTGATTCGGTGCCTGATCTTGCCATTAGGCCGACTAACCACTGAGCAGCTTCACTGTAATCCTTTTGGGTCGCACGAAACCACTGCAACCTCAGATTTTGCATGTAGGATAGACCTAACAATCCTTCCTGGTTGAAGTATGGATGAGCTAGTGCAGCTTTTGCGCTAGTTCTCTGCCGTGCTTTATAAAGAACCATGGAAGTTAGAAGATCCCATCCAATCCCCCTATCTAAATCTAACAAGTCAAAGCCTTTCCTCAGATCTGAGTTGGCACGAGGTTCGACTGTCTTCCTCCATGCTTCGAGATCATATCCGCACCTTTTTAATTGACGGTTGAATTGTATAAGGCTACTATCGGTTCGCAATGATGGAAATGCCTAACAGTAAATCCATAAGGATGTCATGAGTGATATAAGTGGTCAGTATAATATGGAGAGATTATTACGTGCGATTTCCGACCATCTGAAGGTGAATTCGGACGCACCACGTCACCCGGATGCAATGGGCCCCGGGTGGAGTGCCGCGTCTGGATTTGCCTCCGGACAAATCCGGACGCCACACATAATAATTTTCTGTATGATATGATTTCAAATTCATGGCTTCGACCTACTCACCATCTGCAAGAATATAAGTCCCAAGCTGTACACGTCAAATCTATCCGGTAAGTTCATCTGTCGAAAGTAAAAATAAAAAAAGAGGAAAGAAGTTCATTGAGTTTGGAAGAAAAGCGATTAAAACAGAACCGAAAGGAGAAATAGAAAGAAAAAAGAAATGAAGTTTCCTCACTTCAAAGAAATTATACAACCTGCCACAAGACAGGGGACAATGCAGTCGCAACAGGAGCAGAAGGTGCAGATGGGGTTTGTGTACTCATGATATATTGCTCAGGGGCAGCATACCTAAAAAATATAGAAAAGAGTCCTGCGTCAAATTTTAACCTTCGTAGCATGTTCTTAAATCACCTATATCCATTCCTTTTTTTTTTTTCCAAATATTCATAGAACCATAATTTCAACATTCCGCCTTCCTCGTATAACTAAAACTTTAGAGTACAAGTTTGAAAATGAATGAGCATCTTATGTGCTTCAGGAATAATCTGCTTAGTTATATTTCTTTAGTTTCAACTAGAAAACTTTATCCCGTGAAGATGTACAAACAAGAAGAACTCTGACAACCAATTTGTCTTATATTAATTGCACTTGAACCAGCAGTGGACTAATAATATTCAAAAACAAGATATAGCAATCTCATAATGGTACTTTAATTCTAGTTACCTTGGATCCAAAAGAAATTCTTTCGGAACATAATTAATACCAACACGTAAATCTGCTGCTGCTCCAAGATCAATGATTTTGAACGTGCGTGACCCTGCATAAAAACGTACAATATTACAGTACTGAGCAATCTTCTATTCAACAATTAATTATTACCGAACGCCGTCTGAAAACCAACCAGAATACGACACGTCACCCTTGCAAGGTACCGCGGCGGCTCAGTACTGCTGATATGACACATTCTGGTTGGTCTCCAGATGACGTTCTGTGTCTAATTTCCGCACAGAATAATCTCTCCTATTCAACATAAGAAATAATTTGTACTATATTGGTAATGCAGTCATGTATCACCTTCAGAAAAGATTATGTTTTGGGGCTTTATGTCCCTGTGCACTATCCCTGTCGAATGAAGTGAATCAAGAGCAAACAAAAGCTGCCGCATTATGGTTTGAATAATTCTATTTTCTCGCTCCAAGCCCTTAGGCAAGTCTTGAACCTCTCCAAGGATTTTTGCCTCTACCTAAAAATATCATATTAGATTGATAATTTTACAAAGAGAATCTACAATATGAAATTTAAAGTTCAGACTGTGAAAATGATACTAAATTAAGTACATCATGAATATAATTCAATCTTTTAACTTCTGTATCTTCAATGAAAAATGACCATAATACATATTGCATTATAATTCCACGTGCATGGATCTTTCATGGGCTCATAATTTGAGTAGTCAATACACTTGAAATTACTGTAATAATATTCAAAATTGGACTTTTCAAATATTTTGACTATTCCTTCTATCCATAGAATTGGATATCCTAGACTTCTCTAGGAGGTATTGAGATCTGTAAGAATTTATTGAATAAAATAAAATTATCCATTTCGAGCTAAAACAACTTCCTCAGCTGACAACTAATTTTAAATTACCATCATTTAGGCCTCAAAACAAACCAAATGTTATTGAAGTTTAAGAAATCTTAATTTTTTACCCATTTAAAAAAAAAATAAAAAACAGATTGATACAAGAAAGATGAGAGTTATTTCTGAATTGAGTCCAACAGATGAGGTAGAGACGTGGACAATGGCAGAAAATGCGAGTGGCTCTAGCGACACATAAGACCAACCAACTCTTGCTACTGAGATGGAAGGGTCTAGAATCCTATTGAGGTTAACAACTACTGTAAGGGTTTTTATCTCTCTGAAGTCAACTTTTTCATGAGGTTCAATCTCCAAAACCTTTGTATTAGTTAAGGTACATTTAAGATGTTTGATTGAATAGGCCTTTATAGGTCTTTTTATATGATGAAAGAAAAGTTGAATAAGATATGGCAAGTCTAAGCCCATATCCAATCTTAACCAAAAAAAAAAAAGCATCTGAGACCTTCATCTATTTCCTTAAGAGCAGTCCCATCTCTCTCTTTCGATCTCTCTACCCTCTTATCTGAAGTGATTTCAAGAAGCGATACTTGAATCCGATAATATATATTTTCCATGGACTTCTCTGATCCCAAAGTTTCCACCTTTTCCGGTCTAGCTATTGTAATGGACCCATAAGGAATATTTAAGCTATGGGACAAGCTACACTCATAACTAGTCATTGTAGACTATAGTCATGAAATAATTTGATGCATCAGCTCAAAATTAAACTTAGCATCTCCAAACACCTCTCGTCAGTGCCCTACCTGAGCAACTATGGTGCCTGGAGACATGGGATGTTAATTTGAATGAATCCATCCACAATAGCATCTAACCTTGATGTAAGCTGAACTTGATAACTAAAAAGCCCATTATGGTCTATTCAATAACTATGAAGTTACGGTATTGCTTCACAATCATATCTTGGGTTTTACTCATATTTTAAAAAAGGTTTTCAAGACATCTTCCTTGAGGCGTGAAGTGTCTGGTAGGCTTCTTGAGATTTCGTCTTGTGTAAGGCTTGTGGCTTTTTTATATGAGTCACCTGAGATGCACGCTTGAAATTGATGCTTATTTTGAGTTTTTTTAAAAGAGGATTTAAATTTTTTATATGTTAAAATTTAGACTAGTTATTGGCTATGCTTCAAGTGCCAGACTAGAGAGGACTGTGGTTCAAGAGCCAGGCTAGAGAGGACTGTGGTTCAAGAGCGCTAGCACTCGAGAGTAAAAAATGAGGATCTAGGTAGCAAGTGTGGCAAGGTTGCGAGCGTTACAATGGCATATGATGGAATTGTTACATATGATGATTCCTCTGAATAAGCTGAAAATGAAGTGAAAGCTATGAATCCTGATCGTTATAACATATATCAATTTAAGGTGATTCCTTATCTTGAACTTTATTTCACTTCACATTAAGATTTAAGATTGAGATTTACTTCTTTTTTGTGTGTGATTTTGTGATTTATAATGACGAACTAAGTTAATTTATTAATGGTTCATGATATATTTATAAATTATCATTACTTTTCTGATTTTTTTTTGTTCAAGGTTTATGCCTCACTTCATTAAGGTAAAATGTCTCAGTTCCCAATTTCACCGATGTAAACTTTGGTTTTACCTGTCATTCCTTATCCTAAGATTAAACAAGCATGATGCCTTAAATAATTTAGATGGGGACCACATCAATTCCCCTATTATTTAGCCATGTTTAAATATCATAGGAGGTAAAGATTAAACCTTATTTGGCCCTAGTCTTCAACTTTCCTATATTTAATTTTCATACATATATGTTTAAGGATCTTTACTTCCATGAATTCCAATAATTCACTCATTGAAATCATATAAGAAAGTCATGGTTCCTTCCTCATGGCCCAGGTAATAAATGCTTTTCCTAGAAGAATGCTTTCCTTCATGAAGAGGAAACAACTCCAAACTTGTGATTTTTACTCTGTTCACTTCTTACTGGAGCTCAATCTTCAATTTGGGTTTCGATGGGAGTGTAGATTCCTAAATCTCAATAGGACACTCCTTACTTATTTGTCCATCTACTATCGACTTGTCTACCCCCTAAGTGGCCCATTTGATTGTGACTCCCCATAATGAAGTGGTTAATTAACCTAAAGGCTTTGGTAATATTGACTCATGGTAATATTGGATGCTTTGTTAATTAACAACTTCATTTGCTCGCTACTTGCACACCCTTAGCTCTACCTGCTCCCATTGCTTGAAAGATTGCATATTTCATTCAAATATATAAAATATAGCAACAAAAGAAGGTAAAAAAAAGTGCGCAAGTTTGGACATGTAAGCTCCTATCCTCCTCAAGGATGCCAAAAAAATCCTGAGGAATACAATTTGTATCTTTATTCCCAATAAAACCAAACAAAATTACAATCAATAGCCCTTTGGGCACAAAAATTTGCAGTTTGGTTGAACCTTCTAGGAACATGAAGAAACATCACTTTGTGAAATAGTTCAAGCCAATTAAGATCAACTACAACCTGCGGTTGCGTGTTCCAATTGCCATGATCCTTGCACTTTGCATGTAATTTAATGATACTTACCTTGTCCCCTTCTATGATGATCTCTTTCATCTCAAACATCCACCCCTCGATGATGCGACAATCATGAAAAATGGCTAGGAAATCAACTTGTGTGCTGTCCCAATGCTTAATACTCCAACCCACCACCACAATTGGTTTACCCCGCTCATTCCTAATGACAATGCCAATGCCTCCCATGTTATATATGAGAACGGACCCTTCAACATTAATTTTTAGCCAGCCCGGCGGGGCAGAGGGGGGCCATGAAAAGGAAGATGACAACCCCAAGCAGGGATGTCAATTGGGGTCAGTGGGTCAGGTTCGGATCGAACCCGAATTGACCCGACTATAAATTGGTCAACCCAAACCCAACCCGTTTTTTGTAAATGGGTCGGCTTTTTCAACTCAGACCTGACCCGCGCGGGTTGCCGGGTTGACACGACCCGACCCGGATTTTTGAAATAAATTTCAAACCATTAAACTCCTGGGTTTCCGGTCACTACTCCCGGCGGCGCAGCGACAGCGGTGGCGCAGCGGCGGCACAGCGGCAGCGGCAGTGGCGGAGTAGCGGCAACGGCAGCACGCAACGCCGAGCCAGGCAGCCAGTGAGGCGACTCGACGACGTTGACGCGATGCTTCGGGTTCGGGACGGGGCGCAGGGCACTCGATGCTTCGGGCAGGGCGGGCAACAGACCTGGGCAGATGATTTTCGGGTCATATTCGGATTGCCGGGTCAACCTGAACCCGACCCATTTTTTTAAACGGGTCAATTTATTGAACCCGAACCAGACCAGTTTCACAAGCAGGTCAACCTGAACCACGATTTTTCCGGGTCGGGTTTCTGGTCGTGCCAAAAATTGACACCCCTAACCCCAAGGGTTGAGCTACCTGCTCCCATTGCATACAACTCGCTGACACGTGCACATGCCTTCGCTCTCCCACATGCACTCCTTCGCTACACACCCGCCTGCACCTACTAGTGCACTCACTCTCTTTATTTCCCTCTCACATGCTAACTTCGTGTCTATTTATATAAAAAAAATGAATCGTTTGCTATGTGATTTATCATGCAACACATATTTCAATAGGTGTTGAATAGGATAAGTATTAATAATAACTAATAATAATATCATTCACACTTTTTTAAATTATTTTAAATTAGGTTATCATAATTGTTATCCTCATCACCATCATTACTCTCGTCATAATTCTCAATAATATTCTCATCATCATCGACATTATAAGATTGTGTTGTTCATTTATATAAGATTGAGCTTGTTCATCAAGATTCTTATTTACTATAAACATTGTCTCACTAATGATACAATTTACAAGTCTTTGTGCTGACATGCAAAATGAACAATAAACAACAACAACATCAAGCCTTTATCCCACTATGTGGGATCGGCTGCATGAATTCATTTCCTCTATTGTGTCATGTTAAGAGTCAAATTCTCATTTAAATCTAATAAAGAAAGATCATTTCTAATATTTTCTAACCAAGACTTGTCTACCACTATCTTTCTTAACATAATTCAAATCTAATACATATACTTTCCTAACTGGGTCATCGAAAGGCCACCATTTTATGTGACCAAACCATCTAAAGTGACTCTCTCGAATCCTATCTTCCATTGGAGCTACTCCAACCATTTGACGTATATGCTCATTTTATCTCATGTCTCTAAGACTAAAATCACTCATCCACCTGAGCATCCTCATCTCTGCAACACTTAACTTATTATTATGATTCTCTTTTAATGGCCAACATTCTGCACCATAAAGCATTGCAGGTCTCATCACCATCTTATAGAATTTTCCCTTAAGTTTGAGGGAGACTTTTCTATCACACAACAAGCTCGATGCATTCCTCAACTTCAACTATCCAATTTGAATTCTACTAATAATATCCCCATCTATTTCACCATCATTCTAAACAATAGATCCAAGATATATAAAACATGTACTCTTATTAATGACTTGTTTTCCCAAAGGCACAATCCCCCCACTATATCTATTATTACTAAAATTATGTTCTATATATTCAATTTTAGATCTACTCAAGCCTTTAAACTCTAAGGTTGACCTCTATAATTCAAGTTTACCTTCTACTCCCTCCCTAGTCTTCTAACCAAGAAGAATATCATCAGCAAAAAGCATACACCAAGGTACAACCTCTTGCAAATGTCTAGTGAGAACATCCATGACTAAAGCAAAAAGATATGGGCTTAAAGTTGATCCCTAATATAATCCAAATGAAAGAGGAAAATACTTGGTCAAACCACCTTGTGTTTGAACACAAGTAACATCACCTGCATATAAATCCTTAAAGACATGAATATAAGCATTATTAACCCATTTCTTTTCTAGAACTCTTCATAGCACTTCTCTTGAAACTTTGTCATATGCTTTCTCTAAATCAATAAATATCATATGTATATCCTCCTTGTTCTCTCCATACTTCTCTATCAAAACTCTCAATAAATGTATAGCTTCCATAGTAGACCTACCCGGCATGATTCCAAATTGATTTTGAGAAACATTAGTATCACACCGCAACCTATTCTAAATGAACACTAGCAAAAAAAAGAAAAAAATTCAATATCCTTACAAGAAAAAAATTTAATATCCTTACAATCTAATGTTAAGAGTAAGAAAATCTATTACAATATAAGCAATATGGAGAAATGTATTCCATAAAAAACAACTTTCAATGGAGTCCTAAACAATAAAATAAAGCACAAAAAGCAATGCTCTTAAGGATAGATATATTGCTTACTAAACTCAAATGTCTTCCACTATTCTAAATTTAAATCAATATTATATTTAACTTTAACAAGAATACAAAAGAAATTAGAAATGAAGTTTTGAAACAAATCAACGATATAATCCTAAAAAAGAGAAAAAGGTCTATTTAAAACAAATCAATTTCTGATGAAACTGAAAGGGTAATACATGCAAAGTCCCTAACTCTAGATTCCTCAAATCACTTCAAGTTCAACTAATGTGCAAGGATCTACTAATTTTATGTACAAAATATGGAAGATGATGTAACATCAAGAAAAAAGTCAATGACAAGGTCACAAAGCAAGGCACTCAATAAAATTTTGTATCATTCTGATATGCCGGTTCAGGCTGAACCGGCCCAGCCGGCCTAAGGGCCGGTTCAACGAGTCTAAAGGGTTTTGAAATTTAAAAGGAATGGGTAGTTTGGGCTTGGGAGGAAAATTAGATTAGAAAAAGCTTTTGTATTAAAGAGGATAAGAGGGATTAGGAGAAATCATGTTTTGATTTAGCAGTTGGCAGGCGGAGGATATTTGGTGGAGCTGCACAGTTTGGAGGGAGCTAGAGTGGAAGAGGGAGGAGATGTACCCCTCTCCATACAGCCGTTGATTCTGCAGTTCCAAGAGGTGTTTCAGCCACCATAGGGATTGTCACCGCAGAGGGAGTAGCAGCACGTCATCGTGTTGAGTGAGAGTGTGTCACCCATCAGTGTACGGCCTTATCGCTACCCTCAATTTCAGAATGATGAAATCTAAAAGTTAATTAGAGAGATGCTGGAGGAAGGAATTATTAGACCCAGCATCAGTCCCTTCTCTAGTGCAGTTCTGTTGGTGAAGAAGAAGGACAGAAGCTGGCAATTTTGTGTGGAGCGCTCAACAAGGAAATTGTTCCTAACAAGTTTCCTTTACTAGTTATTGACAAGTTGTTAGATAAATTGAGTAGAACAGTGATTTTCATCAAGATAGACTTGAAATCAGGATACCATCAGATCTGGATGAAGATGGAGAATGTACCCAAGCGGCCTTTAGAACTCATGAGGGATACTATGAGTTCCTGGTGATGTCTTTTGGACTCACCAATGCTCCAGCTACTTTCCAGGCACTCATGAATAAGGTTTTCAAACCTTATCTCAGACGATTTATATTTGTATTCGTTCATAATATTCTAGTCTACAGCAGGACAGAGGAGGAGCACTAGGAGCATTTGAAAAAAGTGTTAGAGGTGCTGCAGAAGAACTAGCTGAAGGCCAACCTGAAGAAGTGCTGCTTCGCACAAGTTAGTGTAGAGTACTTGGGCTATGTCGTATCAAAAGAAGGGGTGGCAGCAGATCAGTCCAAAATTGAGACAATACTAAAGTGACCAGTGCTTAAAAATCTAAAGGAGCTGAGAGGATTTCTAGGACTCATAGATTACTATAGAAGGCTTGTAAAGGGATACAGTACCATAACATGGACACTCACTAAACAGTTGAAAAAAGGACGATTTCCTATGAGGGGAGGCGGCCACATCAGCATTTGAGAGCTTGAAGAAGGCTATGACTATGGTACCAGTCCTAGCTTTGTCAGATTTCACTCAGATCTTCATCGTTGAGACAAATGCATCCAGATACGGGCTAGGTGCAGTGCTTATGCAGAGTCGGAGGCCCATTGCCTATTTTAGCCATGTGTTAACTGTTATAGCGAGGTTGAAGTCAGTTTATAAGAGAGAGTTAATGGCCATCATGTTGGCCATCTAAAAGTGGCGGCCCTACCTACTTAGGAGGCATTTCAATTGTTAGGACAAATCAGCGGAGCTTGAAAAACCTGGTAGAACAGCGGATGGTGACAGAGGAGTATCAGAGGTAGCTGTCCAAGTTGTGGGGTATGATTTTGAGATTCAGTATAGGCCAAAAGTGGAGAATAAGGCAGCATATGCCTTGTCTAGATGTATAGGGGAGTTGCAGACAGTGGCACTATCTGTTCCTTTGATGCTTGATTGGGAGACCATCAAAGAAAAAAGTGCTAAGGATGAGGGTTTGGGAAAAATCAGAGCAAAATTACTGAAGGAAGAGGGTAGCCGCTCAGAGTATTCATTGTAGGGGGGCAGACTATTATATCAGGGGAGGTTTGTAATGCCCCAGACCTCGATCCACATCCCAAACTTACTCCATGAGTTTCTTAGAAGCGCTGTTGGGGGCCACTCAGGCGTGCAGAAGACATATCAAAGGCTAGCTTCGGAGCTGTACTGGAAGGGGATGCATAAAGATTTATAGAAGATTGTAGCCATATCTGAGATATGTCAAAGGAACAAATATCTGGCTATGTCACCAGGAGGACTACTACAGCCGTTGGCTCTACCGGGACAAGTATGGGAGGAGATATCCATGGACTTCATAAATGGGTTGCCCCGTTCAGAAGGTTTCACAGTGATTCTAGTAGTTGAAGATAAATTGAGCAAGTATGCACATTTAATTCCCCTTCGACACCCCTACACAGTAGTGACAGTGGCTTCAGCTTTCATTAGAGAGGCGGTTATATTACATGGAGTACCATAGGCGATAGTATCAGATAGAGATAAGGTGTACCTCAACCATTTTTGGAGAGAGTTGTTCACGTTACAGGGGACAGTTCTGAAGAAGAGCACAGCTTACCACCCACAGATGGATAGCCAAACGGAAGTAGTCAACAGGAGCTTGGAGACTTACCTTAGATGCTTCGTATCGGAGATACCCAAGCTATGGTCTAAGTGGCTATCATGGGTTGAGTACTAGTACAATACCTCTTTTCATTCAGCTTCTTAGATGATCACATTCAAGATATTGTACGGAAGGGGTCCTCCCCACTTGATGCACTTTGAGAGTAGCAGTACTCCAATTTCTTCAATAGAGGAGTACTTGGAGGAGAGGCATCGAGTGCTGGAAGAGTTGAAGAGACATCTGCTGAGGGCCCAACAGATTATGAAGAAACAAGCTGATGGGCATAGGAAGGACAAGTGGGGGAGAGAGTGTTCTTGAAGCCCCGACCATATAAACAAAAGACAGTCACCAACAGGAGGAATGAGAGCTTGCTCCAAAGTACTTTGGGCTTTATGAAGTGCTGGAGAAGATCGAAGCAGTAGCATATTGGCTGAAACTACCACCAACGGTGACTATACATCCATTTTTTCATGTATCGCAGTTGAGAAAAATTATTGCTGATTATACAGCCAACCCCGAGTTACCGACAACACTTACTGAAGATTTAGAGATAGTTTTGGAACCCTAAGAGCTGATGGGGGTTCGCCAGAAATAAGATGAAACTAAGGAAGTGTTGATCAAGTGGAAGAACATTTCTGACTACGAGGCCACGTGGGAATCATACGAGAGGGTAAAACATTAGTTTCCTGATTTTCACCTTGAGGACAAGGTGATTCTTTGGGAGGGCGGTATTGATATGCCAGTTCAAGCTGAACCAGCCCAGCCGGCCCAAAGGCCGATTGAACAAGTCTACAAGAGGCGGAATCAATCCGCCTCCCTTGGCTTTAACCACCCATAGGGTGGGCCCCACTTGTTCATTGGTTTTGAAATTTAAGAGGGGGCGATTTGGGCTTGGGAGGGAAATTAGATTAGGAAAGCTTTTGTATTAAAGAGGATGAGAGGGATTAGGAGAGATCATGTTTTGATTGATTGGAATTAGGGTTTTTTGGTGATTTGGGAGAGACGATCCTCCTCTCAAATTGAGGATCTCTTGTATCTTTGCTTTGTCCTTATTTCTCTTTGTTGGTTATAAGATTTGTTATCATTTGATTGTTCTTCCACCACTATTCCTTCATTTTCTTGTTGTTTTTACCGATTATTGTTAGGTTTACTAGCGAACTCAAGTAGATCCGATAGGATTACTTGCGAACTCAAGTATTTCCTATCATATTCATCATGCACAACCCTCCATACAAGCCTATGGATGACCAATAATTTCTCTAAAATCATCAGTCCCTTGATGGGTAAGTCAAACATACCAACAAACAAAGAAAAATTTTCAAAAATTACTTGGATTTCTTGAAAAGCTGCATAATGCATTCATTAAAAAAATAATCAAAAAGTACAACTACCTACGTGCACTTTATCTCTATAATCCATGAAAAAAAAACTAGGAGGAATTTCACTAGCACCTTTCTTCCATATAAAATTTCTATGGCAAAATGAGCAACAAAGTGAGCTACTTCATTACAAATTCTAGGTACGTAAAGGAAGAGGACCTCTTTAAATGGTTTAAGGAAGCAAAGGATTGAAGCTTCAAACAGCCTATTCATCCACTTAGTAGTTGCCAAACTATGAATGTAGTATTCAATCACGCTCCAACTGTCACCCTCAACAATTATTTCATTAGAGTTGAACATCCATGGCTCCAAAACCTTTCTAACAAAAGCATGGCTTGTAGTTTGATATAAGTGTTTACCCAATGCTCAATTGAATGACCTGCAATAGAGAGAAATTCTACAAGTTCATTTTGAATAATAAGACCCAAGCCAGCTTGACGCGAGAGAAGTAATCGATGATGACGATGATCCATCTAGGAGGGGTGGGGGGCATTGGTGTTGGTGGTGTGGCCAGTTGGGGAGGCCACTTGGTGAGGTTAAATTGGGTTGTAACTCCAAGAGTCTTCTATAAGGTGTGAAAAATATGAGCGAAATTAATTTGGGGGTAAATTTCAAGTTAGGAATGTAACAATGGTAGGCCTAGAATATGGTCTTGAAATTCAGAAATCACTAACCTGACTTTAATTGACTAAATATATCAAAATACTGAATTAAAAAACCTTTAAATGACTTGCAAAATTTAGAGAATGAGATTTAGTTGTGATCTGAAAGTTTTCATAATTTTTTAAGAAGTCTAGATTTTTTTTCATTTTCATTTTATAAGTGGTTAGGTCAAGAAAAATGCCAATCTAGCCGCTTTGACTATCTAGGATTTAGACTTCTAGTGGCAAGGTTTAAACTCATGAAAATTGGGTAAATGACAATGAAATGATCGTGGGATATCATAAGATATATTATAGAGTTTTCCATAATTTAGAAGTGTTTAAGGTCACCAAATCTATGGTGGAACAACACTAGGTTATATTTCAGCCCAGGTTTGGCTAACCATTATAAATGGATCTAAGTTGAGATTTTTTTGAAAAAAATTTCGAGGAAAAATTTTTAGAAAAAAGTTGGGATAAAACAATACAAAATCATGAAAAAAGATTATAGCAAAATACAAAAAAATTTAAAACAATAAACTAATCAAAGTTGATTGGGTAATACAGATCACCAAACCCCTCTCCTATGGCCGACCACCAAGTCAGGCCAACACTTGGAATTCACTCCAACTTTAGTACAAAAATGCCTAAGCACTTTATTCCACAACAAATAAAGTTCTAATACAACAAGCGAAATGAAAATCTGAAAAGAAGTGGGAAGGGGGGAGGATGCGGCCCACACTATTTAACCACTCTAACAACTCCCTCCTCACTTTCTTGGCCACTCCACCCTTGCCTAGCTACTTGCTTGGTCGACCACTACATTCCATACATAAGCCACTTAATTAAATTAATTAAGAGCATTCTACTAGTCATTTAACACATAAAATCCACAACACAAACACTCAAATCTCACAAAATACAATTATAATGCTATATGAAATATTTTTCACACATGATGTCTCCAAAACAATTAAGTAGAATAACAAAGGAAATTTTTATCTTAGCATATTCAACTAGCTCCTGGTGATGGGTCTAATATGATCAACTATAATTTTCCTAGATTGAGCCCTAGTGGCTAGACCATTTCTATCATCTTGTGATTTTGATGCAGGCTCCTGATGCTACTCCAAACACCATATAGGAGGAGAATTCAACTTTAGTTGCTACATAATATCCCAGTGCTCATGGAATGGATAGAAAGAATGATAACTTTATTACAGGACCACTTTGCTTGGTAGCAACTTTACTCACAGGTGAACCTTAGTGGTTGATCCCTTAAAGCTTTGATGAGTCTTTAAATATATTTTCTCACCTTTATTTCTCTTCTTTCTTAATGTAATTCTCATATCATTTACATAACCTCAATCTTAGTTTCCCTCAACCCAAAACACATAAAATCCCTTCAAAATTCTCCCAAACATTATCCCATGTCCCTCACAACCTCCTAAGATCTCAACTCCACGATCCCTTCAAAATTCTCCCAAACCTAAGACAACCTATTTATAGAGAGATAATTTCTTACTATGAGCAATTAGATTTAAAATATCACAACTCTTTAAGCATTGATCAAAAAATTCATAAAAGCATTAACATTAGTTCCTGACATCCCAAACTTTTACCATGGAGTTTCTCACCTTTTTTTCTGAAGGAAAATTTATCATTTAATAGTCTAGAAATTTCAGGCGCCAAATCTATCCAAGCATTGAATACTCATTTCACTACCACAAACATGACTCTTTCACCACCACCTTAAGGGTACATCAATTAATTTCTAACTTCATCAAAAAGAATATATATGCACTAAATCAAGATGAGAACTTAAAAAATGACCTTTGATTTTATAAATATATTGGTCAAAATAATATATAAGAGGATATGTATATACCTTAGAAAAGAAGCACCATTCCTATTTGCCATTACCAGATAATCAGTCATCAGCTGTCACCATTAACATAGGCACGGGTGTGAAGCTAGGAGTGAAGGCATATCCTTGAATGCAGGCTAACATAGCCAAGCATTTTGAAAGTCAAAAGATTTAGAGCTAGAGACAAGTATAAAGTAGTGAAGGTAGTGTGATGGCAATAGGCTTGAAGGAACTTTAAAGAGCTTAGGGAGTTAGGGTTTCTTTTTTCTAAAGGGGTAATCGGGAAATGAGGAGTTATCCGCAAGTGAAATAGATATGGCAAGATTAGCATTTTGTCATTTCTCTTGGTTTTCATAATAAAAAAAATGCAATTTGTATCTAGATGCTAAATAGTGCACATAACAAAGGTTTCACCAATTAACAAATTAATTGAGCAGTCACTAAGATGATGAGCCGAGCTGCATTAAACTTGAACTTAAGCTCATATAATATGCAAGCATTATTATGAGCTAAAACTCGAGCTCGTGACTCAATAAACTTGACTCATAAAATTTTTAGTGAATTAAGTTTAAATCAACTTGCAAGCCAGTTTGACTCAATTATAACTTTAATTGTGAATGCCTAAATTAATTACTTTAGATTCTGGAAAAAAAATAATTGGATGTTTAAAGTTCAATCCTCAAAATTTATAATTTTTTGAATCACTATATGAAAAGTGGAGGGTTGTGTTAGGTAGTCGACAGCCAGCGTAAAACTTATCGAATAATAATGACATGAATCCTTTAAGAAATTGTGTTATAATCAATTTGGATTCATGCCGGGTAGGTCGGCTATGGAAGCCATACATTTATTAAGAGGTTTGATGGAGAAATATAGAGAAAATAAGGAGGATCTACATATGATATTTATTGATTTAGAAAAAGCATATGATAAAGTTCCAAGAGAAGTGCTATGGAGAGTTCTTGAAAAGAAAGGAGTTAATAATGCTTATATTCAAATCATTAAAGATATGTATGCAAGAGCTATTACTTTTGTTCAAACACAAGGGGGTTTGACCATGTATTTCCCTATTTCGGTTGGGTTACATCAAGGATCAGCCTTAAGCCCATATCTTTTTGCTTTAGTCATGGATGTTCTCACTAGACATTTGCAAGAGGATGTACCTTGGTGTATGCTTTTTGCTGATGATATTCTTCTTGTTGATACAACTACAGAGGGAGTTGAAAGTAAACTTGAATTATGGAGATCAACATTAGAGACTAAAGGTTTTCGCTTGAGTATATCTAAAACGGAATATATGGAGTGTAATTTTAGTAGTAATAGAACTAGTGAGGGGATTGTGACTTTGAGCAATCAAGTCATTAATAAGAGTACACGTTTTAGATATCTTGGATCTATTGTTCAGAGTGATGGTGAAATAGATGGGGATATTATCAGCAGAATTCAAGTTGGATGGTTGAAGTGGAGGAATGCATCGGGCTTGTTGTGTGATAGAAAAGTACCCCTCAAACTTAAGGGAAAATTCTATAAGATGGTAGTGAGGCCTGCAATGCTTTATGGTGTTGAATGTTGGCCATTAAAAGAGAAGCATAATACTAAGTTAAGTGTGGCAGAGATGAGGATGCTCAGGTGGATGAGTGGCTTTACCCTTAGAGATAGGATACGAAATGAGCATATACGTGAAAAGGTTGGAATAGCTCCAGTAGAAGATAAGATTAGAGATAGTCGCCTTAGATGGTTTGGTCACATAAAACGGCGGCCTTCTAATGACCCGGTTAGGAGAGTAGAGGTATTAGATTTGACTTATGTTAAGAAAGGTAGAGGCAGACCTAAAAAGACTTGGTTAGAAAATATTAGGAATGACCTTTCTTTATTAGATTTAAACGAGAATTTGACTTTTAATAGGACATAATGGAGGAAAAGGATTCATGTAGCCGACCCCACGTAGTGGGAATAAAGGCTTGATGTTGTTGTTGTTGTACTATATGAAATCAAGCTAAAAAATCAAGTTCAAATCAAGCTTCTCAATCAAGCTCACATCTAGGTTTCATCCCTCGAGTTACGTTTGAGCTCAGCGTATCCGCTCAAGTTGAACTTGAACTCGAGTTTGAGCCAACTACAAGTTAATAGAGTTACGCTCCATTTACATGTGACGAAAGTTTGACTAGGCTTGTTGAAACCACTAGTGGTAGCTCCTTTTTGGTGCCTAACAAAATCAACTCTATTTATATTGGACATCAAGGACTCCTTCAAACTCTTTGTTTTGAGCAAGTGAGAAAGGAGGAAGCTAAATCTAAGCCATCAAGGTTGAACTATTTGTTTTATGAATTCAAGTCAAGTCAAAGACAAATTTTAGTCAGACATAATTACTTTGTACATTAAAAGAGGGAGTTTTTCCTATAATTCTCATTGGCAAGTGCACGAAATGTGGAAAGAGCCATTTCATCCTGGAGGGTTGCCACCACTTAATTTTGCAATGAGATATTTTCTTCAAGGGGCGAAACAATCCTAAAAGATGGTGCTTGCATAAGGCTTGGTGTTAAGATCTCTAAACTCAATTATGCAAATATATATAGTTGTTAATTTAATTACTCAAAAAATTGCTTAAGTTGTTTAAATTTATTATATTTGCTTCTAGTTTTGCACTCATTCTACAACATAAACATGACCAACTATAGGTACTTTGGGTTGACAACTCACTCTTAGCCTTCAAATTACTCCACTCTCAAGAAAAATAAGCTAAGGTAGCACACACGTACTCAGCAATAACTTCGCATGACTACATGCAGCATCATAAAATGAAAAACTTGCCCTAATATTACGACTAGATCTTTGTTTATTCAAAAACTATTATGACTCAACAAGGAGTATGCGTATACTTCAGTGAATCTAAAGTTTGACTATTATGACATATCAATCCTCTAGTTTTCCTTAAGTCACATGCTGATTG
Organism: Dendrobium officinale; assembly: GCA_019514585.1. NCBI lineage: Eukaryota > Viridiplantae > Streptophyta > Magnoliopsida > Asparagales > Orchidaceae > Dendrobium > Dendrobium officinale. The sequence goes on along the minus strand of CM033691.1, from coordinate 46,433,851 downwards.
GTTTTATAGAGTTCGTTTCTGGCAATGTAATATAGGCATAAAGAACAGAAGAGTAATGAAAAGAAATAAAAAAAGAAATGCTTACATTGTAGGGGAATTCTTTACTTGTCAATAGATCAGACAGTGTATCCACACCCTCAAACCGCCATATGAGCCAGTACTCACCTTTACCCTTCCCCTTCGCGGAGCTCTGCAAAAAAACGAATCAAACTGAGCCTTCAAACATCTTTGTAATCAACTTAAAAATAGGTGAACATTACAAAAGTGTAACACCTCTCGGAAGCCATACACAAAGTCGGCGCAGCTATTGGAGCAAGCCCTCCGCGCCCGCTCGTTCATCCAGATCTCCACGGCACCATACTCCGTGGCCTTCTTCACAACCAGATCGCCCTGCTTCAATAACTAATCAGGAACAGAAATCGATAGGTTACAATACGAAGCCATCCGGACAGGCAATATCGAAAGAAGCTTTGGACCTTAGGGGCGGAAGGCTTGGACTTCGCAAAGGAGGCCCTGAATACAACACCGAAGGCTCCCTCGCCAAGTTTCTTCCCTAATACGAAGTCATCCTTGCGATAGAAGGGGCGAAACAAGCGCTCAACAAAAGCGAGAACGAACATGTCAAAAAATCCCGGGGCAACACCTGGGGTAGCCCAGAGATAGGAGACGGCAGCTAGAGCTAGGGCAACACCGGGAGCCGTGATGGTGAGCCCACTCTGCCTTGGGAGAGTGCTGCGGTAAATGATATCGCCGCACTCCATTACCGTGCAGGGAAGGCCCACGCCCACGCCAAAGAACGGCTCAACATGGCGCGTCAGCTCGGCGAGTAGGTCGGCCGCCCCCATCGCCGCCAAGGCGGGTTTCGCTCTCCGAGCTTTTCTGGGAAGAAAGGGGCATCGATTGGGAGTCATCTTCTTGAAGCGAGAAAAAAAAGAGGAGCGGGAGAGTCCGAGGTCGACTCCAGCTCCGGCTGTGATCGCCATTTTGGCGACTTCTATGATGATCACTTTAGCTCGGTTCTCTCAGGGAGAGTGTACGCCAGAAATTGAGAATAAGAATGGAGCATCAAGCGACTGATTTGATTTGAATCCGTTTATCGGAACCTTAGCCCCACGTTTTATTATTATTATTATTATTATTATTATTACTATTATTATATAGAAAATTATATATATATACAACAACAACATCAAGCCTTTATCCCACTACGTGGGGTCGGCTACATGAATCTTTTTTTTTTTTTTTTTTTGGGGGGGGGAGGGGGGTTAAGGGGTGTATTTAGGGGCAGGGTACCACTTGAGAACGATTCACGAGTATATAAAGACTTATTTAAGATTATTTTTTTACTCTATTAATTTTCATATTATAATTATAATTTTTATTTGATTAATATGTTTTATTATTGATATATCATCAAAAAATTATCTTGATCGGGCAGAAATCTCAAGGCAAAATCAAGTTGAAAATTTCCAAAATTAAATTGGGACAATTCGAGCTCCGATTTCAAAAAACTTATAGTCGAATTGAACATATCAAAAATATGAATCAAACGACACAAAATCCAACTTAATTCGAGCCCAAATGCGTCCAAATCAAAGACCTGAAGTGCATTTGAAAAGTTCAAACCATAAATTTAATGACCAAATGACTTCCAAACATAAAATGCTTATGGTCGAATTGAGCGGCTCGACGGGGCAAATCCAACGAGCCCAATATCGTCGAATTCTGATATCATTAAGACATTCAAATGTCTAGTAAATTATTCACAATCAAGGGGATCAGCATCAGTCGTTCATTCATACCACTACTAAACTTACCATTAATCTCTCTTCTATTTACTAGTCATGCCACTCTCAGAAAATTTTAAATAAACTCATCATTCCTCATGGAAGGAGGGGAGAAGCAAAGAAGTGAATGAAGAGAGAGAAACTAGAGTTATCTTGCCACTAGACTCCTCATCGACTTCCGCCGGACTTCTGCTCAAGCAAGGACGAACTTCTGCCCGGCCACCAACTATCATCGGACTCTCACCAGACTTACACTTGTCCACTGCTTATCGTCGAACTTCCCTTCGACAACTGTCACTCTACAACGATCTTTTTAACCTCCGTCGCTAGCCGACTATGGTCCTTCCGACATTCGTCGCAAAACTATGATCTTTCCGACCTCCATCGACAAACAACGGTCTTTTTAATCATTGTTGCCCACACCTACTACAGTCCTTCTAACCTCCATCGCCCACTGACTACTATCCTTTCAACCTCCGTCGCTAGACAATGATCTTTGTGACCTCCATCGCCCGCCGACTATATTCTTTCTGATCTTTGTCGTCAAACAACGATCTTTCTGACATCTGTTACCCGCTGACTATGATCTTTTCGACCTCTATCATCTGTCAACTATTATCTTTCCAACCTCCACCACCAGATAAAGGTCTTTCTGACCATTGTTACCTGCTGACTATAGTCCTTCCGACCTTCGCCGCCAAATAATGATCCTTCCGACCTTTATCGCAAGATTATGATCTTCTTAACCTCGGTCACCCATCAATTATTATCCTTTTGACCTCCTTTGGCAGATAACAGTCCCTTCATCCTTAATCGCCTCAGATTATGGTCCTTTCAACCACCGTCACCTGGCTACGATCTTTCCGAGCTTTCTCGCCTATCGAGTGCAGATTATGGTTCTCCTAACCTGATTCGTCTAACATCGGTCTTTTTGACCTCCGTTGCCAACTGACTATTGTCATGTCGACCAAACAAACATATCAATTCTAATTCTTCTAATTTCCACTGTGTAATGCACTATGTATGTTGCATATTTGCTACATCAAATCAAGGTCTTCCCCCAAATGAAGGACCTCATTTGTTATTGATTGCAAACACTACTGGATTCATTCAAACTTGGGTCAAGCCCCATGATTTTTCGCCTTTTAAGGGGTTTTACACATAAAAAAGACGGCTTTCTCTAATGAATGCTATACCGTCTCTTTTATCTGATTGTGTGCTGGATTTCGTACAAAGCTTAGACATCAAACTTTATATTTTTCTACCATCATAAATATTCCAGGACATAACAATTATATTTAATAAATTTGTTTTCTAAAAAGATGAACAATTTTATAAAATTAAATTTCTTCGTAACAATTTTATAATTATTTTTTAAAAAGTACAATTATGCTAAATATATACAAAATATTAAATTGAGAAATTATGAAAAAATAACTTAACATGGTTGAATTTTATGAATATAAAATTAATGAATTTATTTTAAAATAATTATGATGAATTTTAATTGATTTTAAACATATTAAATTTATTTAAAAATAAATCTAATATTTTTTAGACTTATTTCGATTAGAGATTAGCATTTTTTATTTAAAATTGCAAAATCTATCAAAGTGATCATATTTGACTAATTTGATTTGGTTGTTAAAATATTGCTTTGATTATTATGATTTTATTTTTAAAAAAATTGTTTTTATATAAAATAGATCAAAATATTAATTAATTATACTAATTTATTCAAATATTAAATTAATTATTAATTATTTCACAATGTAAGTAAAATTGCAAATTAATAAAGATTACTTTGTATTTTCTTAATATATTATATTCTCAATTCACCAATCCGAGTAAGGGTGTAAACGAGTCGAGTCGAGTCGAGTATTTGCCATATCAAGCCTGACTCGTTTAATCCTTAATGAGCTCGAGCTTAAGATCGAGCTCGATTAGTGAGCTCGAGATCGACTCGTTTAGAAAATATCAAGCTCAAGCTCGACTCGAAAGCTCAAGCTCGAGATAGAGCTTGTTTGAGAAGCACCAACGCATGTTATGCGTATTATAATATATATATATATATATATATATATATATATATATATATATATATATATATATATATATATATATATATATATATATATATATATATATATATATATATATATATATATATATATATATATCGTGTAGTTTGATAAGCTTTCGAGTAAAGTCGGGTTGAGCTCGAACTCGAGCTCGTTTATAATACGAGCTCGATTGTAGGCTCGAGCTCGAAGCTCGATAAGCTCGGCTCGCGAGCTCATTAAAGAGTCGAGTTCGAGCCGGCTCATGAGCTGGCTCGGCTCACTTACACTCCTAAATCCGAGTCAAGCTTGTTGGTTCAATGGGTCCATATGAAGTGAACAAAAATCAAATAAATGTACCATTCAGCTATGCTTCTAACACTGACCTTCAAAGCACACTTAGAAATAGTCCCTTACACTTGCATTCTATTGAACTTTATAAATGGACAGTCCTTCAAGCTTCTGCAAAATGCACTCATTGCATGTTTGCAAGAAGACTCCTGGTAGTCTGAGCAATGGACAACAAAGTTCTCACAAGAGCCATCTGCAACTTCTCTGCTCGAGAAAGCTCAAGTTTCTGTTCGAAGAAGAATAAACATATTACGGTTAGTTAAACAGTCTAAAGGTTCGTTTATGACAGCTTTTTTATTACTTGTTAAAGTAGTTTTCTAGTAAAAAATTAAAAAAAAAATATTTTAAAAAGAAATAAGAAAGCCGTCCCAAACAAAAAATTATTAGGTGCGGAGACCGAATGTAGAGGTACGTCCGGACTCCAATAAAATGTTGACACGTGGAGTGGACAAGTTGAATTTATTTTTTACTTTATATATTTAATGTGTCCGCGCAACTACAATGCAACTAAAGCACAGGTAAAGCGCAATAAAAAAGCGCAACAAAAAAACAGTCAAAGCGCAACTAAAGCACAGGTAAAGCGCACAAAAAGTGCAACTAAAGTGCACTCCAGTGTCAAATTTTAAGTGAATGTCCGGACGTATCTCTACGTCTGGTCTCCGCACCCAAAAATTTAAAATTTTTTACTAAAAAACTGATTTAAGAAGCAATAAGAAAATCATCTCAAAGGAAGACTAAATGAGATACAAATAACATAATTATTTTATACGATATTCTGCAGAGGAAAACATATCAATCTCACCGTAATCATATCATGTAGGCAATGTTCTCAGCAAACGTAAAGCACGGGGCCACTGAGCTCCTTCAGAAAGAACAATCCTCTTCAGTGCAGGTACAATTCCAGCAGAAACCATAGCAGGATGATTCTCGTCATCCATGCTAAGATTATATAAGATAGATAGACAAGCTTCCAGTCCATCGCCACTCGCCTCTTCAATAAGCTTCACAAGGGAAAATATTCCTCCTGCAGAAGTAACGGCTTTGCTGCACTCCACGCCTCCTTCAGAGATGACTTGGTTAAGTTCAATGGCGGCAGCTTCACGAGATTCAAGAGAAAATGGCGTAGTCATTTGTTCAACGAGTCTTGGTATGGTATCATAAACAATCACCTCCAAGCCTATGGGAGGGTCGTCGGACATGTCCCAGCCTGAAGAAGCCTTGGATTCAAGCTTTACCAGGCATGAAGCAACCCAGTCTTTAGTATGAAGAGGAACGTTGGATCTCAGGACATCGCGTAGTACAGATTGAAAATGTGAAGTTTTCACAGATTGATGGAATTGTTCAAAATTCAAAAGTTTTGTTAGCAACCTGGAAGCTGCAGCTACTGCAAGACCGATTTCCTCAGCCATCAGGGTATTCAACTCAAGTTGATTGTCAACATTTTCTTGTGTACCTTTTAGCAAGCATAAAAGTAGTTAAGAAAATGGAGACATTCAGGAAAAAGATTGATGAGCAAGAATGCTGTCAAACATATTCCCTATGGAGCATTCATATCCTAGAATAAAATAAATCCTACTCAACTAAATATTGAATCGGAGAAAATTTTTGTTAAAAAAATAAAAGTGTGAGTTTTGTTATTGAGTTTATAGCGAAATAATATTTTTATCCTTCGGAATAATATATTATTTTTTCTATCGTGCAGCTCGATAAAAAAATATTTCAATTCGTTGATGATGACAAAATTTCTCCAATACTAGCATTACTGGGATAGGTTTGGTTGCTCAAACTGATTCAGATATCGCCTTCATTACTAACAGAGGAGAAATTAAGTCGTGCATGGTCGACACTATCGCTTCTGATCACATGATAGAAGATGCTACCCTTCCCAAAATTACAAGTCAAGTAGTGGTCACTCGTATGTGTATTGCTAATAGCTTAAATTTTAAAATTGTTGGAACAGGTTCCATCCAACTTATTAAAGAGTTGTATCTAAACTCTATCCTCAATGTTCTAAACTTGGATTGTAATTTTTTATCTACAAATTGGCTCGTGACCTCTACTGTGTTACTAGATTTTATTTAAACTTATATGTTTTTCAGGACTTGAAATTAGGGAAGATGATTGTTAGTGTTGAACTGTGCTTCAAGCTTTATCTCCTCCCATGTGATAGATCCTCAAACCAAGTTTCTCAAGCAAGTTGCATCCAATCTCAGATTATGTTAGAATCTCTGTTTAAAATTGCATAATGAGAGGCGCGCCTTGAGGCGCGCCTTTGCGCAATTCCTCCCAAAAACGCCTCATAACCTACGCAATTCTGGGCTTTCAAGAGGCGTACGCCTCACTGGGGCGGAGGCGCGCCTCAGAGGCGCAATTGCGCAACTCCTTGTGAGGCGTACGCCTCTCTGGGTAGGGTCTACTCACTTAAAATGAGCTCTTTTTCTCTCCTTTCACCCGTATCCTTCAGCACACCCGACGTTTCTCCCTCCCGCACGCTCCAGGTCACGACTCCGAGTTCCCGCACGCCGTCGGCCTTGCTTCCCGCCGCTCCTCCCGCCGGCGCCGCCTCTCTCCGGCGAAGTGGAAACTTCTGGCCACCCTCTAGGAGTATGATAGGTACCACTTGAATATTCCAAGTTATTCCTATCGGATCTTCGCCAACACACAAATATTCCACTATTTTCAATAGAAAACAGCCACCAAACAATGGAAAAAACTGAGAGAATATGGAGAAAACGTTAGAAAACAATAGCAAACAATTGTATTCCACTAGTAGACGATCAAAACCAAAGCAAGATACAATGTTCTTCAATTCGAGAGGAAGAACAACTCTCCCACAATCTCCGGCAACGCCAAGAGCCCAAGCAAGAAAACCTAGAACACAAAACTCTTTTCAAACTCAAGATGAAAACTAAAACCTAGGTTAACTCCCTCTTAATACAATCTAATTCAAAACAAAAGCAAAAGGACATCCCTATCCTTCATTCTCCCTCCAAAAACACTTAAACTTTGTTTGAATTGCAAGTGGACCCCACCCCCAAGTCCCCTGCCTCTTCCGCCGGCTCCCTGTTCCGCTTCCGCCTGGAGAAGACCCGGACCGGCTGGGCCGGTCCAGGTTGGGCCGGTCCAGGTTGGACCGGCCTAACAGAGTACTCCACATTGGATTTTAGGTATTTTTATTAAGTTTAGGGATATATTTTGCAAGTTTAAGAGAAACTAGGGTTTAGTTTTTTTTTTTTTTTTTTAGTGTATTTGATTTTTTGCTCCTCCCTTAATTTTTCATTTACGCAATTCTGTGTTCGTGAGGCTTACGCCTCAGACCGCCTCGAGGCTTACGCCTCGCCTCACGGACGAAAACCGCCTCGAGGCGCAGTTACACAATTTTAAACCTTGGTTAGAATCTTTCAATTATGTGTCCAATTCTAATATCAATAAACATAGTGAAATTATATTGTTACACTATTGTCTTAGTCATCGTAGCTTTGTGTATCCTGCAAGATTGTTTACCAAATTATTTATCAATAAAAGTCTAGCATCGTCTCATTGTGAAACTTGTCATATTACAAAGCATACTCTGACAGTATAACCTCAAATTTCATAGTGATGTGTGGGGTCACTCAAAGATAAAACATATTTTTGACATTTAATGGTTTGTGACATTTGTTAATGATCATACAAGGGTAACTTGGGTTTTCCTTATGAAAGAAAAGTCTAAGGTCGGACAAATTTTTCAAACATTCAATCTTATGATTCAAAATCAATGCAACTCTAAAATTTAGGTACTCAAGTCAGATAATGATAGGGAATACTTCACTAGTAATTTCAATACCTACCTTCAAAATCATCATACTATTCACATAAGTTCTTTTGTTGATACCCCTCAACAAAATGAAGTGATTAAATGCAAGAATAGACATCTCTTGGATGTTGTCAGGCGCCTTATGTTTTCCTCTAATGTTACAAATTATTTTTGGGGAGAAGCAATTCTCACAGCTACCTATTTCATCAATCATATGTCATCCAGAGTCCTTCATTTTCAATCTCCACATCAGTTTCTTCTATAAAATTTTGCTCACACCCATGCAGCTTCATATGATTTACCCTTCAAGTTATTTGATCGCACGACATTTGTTCATGTATATCCTCAACACCATAGTAAATTTGATCCTAGAGCTAATAAGTATATTTTTCAATGGTACTCTCCAACTCAAAACGGGTACAAATATTATTCTTCAACCAACAAAAGATTATCCACCATCATGAATATCTTTTTTTTTTAGTATATATGTCCTACCTAAATCTCATGTTCAGAGGGAGAACATGAATGAACATCAAGTTTGAGAGTTCTTTCTTAAGTCTATGCCATTTTCCCACTCAAAGTCACCAAGTTCTTCTCAACCTGTGCTTGTTCCCAAAGACCGTACACAAGACATGTCCACACCCATTCCCATTCAAATATCAGTCCAACCCACAAATGTTTCTTCTCTCGTGCCTGCTCAATCCGTGGTTCCACAACTTCCTAATGAGAAATTTTCAAGTCTACATCAGGAGGAGAAAAAGACGGGAGCTAAAGCACATATCACAACTAACATGTGGCCAAATATTGACTCAATTTTAACTCCACCTAAAGAAAATATATGTACGGATAAGTCTAGAGATGCGTCAATTCCCAAAATTGATGACTCTATAATGCCGAATGAATTGAGGATGGGTGTTAGGAGATGTACAGGTCATCCAATTGGGAATTATAATACTTATGAAGGGCTATCATCATCTTACAGAGCATTTGTTATTTCTCTTACTGATATTCAGGTTCCTAGCACAATACAAGAGGCATTACAAAATTCAAAGTCGAAGAAGAAGTATAAGATGAGATTGAGAAGAGTGGAACAAGGACTATTACTAATTTTCCAGCAAGAAAGGCCGGTGGGATGCGAGTAGATTTTCACTATAAAGTACAAAGCATATAGATTAGTTGAGAGATTCAAGGCTCAATTGGTAGCTAGAGGATTTACACTTACCTATGAGATAAACTATCAAAAAACTTTTACTCCTGTCTCAAAGCTTGACACTATCAAAATTCTTCTCTCATTGACTATCAACCAAGACTGATACTTGCAACAATTGGACATAAAAATATATTTCTAAATGATGACCTTGAACACGAAGTTTAAATGAAAATCCAACCTGATTTGGAAAACTTATGCCAAAAAATCAGGTTTGCAAACTCAAGTCTTTGTACAACCCTAAACAATCTCCCCAAGCCATATTTGATAGATTCACAAAGGTTGTTTTGAAGCTAGACTACATAAAGGGTCAAGTTGATCAATCTCTATTTGTCAAGAAATCTCATGCAGGAAAAATTGCTATATTGATAATCTATGTCGAAGATATTATTATATCTGAGAATGATGTGGAGGAATTAAAGAATATGAAGTACTTGTCAAAAGAGTTTTAAGTTAAAGATCTTAAAAATCTTAAATATTTTCTTGGAATAGAAGTGGCTAGATCAAGAAAAGGCATTGTTTCTCAAAGGAAATATATTATATATATATTTAAGCTGACCGGTATGCTTGGATTTAAACCTGTTGATACTCCTATAGACAGCTAGAAGAAACTTGGCATCGAGACAGAAAGTATATCTTATAGAAAGTGGAGATATCATAGACTTGTTGGACGTCTGATCTAAATTTCACACACTCAGCCAAATATTAGTTTTGCAATGTGTTGTAAGTCAATTCATGTACAGTCCAATAAAGGAACACATGGAAGCAATATACAAGATTTTCAGATATTTGAAGATGACACAAGGGAAAGGTTTATTCTTCAAAAAGACAGAGAATCGTGACACTTAAGTGTACTCAGATGCAGATTGGGTAGAAAACATCATTGAACGACGGTCTATGTTGCACCGATACGGATACGGCGACACGATACGGATACGGGACACGTCAATTCTTAAAAATACAGGATACGGGTACGGCGCGGACACGGCATTATAATTTATAAATCATACATAAAAATTAAGAAAGCAATCAATGCATAATATTTGGAATTACAAAAAAAATGATAACAACATCATTAAATGTCTAGTACAACAACAAAAGCATAAACATAAATTATCTAGCACATGAAGTTTCAACTATTCAATAGAAGGAATGATATAATTATCTTCTTCAATTGTTTGTCTTAGAACTTATATATCATCTTAAATAAATATCATATCATCTAATTTAGTCTCATCAAGTGAAAGATTAGTAAATTTTAATATTTTCATATCATCAAGAGACTCAAATTCATCTCGGAAATGAGAGAATCTTACTCGCAACCGCGGAAGTCTTTTTTCGTATTTCTTTTTGTTTTTCAAGGGACACGTGTATCGGATACGCGTGTCCTTTTGAAATTAAATAATATTTTAATTGGATACGGCTTTGGCGTATCCGACACGTATCGGTGGAGTATCGGAGGCGTATCCGTGTATCGGTGTATCGGATACAACACACCTTCATAAATAGGTGTATCGGTGCAACATAGACGACGGTCAATTTCTAGGGATTGTCCTTTTTTAGGGTAATCTTATTACCTAGAGTGAAAAGCAATTAGTGGTAGTCAGAAGTAGTGCAGAAGCTAAGTATGGAGCACTGACACAAGGAATTTGGACAAAAAGGGTTCTCATTAAACAGGGACAAATGATCAGTTCATCTCCTATTATAATGATGTGTGATAATCAGATAACTATCAGTATAACTAAGAATCTAGTGCATCATAATATGACTAAACATGTTGAAATTAAGAAACACTTCATCACGAAGAATGTGATTAATGAGATTGTTAAATTTAAATACATCCCTACCAAAAAAATAAACTACTGACATGCTCACCAAAGCTCTACCTAGACCTAACCTTGAAGATTTAATTTGCAAGCTTGAATTATAAGATATACATTCTCCAATTTGAGGGGGAGTGTGAGAACTGAATGGATCGATTCAACAGAACCAATCCATTATAACTAAAAGCAGGTGCGGGCGAGCAGTCCGAGTGGGCTGAGCCGGTGATCAGGTGGTCAGGCGAGCGAATTGAGCAAACCAATATGAACACAAGTGAAGATGCGCGACTCCTCACAAGGGATATCTCTTTTTTGCTCCATCCAGTTAAGCCAATTGAGAGAAAACACAAATCTGGAGCAATGATCGAGAGGAAGAAAAGGAATTTTTGAGAAAGATATTTGTACTTGGTGAGAGAAATGAGAGAAAGAAGAAGAGAACGGAGAGTAAGTAACTTTTTGTTTAAATTTTGAGAGAGAAATTCATGATATTTAAATTTATCAAAATTAATTTGTTTAATTATTCATTAGAGAAGAAGAAATAATAGTAACTGATCTGTGAGTTTCATTTTGACAATAAGGAAAAACAAATTGGAGGTAAATGATGCAAACTATATAAATATTATTTCAATTATTTTATTGAATATGTCGTCTAATGCATCCCATGTTGCCTTAAAAAGATGTTTGAGGCATTCAACGTCGTTTTAATGATGTTAAATTTCTCTGAGACTAATATTAATATTTAATTATAAAAAAATATTATTTTGAGCAGTGAAAAATCAAGCTATATAATTGCCAATACAAGAGTATTGTAAGCACAAGTGTTCTCAGGGAAATATTAAGTAAGGGTTATAAACTTATAATGTTAATAAAAATTTAAATTGAATTTAATGTTAATGAATTTCTAAATTATCCACATAGATTGACATATTTGTACCTTTGATAATTAGATTACATCCAAGGAAGGTTAATTAAGAACTAAAGGGAATTTGAAAGGATTGTAGAATATGAAACAGAAGTAAAGTGGAGATCACATTTGTTTTATAACAGTTATATTTTTCTATTTATTTTAATGAAATAATTTGATACTGTATTATACCTTTTGTACTGATTAAATTCTAAAGTATTTATTATGCATTATATAGAAGGATATTAAACAATCAATGTTATAATATGATATATATAAATATGGAAACAATTTATATGAAATAATATGCATATGCAAAGAAAAATGAAATGAATAAAATAACTTATAATATGTAAATAAAAATATTAAAAAGAAAAATGAATATACATGTAAATACAGGAGTTCATCTTCTTATGGTACTAGCTAGGATGCAATGAACTCATGCACGTTAAATGAAAAAAGAAACGGAAATGATTGTACCTTCATTGATATAAAATTTGACGGTACTCCTATGATAAATGAAATGAAAAAAGAAATAAAGTTAATGTAAATGAATAGAATTTTGATATACATTTATATTAAATATTCATATGTTTAAATGAAAAGTTTGACAAATGAACATGATTACTTATATGCATATTTAATTGTTACATTATAAATTGTAAATTTCTACTGAGTTTATTATGAAAAATGTTAATTGTTAAATTGAAATGTCAAATAAACCTCATGTGGATTAAATGGCTAAAATAGAAGTGTTCGTGTACAGAAGAAGATGATCAAATGAAAATATGCAAGAAGTGGTTTATTATATGTTTAAATTGAAAATTTTGTTTTAGTGACTCTTCAATTGAATTTTGGATTTAGTCTATTAAGTGATTAATGTTATTGAAAGAATTGTAATAACCGTCCTAACTTTTGTTCTACCTTATTAATTCAAGCTTTTGAGTCGGAACGTGACACGGGGAGTGTTGAATATTTGAATGTCGAAGTAAGTAAATTTATTTTAGAAAAATAATTTTAGGAATTAAGGGAGATATCAATTGTGATCTTCTCCTATGATAATGTTTCCTAATTTTCAATAAATAATTATTCTCCTATAATTTTATTTCCTAATTTTTAGGGAAGAATTTTTATCTTCTGATTTTGTTTCCCAAATTTTAAGGAAAAATTAAGCTAGTTAGTTCTTTTCTTTATTAGACATTTTCTTATGATTTTTCATGATATGGTACTATTTTTTTAATAAGAAAAAGAATAAATTAAGAAATTCTTCAGTATCTTATATGTAGTTAAAGGCGAAGTATATCTGGAAAATACGAGGCCAAGCTAATTGTCGCTTAAACTGTCTCTAAGATTTAAACCATACGATAGGCACCAAAACCTATCACCAACAAAAACGGAATAAAAATGTATCTTTTAAGGTTGAGCTAAAGACATAAGTCAGCTATGATTTAATAAAATACAATCATGTAAATTTTATTCTACCTTTATGGATTAACCCTAATATAATTGATTTCTGATGTGATAAAATAATTAATTAAAAGACAGTTACAGAACCTATAGATAAAAGACGATGTCATTGCTCTACAATATTTCCCCAACCCATATTGATTGCATTCCATTCTATCTCTCACAATTAAACTTGCCATTCCACCTCAACTAGACCAGTTGATAGCATTACATTTTACTTATAAACTGTTGATAACATTCCATTCTATCTCAATCAAACCTGCCAAAAAGATAATTTCAATGCCTGTAAATGACAAAGCCTTCACACTATCCAGAAAACTGAGCAAAAAGCATCATATTGTAAAGATAAGAAGGCAGTTTATTAGCACTTTTATAGAAATAGATTATTAACGGAAAAGGAAGCCTTCAAGTTCTAGAAATATGTATAGACAAATTATTTTAAGAGAGACTACTTCCCATGTCCATTTATGTTGCTTTAAGTATGTTTTAAGTCTAATATCACCAAATGAGATAGCTGGGCAAAATTCCATTTGCAGAAAACTGAAGGATGACTCCCAACAATTCAAACAATGAGCAAATTAGTTTCCAGTGTACTTCGTCTGAATTACTATGTTAAAGCTTGATCAACATTAGGACATGGAAATAACATCATGAACTGAGATAGTGAGCTCCAACTAAGCACATACGAAAACTGATCCCTGTTGTATATATTTGCTTAAATAACTAGGTCATATGAAAGAAAAGAATAAAATAGAAAAGAAGCATACCATTCAACAGCAAGTTCTGAAAAACGGCATGAAGCCCTGATTCAATGTCAGAAATTGTGAGCATCGTCACAAATGGTTCAAAACTAGAGAGATGCTCAAAGATGGAAGCAATCTTTGTCTGCAAAGTTGGAGATGACGTCTTTAATATTCTAATGAGATATTTTACAACATCAGAGTCTATAACTCTTTCCCTGGAGATCCATGAAATAATCAGATCAAAACTATGAAATGGGCATCGATAATACATTTAACTAGAAATGCTTTTTTTTTCTCAAAGGACTCATCAACCAAAAAGTGCTTTGAAAAGAGACTACTTTGAATTGTAAAAAACAACCCATCTCAAGGAAAATTTCACAAGTGTTATCATAAAGGTGATTATATACAATAAAACAGCATAAATCAGTACATTATTCTATCATATCAATCAATAACATTTCAGTACATTGCTTTCATATATATTATTTATTTCATCCCATATCACATTTCAATATTATCATGTAAAATCACAATATGTTACTTTCCAACCCATTTTTAGTATACATTTTACCTGCTAATTTTACCCAGAAATTCATACACAAATTTAACCGGTGCAAATACAATAAAATAATATCAAATAATTCAGAATGATCAAATCTATAACATATCAAAAGTTACGCGGTGAAAACTTATAAAATCTGGAGATAATACATTTTTAGCATATTTAGGAAGATAAAATTCGTAGAAATCAAAATTATCGGAAACAGAAATAAGAGGATAATTACTAAAAATGCTTAAAACAATTTTTGTTAAAAGAACGGTGAAAGAAAATGATTAAAAAAAAGATTTCTCTCTCCTTTCTTCTTCCTCTCCCTTCTTCGATTTATTCCCAGGCAAGGCAAGCAAGAGTAAGGGAGTGAGGGAGGGTGGCAGTAATATATCGATTAAAATATATATAAAATGCTATTAGTGTCCTAGCGCCGCAGCGCTCAGACCCACCGTCGCAGCGGCATTTTCTAGCATCATTATGCTCTCAAACCTAACGCCGCTGTGCTGACAAGTAAGCGTCAAAGCACTCCAATTCAAACAAAAATTTAAAAATTCCTTTTTGTAAATAGGTTTTCATATTTTGGGTTATTATAGTTTGTTGGTTATCTTGAGCAAGTTAAATTAAGGGTTGAAGAGACTCTTCTAGATAGAGGGATTCTCTTTTAGAGCTATCATTTTCCCTAATCCTAAGCTTTAGACATTAAGACTAAAAACATAAGACTTGTACAAAATCAACTAAATGATTACCTTGTGGATCATACTATAAAATTCAGGGCAATCCCTTAGGGAGATAAAAGAAGTGATCTGCAGAGATTCTAATCAAATGTTGTAACAGCTCAATATTGATTTTTGAATGTCACACATGGAGCATAATTGACAAAGGAAGCTTTCAAGTAATGTAGTGCTAGTAAAGTTGAACGCATAATGATCAGAAGTATCATATTTAAATCAAAGAGCATACAAATGATGTACACTGGTGATATGCTTCTCGTATAATAGGATCCATGGATGCATCCCTACTATCCTTATGGCAAATGCAAATCATGAGGATACATCTCTAGTGTAAAACCAAACAACTATGCTCAACTAAGCATAACCCCAAACTGAAAAATGGCTCTTATGTAGTTAATCTTTTAGAGTTAATAGTAGGATGGCAATGGTGGTAGAGATGAGTGGGAGACTATCATAAGTGACGGAGCATCACCATCCATGTTTATTGCCAGGAATTAGTGTCTATGGTCACTGTCCTGGATACTTTTAAAACAACTAGAAGAAGCAACTTTTTACACCACGCACCCTTTAATCAAGGTGATAAAGTTAACGTCCCTCCTGATAAGAGACATGATAACTGTGGTCTTCACTGATCTTCTAGCCAGCAAGAGGAGAACTGGAGGATGTTCACTGATTGTTGAAAACATCTTGTTAGAGAAAAGTAACTTTGTATGGAAAAGGAGCAATTCCCTTGACTCATCAGCCTACAATCATTGTTACATCTTGGGTGGTGGGTACAAGGTTTATCCCTCTATATTATTGCCAAGGAGGCCTTTGACAACTGGTGTGGTTTGTGAGAACCCTGTGACTACCAACAAATGAGGACATCAAATTATGTGTTTAAAGTAATGTAGAAAAGGTGGTACTACTACGAAGTCAACTATATACAATCGTGGGAGCTAAAAAAGGGCTTTTTTTGCATTTATAGGCTCCCTATTTTCTATTATGAAAATAATATGTATGAATTCATTATTCAGCAAGAAAGGTCTTTCAAGGCACTTCTAAGTGAGTCATCGATCAAGTCTCTTTGCATTAATTGAATACTTTTGTGATTCATCTTGACCCTAATTGATTAATTCAGCAATGTGCACTCGCACAAAGTTTGGTGTAGGAATTTTTTGATCCATATCAATATCGTATACAAAAATTTTCTATGTTACCATAAGTTACTATTTTTACTTCACCTTTATGAGTAGCACCATTATATTTCAAGTTTTTCTAATTCTACCTTAAGGATGCAATCCATCTGGTTTTTTTATTGGGTCAGTGCCATCTGAAATTGGAACCGAAATTTTTTTTTGGAAGTCCTCAATTGGTTTTAATTGGCTTAACTATTAATGCAATCTGAACAGAATTGAGTTACTTTGAGAACCAAACCAAATTTTTTATATATTTTTGGTTTGGTTCGCAGAGTGGGACAAAGGCTTGATGTTGTTGTTGTTGTTGTGGGTTTGGTTCATAAGTCGAACCACACTAGTGAACTTGACATTTACCATACTTCTAGAGCATATGAATGACTTATCCTTTATTTATAACCTCATCAAAGATAATTAAATTTCACAATTAAATCTTAAAGGCAAAGTACCAATTAATTCTCATTAAACAAAATTAGTTTGCTACACCTAACTGTAAATGTTTATGCTTTAACTTGCAGGCAACCACATATGACAACGTACAATTATCATTTCAAGTGATGTATAGCTTTTACATATATACAACAACAACAACAACAACATCAAGCCTTTATCCCACTACGTGGGGTCGGCTACATGAATCCTTTTTCTCCATTGTGTCCTATTAAAAATCAAATTCTCGTTTAAATCTAATAAAAAAAGGTCATTCCTAATATTTTCTAACCAAGTCTTTTTAGGTCTACCCCTACCTTTCTTAACATAAGTCAAATCTAATACCTCAACTCTCCTAACCGGGTCATCGGAAGGCCGCCGTTTTATGTGACCAAACCATCTAAGGCGACTCTCTCTAATCTTATCTTCTACTGGAGCTACTCCAACCTTTTCACGTATATGCTCATTTCGTATTCTATCCTTAGGGTAAAGCCAGTCATCCACCTGAGCATCCTCATCTCGGCCACACTTAACTTAGTATTATGCTTCTCTTTTAATGGCCAACATTCGGCACCATAAAGCATTGCAGGCCTCACTACCATCTTATAGAATTTTCCCTTAAGTTTGAGGGGTACATTTCTATCACATAACAAGCCCGATGCATTCCTCCATTTCAACCATCCAATTTGAATTCTGCTGATAATATCCCCATCTATTTCACCATCACTCTGAACAATAGATCCAAGATATCTAAAACGTGTACTCTTATTAATGACTTGATCGCCCAAAGTCACAATCCCCTCACTAGGTCTATTAATACTAAAATTACACTCCATATATTCCGTTTTAGATCTACTCAAGCGAAAACCTTTAGACTCTAAGGTTGACCTCCATAATTCAAGTTTACCTTCAACTCCCTCTATAGTCTTATCAACAAGAAGAATATCATCAGCAAAAAGCATACACCAAGGTACATCCTCTTGCAAATGTCTAGTGAGAACATCCATGACTAAAGCAAAAAGATATGGGCTTAAGGCAGATCCTTGATGTAATCCAACCGAAATAGGGAAATAGTTTGTCAATCCACCTTGTGTTTGAACACAAGTAATAGCTCTTGCATACATATCTTTAATGATTTGAATATAAGCATTATTGACTCCTTTCTTTTCAAGAACTCTCCATAGCACTTCTCTTGGAACTTTATCATATGCTTTTTCTAAATCAATAAATATCATATGTAGATCCTCCTTATTTTTTCTATATTTCTCCATCAAACCTCTTAATATGGCTTCCATAGTCGACCTACCCGGCATGAATCCAAATTGATTTTGAGAAACATTACTATCACGCCGCAACCTATACTCCATAACTCGCTCCCAAAGTTTTAAAGTATGACACATTAACTTAATACCTCTATAATTCGCACAATCTTGTGCATCACCTTTATTCTTAAAAATAGGAATTAACACACTCATTCTCCACTCATCTGGCATCTTTTTAGTCTTCAAAATAGTATTAAAAAGTTTAGTAAGCCATAAAATTTCTTCATCTCCTAAGCATTTCCACACCTCTATTGGAATATCATCAGGTCCAACAGCTTTTCCACCCTTCATTTTCTTTAAAGCCTCTCTAACTTCAGTTTTACTAATACACCGATAAAAACAGAAATCTTTATTTTCATTTAGGGTGCTAAGGTCACTATAGTCAATCTTATTTTCACAATCTTCATTAAAAAGTTTAGCAAAATATCTCATCCATCTTAGTTGAATATCATCTTCTTAGAAAAGTATTTTTTGATCTTCATCTTTAATACACTTCACTTGAACTAAATCCTTACTACTCATATCTCTTTGTTTGGCTAACTTATACATATATCTTTCTCCCTCTTTAGTATCTAATCTATTATATAAACACTAAAAGCTAATGTCTTTGCATCACATATTGCTTTCTTAGCATCCTTACGAGCCACTTTTACATATATATATATATATATATATATATATATATATATATTATCAAAGATACATATATGTACTTTTGCCATTCATTGAATTTTTTTGAAATACAAATTCCATAACCTTTTTTAGGAGTCCACGCAGGTCGCTTCTACAATACTAGAGTCACAATATAAAGAACTAACCCTTTATGTTAGTTCTATATGTTTTAGGAACCTAATATGAACCATGACTTGCCAGAATCTCCCAAATTGATTGATTCAGTTTGTATCAGCTAGGATCTTTGATTTTCCAGGTATTTTTACACTCTTAAGTTGTAATGATGTTATAGGCTAATAGCATTTTTTTACATAAATTTTCTTTTGAAGTGAATGAAAAAGTCTCTCATGCCACCAATCCCCATCCACCCAATGGGCATGGTAGTTTCCATTTACTTATAGAGGTAAAACATAAATCCATATAATGATAAAAAAATACCCTCCTAAAAGAACTGACCTTGAAATTAAATCAAACATTGAAGAAGTCCCTGATGCTCTCGTAATTACATCTTTATTGAGAGAATTGTACGAAGATATGGCCATTTTGTCGGACCCAGATGCTACTTTGTCATGGAGCTGGAAGAAACCACTTCAGTGCAACAACGAATTAAAGGATAACTGAGTGCACTTATGTGAGAAATGCATTCATTGCTTACCTTTCTTTCCATGTATTTTCCTGGGTCAATAACCCGATGCAATATATTTAAGATCTGTAGTTAGAAAGTTTAGTCATTTATTGTAAGATACTAATGGTTTGTTTGGGACGGCTTTATTTCTGCTTCTTAAAGTAACTTTTTAGTATAAAAATTATTTTTTTTTATATTAAAAAGTTATTTTAAGAAGTAGTAATACAGTAGTCCCAAACGAAGTCTAAAATAAGTTTGTGCTGCAGACAATGTGTAGTTGGTTATCTTTCAAAGACCAAAGAGAACCTTTTCCAATATGCTTCCAGATGCATTTCCACGCTTGATTATGTCAACAAGAAGATGCACAATGCCTTCTGCTTCAATAGTTTGGAGCACTTCATAGCTGCAGGGAAATATATTACAACAGAGACCTGTAAGATTCCTCCAGACGTAAAATATGGGAAAAATGTTTCTACCCGTGAAAACTTTAATATCAATACATAAGAAATATTCTATCAAGTACTGAATAAACTAACAAAATCGTTGACTTTAGTAAACTTAATAAGAGATTAAGAGATCTAATTATGAGAAAACTTTGAAAGAGTTTTAAAAAAGAAAGAAAAAACTCGATTAACAAAACCTCTTAAAAGAAAGAGTTGACAATGGTAGAACAAAAGTTGAAGTAAACAAAACCTTAGGCTAAGCCTATCTAGGGCATAAACCACTGCCTCTTGAACAGCCTTATCATCATGAGAAAGCAACTGAACCAGACGTTTGATAGCTCCAGCTTCCTTGAATGATATCCGCAGATGCTCACTAATGGATCCATCAGCAATGGAGTAAGCGGCTCTTGTGATTGCTGAGACATCTTCAAGCTCAAGAAACAAAACTAGCCGAGCAACACCATCTATCCAGGGCAAAAGCGTATGTTGTTGGTTTAAAGATGAATCAGACTCTGATCTTCGTCCATCATTCTCGATAGCACCAATTCGTGCAAGAAATAGCTGCTGAGACCTTCCAACAATGGCATTTATCTTCGCCTCTTCCAAGCTGATGTCCTTTTCACGAACACTAAATCCAAGTAGTAATTCAGTAGCACCATATCTTGAGGAGCGTGAAGTCCTTTCTAACTCTGTTCCATCAGGTAAAGAGGGCCAAGAATGAGATTGTGGTCTAAAGGACTTGTAGGCAGCAGCACCAATTAAAGGGACCTTTATTAAACCCTCCTCAAAAATAAGAACTCTGTAGTAATCATCTTTGGATAATTCTAGTAATGCAGTTTTTGCTGATTTTCTGATAACTTTCAACCCCTCAGCATCGCTTTTGAAAAGATTTGCCTGAAGAAGAAATTTGTGAATGTAATGAAAGAAAAACTAGCCACAACCAATATTTAACTTTTAAAGCATATAAAAGTTGGAACAGTCGTAAAAAGTGATTGAAACAAATCTACATATATGGATCAAAGTATAGTTTCTCCTCAAACCAACCCTTGTAATGCCGATGATGGAGCGCAAGAAGAATTTGTCAAGATGATTCCAATAATTTGATTTATTTTAAGATTTTTTCAGTTTTATTTTATTTAATTGTTAGTATTATCTTTATTTTAATTTAGGTGATAGGATTTTTTGAGTTATCCAGGTATGAATGTAAATAAATTTGGCTGTACCTTGTTGCCCAATTTCCATTAATAGTAGTATTTTTTTATTTTTTGAAGGATGAAAAAATGCTGCAAGATCACCTCTCCGCTATTGTTTCTGCTCTCTCTCCTATCCCAATCCCCACTGTCTCTCCTAATATGGATCCTCTCTCTATCCTCCCAGGGGCTCGATCTTCCCAACCATTGGTTTCTCCCAATAGTCATGGGAGATCTTATAGGATTCTAATTAAAGGGATATCTCATGGAAATCTCTCCAATTAGATGCCAAAGCAGCCTTTGTTACCGATTGCTCCCAACTGCAGAACAATTCCAATCCCAATGCCTCTTTGTCATAACTCTCATAAACTTCTTGAACTTTGTTTGAAAACTTTCACGTAGGTTTAGAGAAGCAACAAGCAAGGAGGTGGAGGATTTTCCATAACTTTTAGGCTAAGCAAAGTTAGGAAATTTCCCACAATTTTGGCTTTAGGAAAGGGAAGAGGAAATACAATTTGTGGGTTGCATGAATGTCCCTAGAACATTTGTTGTTCAAAGGAAGATATACATTCTCCAAATTTTGGCTTAGGAGAATGAGAGGATTTCTACAACCTCTGAGCTATAAAAAGAGAAACCAACATGCAATTTATGGATTGCAAGTCGAGGATATTCATTGAACATTTAATGATTAAAGAGAGATCATCATTCATTTAATTTAGGTTAAGTGAATATGGGAAGAAGACTAGGATTTGAGCCCTAAGCTTAAACATAATGTTTATTTGTTGATTTCATGTTCAAACACATAAAATGAAAGAACTTAGAATGGGGTTCCAAGTTCAAGAGCCTTGTGCAATGATGTTGTTGAAGTTTTGGAGGACTTCAACCTATCATGCAAAGAGGAAGAGAGGTTTTGCTAGAGAGCTCATAATAGATGTTAGGGTTCATGCAATCAAAAACTTGGAGCTTCAAGGATACTCCAAGTATCATGCATAAGGGAAAGATAATTATTTGTTAATTTTGGGTTTCAACAAAAAAAGGGATAGGTGACTTAGAATTTGGTTCTAAGACCCAATGACTCATGCCATGATTTTACTTGGAACCTTTAGAGGTTTCAAATTGGCATACATAAAAAGGAGGAGAAATGGTTGCTTCTTGGTTTTGTCTCAACAAACAAGGCAAAATGAACCTAGAATCTTGATCCTAAGGTCATAGGATTCATGCAATGAAGTATTATGAGCGTTGGTGTGCTCCAAATCATTCATGCATGAGAGGGGAAGAGCATTGAAAAGTGCTCATAATATATGCTAGAACCCATGCATCATAACACTTGGAGCCTTAAGGAAGCAACAAGCATCATGCATGAGGGAGATGATTGATTGTTTATTGATTTGTTGTTTCAACAAACAATCAAGGGATCCCAGGATTTTATTTACCCTAAGGTTACAAAGTTCATGCAATGAAATATTTGGAGCATTGGGATGATTCAAAGCACATGCATGAAGGAAAAGAGGATGATTACTTGTTGGTTTTATATTCAACAAACAAATCACGAACCTAGGATTTGCCCCTAAGATATGAGATTCATGCAATCTAACACTTGGAGTTTTAAGAAAACTCCAAGTATCATGCATGAAGAGGATGTGTATAAGAAAGAGAACTGCCTATTTAATTTCCTTTCTGAATGTTTTGGATTCATGTGGAGAGGGAAGATCAATTTTGGTGTGATCAAGATGGGGTATTTGGGCCAGACGGGGTCAGGCGCACGCACACATAGCACATGCAAGGGCTTCGCCTCTCTCTCTCTCTCTCTCTCGATTCTACTCGGGATGGACACACACGGGAAGTTGTACGCCAGCAAGAGCTCTTGCTCTAGTTCCACTCCCTTGCGTACAATACCCTCGCCTCTCCCTCTCTCACTCTCTTGCTCTATTTGGGACGCACCAAGTAAAGAGGCCGAATAGGCCTTTTCTCTCGTCTCCTGCTCCCACTATACACGAAACGAGTGGATCTCAATCTTGATCAAATTAAATTTAATGTCATAAAACTTAGGTCCAATTTTGTGTTAATTTGCATTCAACGGCAAACGATCAAGTCGATCGAGCATGATCAAGCCCAGTAGGACATGAATTGACTCGTTCTGGGCTAATTGAGGTCAACGCTAAAATAAACATCAATACCTGGTTTCTTGGGTTTAGAGTTGTTCACTTAAATGTTTTTTCTAATATGTAGGTCTTACTGCTTCGCTTGGAAGTAGCCAGTATGTTGATTTAGGGATAGCTTACTTTTACCAGAGATTTCCCCTAATGCATTAACTAAAGTCGGACTTACGACCTCAATTAGAAGTTGCAGTTAACTTAGGTTAGCGGAATTTCAGCAACAGATATTCGATTTTGTGATTTTCACTGCCTCAACACCTGTATTAGTGTTTTGCTTACAACAGTAACTTATGACTCACAGTAGCAGCTTTGCTTATTAGTTTTGTTTTAGCACTAGCTTTGTCTACAGTATTAGTTTTGTTTCTTTTGCAGTACTAGCTTTTCTTTTTCAAGTACTAG
Source organism: Dendrobium officinale (assembly GCA_019514585.1). NCBI lineage: Eukaryota > Viridiplantae > Streptophyta > Magnoliopsida > Asparagales > Orchidaceae > Dendrobium > Dendrobium officinale. Next base: position 46,410,024 of record CM033691.1, on the reverse strand, counting down.
TTTTGTTCCAAAACCAATATTCTCTTTTTTCAATACTAGTTTTATTTACCACCATGCACTGACTTTTATTTATTTGTTTGCATGTGTTTGTAGCTAGCAGTTCCAAGAGATGGAGTTTACAACTACAAGGTTTGCCATGAGCTGAAGTTTGCCAGGTGGTGGAGCTTGCCAGGAGGTGGAGCTAGGTTTAGGTTTGCATAGAGTTTGGAGTTTTCTTTATTTTGTTTGGGTTTCAGTTTTAGGAGTTCGGCGCTTAGTTGGTATGCATTGTACTTAGATTTGTATAGCGCAAACAATGATTTTCTATTCTTTTATTATTAAATTTTGAATTAATTATATTAATTAATTAATTAGGTTATTATTTAAATGAAATTAAAGTTTAAATTTTAGTTTAAAATTAACTACTCCGCTCGTCAATTTAAATTTTAAATGTTAAATATTAAATATATTTTAAAATTACTTAATTATTTTAATCTAATTATTAATTAAATTTAAAATTAGTTGCTTAATTGAATTTAATTAAATTAAAGGTTTAAATTTATTAATTATTTATTAATTAAAAGATTTAATTTAATTAAATAGAATTTTGATTTACTTTTAATTAATTAGTAAATTAAATTATATTTTGAATTAATTATTCAATTAAATTTTAAATTTTATTAGTTATGTTAATTAGTTAATTAAGTTATTTAATTAGTTAAATTATTTAATATCTCAAGTTTATTATAATTAATTTGTTATTAAATTTTAATTCTTTAAATTAATAACTAATTAGATTTTAATTAATTAATCAATTAAATTTTAATTATAGAGTTTTTAGGTTAATTAGTTAATTACGTTAATTCATTTAAAGATTTAAATTAGAAATGTAATTAATTATTAAATAGAAAAAATTAAAATAGATTCATTACTTATTAATCAATTAGAATTTTAATCGAAGCTCTAAGATTGCAAGTTCGACAGCCTCTTAACATAGTTTTGGTAGCCTCCTCAGATAATTTCAGCAACCTCCCAGGGTAATTTCGACAACTTTCTGATGTCTTATCCCCGCGAGGGGAGGGAGGGCACTCATCATTTCTAGCCTACCCAGCCAGATAAAATTCAACGGTAGGAGACATCGAGGGACGAATCAACCTCGGAATTAATCTTCGAGTCCGCCAATGATACGATCGTGGTACGTGCTAGCATAATTTTTAAATTTGACATTTTTTCGAAAGGTTGGGGAGGGCAATTGCTCTTTTAGGTTCGCTCGATCCGATCAAAATTGACGATCAAAGGCTTCGGGGAAAAATTGACCCTGATATACATCTCCGTCTCTCCAATTAGCACAGAGAGAAAGCAGGCGGGAATTTATGAGAGAGAGAGAGAGGCATGCGGGAGAATGAAAAAAATGAGAAATATATATAGAGAGAGAGGGTGGGCAGGAGTTTAAAAAACAATAAATTGTTATATATTTTTTAAAAATTGTTAAATAACATGATATTTAACTATCTTATTAGTCAAATAAGATATAATAATTATTTTTAATTAAATAAGATATAATCGATAAGCATCTTGACGAGCATGTTCACAAGCTCTAAAACATATTGTTCGTGAACAAAAATGAGCCGAACGCGAGGTTGTTCAAGTTTGTTTATTTACCTATCGAATATTTATTAAATGTATTCAAGCTTGTTCGTTTACCTTATCAAACGAACATAAACGAGCTCTTATTGAGCCGAGTCACAAGTAGCTCATCGAACGCTTGGTTTATTTACAGTAATATGAAGTAATTTTGTCGCATCCTATCATAGAAAACAAACTTTCAAGAAAGGGCTATTGATTGCATAACTCTTTACAAGAACACTTCTATCAACCAAAAGGAAATTGTACATCAAAAGAAGATTGTTTCCATAAGATTCATGTAATCTAGATTATTTAAATATTTATTTGGTTTTCTTTTATTAAGTGTTAGGATTATCTTTATTTAAATATAAACGGAAGATTTTTAGGAGTTATCAAGATTAAAATAGATTCATTTTCAAATTAGTTTTATTTTCTTTTGTGAATATATTTCTATATTTAACAATGTCATTGTCAGGTCTCAAGCCCTGAATGAGAAAAGTGGAGGGTTGCATTAGGTAATCAAGAGCCAATCTAAAATTTGTCGAACAATCATGACATCTTATTTCTACATTTAAGAGCTGAATTATTGTTATTTGAATTATTATTAAAGGATGAAAGAAAGTTCAAAGATAGCCTCCTAGCTATTCTCTCTCCTCTCTAATCAAGTCCCCTCTCTCCTCCCAAGTTCTCTCTCTTCTCAACTATTGATTCCTCCCCTAAGTAATAGGATCTCTCTGGATTATTTAATGGGATATCTCACAAAAAAATGTCTGATCAATCATCATTACATCCTTTATTATTGATTTGTCCCCAGCTGTAGACGATTTTGGTCTCAATACCACCCTATGACCGACTTCTCAGCCTCCTTCCAACTTGTTTAAATATATTTTCCATATGCACAAGCAACTTCAACCAATTGAAAATACTATCTTTTTATTTCCACCATTCATTCTACATACTTCGGCTTCTAGTGATCAATATTTGATAGAACTTACTCTCAATAGCAAAACGATATGTCACATCTCGTATGGAATTGTATTCTAAATCATAGAACTAATTGGGTTCTCCATGACTGCGAAACCCTAGAGATAGGTACTCATCTGGTCACCACCCACTAACCAATGCTTAGTGCCAACATAACACAAAAGAAACCATTTGTTTTAAAAAGTAAAAGCCAAAATGTTTCTATTTTCTTGCAACACAGCAAAATCAAATACTAAACTCTTGGGAAACCTGGGTACGCATGAAAACACACCTTTCTAAAAAAATAATAAGAGAGCGAGTCAAACTACTATGGGATTAAAAGTGTATTCAATGTATGAGTGCAACTTGCTACTCTCCGCTCAAAATTTTGAATGGTTGACGGGAAAGAAGAACCGCAAATCCATCTTAATCATGCAACTGCAGGCATTGAAGAATAAATCCAACACAATGAAATACCTTATAGTAACGAGATCCTAGCAGTGTTATTATTAATAATTCATAATGGAACAAAACAGGCTTTGGTAAAGATCAGAACACCAACAGACTAATGACTAAAGACTCCTCACATGTTCGAGTAAGCGCATATAGATCTATGTACAAATGGAAATCAATGACCCCTTTTATCTGCTTTGATCTTGATCTAATTTGACAGATTTTCTATGCTTAAACCCTCAATTGCACAACAATGCATTTTTTTTTTCAAAGGGTGAAAAAAAATATGCACAACATTGCATTATGATGTGCAAGCCTAAAAGGAATTAAAGTGTGTTTGGTTTGAAGAAAAAGAGGTGTAAAATATTTCAAATGCATGAGTTTTGATAACATTGATGTTTGGTTTGAAGTAAATCAAATATAGTGTAAAATTTTGATATATTTGTAATTCATGCTCTAGTTCATTTTTTGTGTATTTGTTATTCCTCCGATTTGGACGATTTTTAAATACACTAAAACTTCATTGTATGCCATCGGCCACCGCTGCCACCCGCCACCGCCGCAGTCGACCGCCACCAACGTCTGCCACTACTGCCAACCACAGTTGTCATCGCCGTCCACCACCAGTCATGCTTTACACTGCATTCATTTTACTTCAAGCCAAAAAAAATAATAATAATTCATATATTTATTTTACATTCATCCAAACAACTCAAAAAAATTTCAAATACACTGCATTTCTTTTACACTACATTCATTTTTCAAACACCCGAACAGCCCCCTTAATATTTATATAAATTTGTTTCAATGGTCAATTCTCAAATTCCAAAGTATTTTTTTGCCAAAATTAAATAAATGAGACTCACCAGCTTTGGGATTACACCAAGTTCTACCATGTTGCAGTGATTGCATGGGCTTAATGACAGATTTGATAAAACACCTGCCGCTGCCTCTTTTACCTTGATTTCCTCATCATCAAGGAGCTTAATAAGGAGTGGTAATAGATCACCACGCCCTATCTTAATCCTAGGTTTCTCATCAATAGATAAATTCCACAATGTACATAGACTTTGCTCCTTCACCTGCATATGCCCACCGTCAACAAATCAATATCATATTTAGGCATTCAAGGAATAATTTCTTTTCAACTTTACCCCTAGAGACAAAAAGGATTGATGAAGCAACCATGCAATTTCTTCAATCACACCACTTTCAGCTATAATATCTCTGTACAATTTTAACTGATGATATGTTTCGCAAAAGGCCTGCTGCTGCTTCACATGTAGAAGGGCTATCTGATTTCAGAAGGCTGAGAACGAGATTCACACAACCTGGAAACTTCATGATAACATCAATAAAATTCTTTCCCCCGTCTGAATATTTCCAAAGTGTCACCACTGCATGTTCCCGGTCTACAGGGCTATTATGTAGACCAAGCATTTGAACAAACAGTCCTATATAGCCTTCTCCAGAGTTACCATTGCTATTGGACACTTCAATATCCTGGAAAATTATGGGGATTTAACATGACAACGTGAGACAAATTTAGGAGGAAATTATATCACTGGTGTGAGAAATAGTAAAAGCATTGCATTATCAATTTAAAAGTCACACCAGCTCAATTAAGATTCATTTGTCTTGTCAATTTAAAAGAAATAGTAACATTTGTGTATAAAATAGTAAAGCATTATATTGTCAATTTAAAAGTCACACCAGCTCAATTAAAGTTCATGTGAAACCTATTGTCACCTATTGTTATAGCTGTTCATTACAGAATAATTCAACCATTCAATTCAAACTTGACAGGCTATTTCATGGATAGGCTTGGGTGAGACGTTGACAAAGAGTATTAAAGTTTACAATTCTTTATGGCATACGATTAATGAGATGTACAACAATAAACATAGCCTCCCTTCAACAATATTTGAAACTTTATTTGTGATCAAAATATTCAAGCAATTACCAAGATGTGTCTATTTGTTCATTACCCTATCCCATTTTATTGTGAAAAACTCCTTAGAGCATCTCCAATCGAACACCAATATTGGCGTTGCACTGTTCACCTACGTGATTTATCTGTCTCAACCGAATTCGCCGAAGAAACGCGCGAAAGAGGAGAAAGATGGTTATCTTCGCAGAAGTGCGCAAAATGGAGTTCGATTTGAGATGAATCACGGCATTTTTGAGTTTCACTGCATTTTGGAGTGAAAATGGAATTCTCGGTTGGAGATGCTCTTATTGGAGGAGATATTATCCAAGGATGAATGAAAATATTATATCCCATTGACAGTCTTTAAGTTTTGGATATGGGTCTTACATTGGGTTTGAAGAAATGAGAAGACTTTTTTAAAGATGAAAGTGTAGTAATGTGCTTGAGCTTGTCAAATCTATTTCAAAATTATCTACTCCCATGCTTACTTTCAATCTTCTAAGCAATGTATCTGATTCAATTTATTAAGTTATTAAGAGTTAAGTTTGAATTCCAAATTGAAGATCGCAACTTGCCCTGCTTGGCAGAATGGCCTAGTAAACCTCTAGTTTGTCATGCATCACTCCTAAACTAAACAATATCAATAAATATGGTAGATAGCACGTAGCTACCTTGGACGTGGCGGACGGACCAGGGTTAAACTCGGCGGGGCCACCTTCGCCGGCGGTGGCGCGTGACAAGATGAGAAATTTGCGAGACTTGAGGACAATAGCTGGAGAAACCCAGGGAGAGGAGATTCGGCGTGTGGTTTCGGTCACATCATGCCAGCGGACGCGGTGGAATTGTTTGTAGGCTAAGAGGTTAATGTTTGAAGCGTATGCCGCCGATAAGGCCATGGAAGAAGACGGGTAGAAGAAGAAGGGCACCAGGCGAGGAAGATGAAGCTAGTACGTCGCGGAGTGGCCTTTATGTTAGTGATTGGACACTGAAATCCGGAGAGTTCCGTACCTAATCGGGATTTTAAAAAAAAAAAAATTAAGGGCTTAGCCCATTCTATTATATAATAAAAATTATATAAGAAAGAGTAGGAGAATCCAAAAAAGCTGAGAAGAAATACAAAGAACTTGAAAAACAAAACAATGAAGCAAAAAGATAAAGGAAACCCTATCTTGTTGGACTCAGAATTAAAAATAATCAGATTTCAGAAGAGGTACTTCCTTGGTTGCCCTTAGACTGTCCAAAGGAAGCGCAACGTAGGCTTCATCATCGTCCAGACACAAAAAATAGTGCCTGCCAAAAAAATACTGCTCTCAAAATACATGCAAGAGTAATGTAGTAGACCCTAAGATTAAGTGCATAAGTAATATGAAGCCAGTTTTTCACCAATTCCCCATTCTTCCATCCAGTAAGCTTTAAATATATGGCTTTGGTAATTTTTTTTTTTTTATAGAATGTTAGCACAAGTAGCCACATTGCTAAATCTCCTATTATTCCTTTCAATCCACATGTGGTAAACTATGGCATTAAGGGAGAGAAGAATCCCACTTTTTTAGTTTACGGTTAACCGCCAAATCACCAACATAATTAAAGACCTAATCAACATTATGCCTCAAATAAAAGCTCAAGAAGGAAGGAATTACTCTTTTCAAAACTGTAAATGAATAATCACATTAAAACAATAGGTGAGACAGAGTTTCATGATGCGCACAACAGAGATAGCAGTTAGTATCATGGATGTAAATATTCCTCTTAAGTAAAGCATCAATAGTTTTAATCCCCCCCCCCCATAAAGGCCAACCAAGAGTAGGCAGAATATCAAAGAGAGTATTTTTTATGCAAGATCAACGAATGCAAATTGAAGGTATCTTCTTGAGCAAATAACTCATTAATAGTCCTTAAAAGTGACCCTCTCAAGATTATTGCACATAATGTTTAAACTGGCTTGCTAGGAGATGGGAATATTGGAAATAAAATTTCTCTTAGCCAAAGTAAGAGGAACTGGGAAGTTCCAGCAATTAGAAATGAATCAATCTTAAAATCTATAATTTTGCCCGCAAGTAGTACTGATTAAATCATTAGGAAAAATAAAGTCAATAGTTACCCCCCCCCCCCCCCCCAAATGATCCTAAAGAATGGTAGCATTACTGTTTGGGTTAATCACAAAAGAGAATTTTGCTTAGCCATCCTAGCCGAACATGAGATGTTCTTCCAGTAAGTGGTTGCATTAGACTGAGTGGGCTTCCAGGGAAAAATGTATATAGTATTCAGCCAATTTGTGAGAGGCGATGGATGATTGTACCACCTATAAATAACACCACAGTTATAAGCAAAAATTAAAGCTTGGAAGGAAGCAATACCAAGACCTCCTTTAGAGACAGTTTTGCAAGTGTTGACCTAAGAAATAAGGTGCAAAGGTCTTTGATGAGAGCCACCGTAGAAAAGAAATTTAGCGCAAAGCTTGCCAATGATTTTGATGATAAATTTAGGGATATAACTCCCTCTGATCCAGTAAGCAATCGTGTTGGAAATTGTATATTTGATAAATTGAATTCCACCTACAAAAGAGAGCAAAGTGGCCTTCCAATCGGAGAGGATATTAGTAATTTTATCCACCAAGGTGCTGAAGTTGGAATTTTTAATTCTACCCAAAGAGAAGGGTAGGCCAAGGTAATTGATGGTGCTGAAAATGTTGGGAATGCGAAAGGAGTGGGAGATATTAGTTGAAATAGGGGCGTCGGAGTGAGAGAGAATCGTGCTTTTATTAAGATTAAGGTGTAGCCCATAGCTTTTAGAAAAGCAATCCAAAAGGTCGGTAAGCCAGCAAGAATTTTGAATATCTGCCTTCCCAAAGATGAGAAGATCGTCTGCATAAGAAAGGTGTGAAAGCCAAAAATTCTCATGCTTGAAGCCTTCAAATGGATCCCAATTAAGATTAGAATTGATAAGGCGTGAAAAGGCGTTCATAACAGAACAAATAAGGGCTTAAGGGGCATCCTTTCCTAATACCAGAGGAAGAGGAAAGAACCCTTCCAAAGCACCATCAATATTTATGGAAAAATTGACATCATTGATGCAAGCTTTTATCCAGCTGATAAAAAGAGGAGGGAATCCTTTTTGAGCCAATCTCTCAATAAGAAATTTTCTGGAAACAGTATCGAAGGCTTTTTTATGTCTAGTTTCACACAAAAATACATATTCCTGCATTTCTTTTTGATAAAACTCAATATATTCCCGGCCAAAATTATGTTGTCAATGGAAAACCTTGCAGCAATGAAAGCAGCTTAGCTATGATGGATAATGTTGGGCATGATAGGTTTCATGTGATTGGCAATAACCTTAGCGATAAAGTAAATAATAGGGATTTTTATATACATAATATCTAAAATTAATTAAAATATATATTTAACACCTAAATTTTTATATTTACTAATATATCACCTAAAAATTTATTTTCCTTCTATTCTACCACTCCATTGAAGTGATGATATACTTGTATTCACTATGAAAGGATGCCATTGATGGAGAAGATAGTTGTTGATGGTGATTTTGGACAAAATGTTTAAACGGAATGTTAGAATTGATTAAAAGAGGGGTTTTAGGTGATATATTAATAAATTTAGAAATTTAGGTGTTAAATATGTATTTTTAATAATTTTAGGTGTTATGTATGTAAAATTTCCTAAATATTATTGTGTCTTTATGTCCTTCATGAGAAATTAGTAAGCTCTTATTAAATGACTAAATTAAAAATAAGATGAAATTCCTTTAATATAGATTTGGGGGCATCATATGGGGGATATTACTTACTTCAAAGGGAATTCATACATCACATTAACCATGACTCCCTTAAGTTTTTCAATACACAAAAGGAGCTTCACATACATGTAAAATATGAAGAGTTTCTATAAAGGTACACTTCTATTCTCAAACAAAATCCAAGAGTTGAGCCTGCAAGTAGTCATCTTTTTTTTTTTAAGCTCCAAATTTTAGGCTTTAATAGATTAGGGGAGGTTTATTGAAATTATCCAAACTTCTATTTAATCTAGCATGAGCGTAAGGACAAGCCACTACCTTTAATGAGTTCCATTGCAGTCTCTATGGATATTTATTTAGAGGCATACACTTGTATATTTCTAGGACCTCCATTAAGAATTATTTAATATTAAATTATATTATGGAGGAAAAATGGGAATATAGGTGGAGACAATTTTACATCATTATCCTATTAGAGAGCAATTTTATTAAACTTACCCGAAAAAGAGATGAATATAGGATTATCACCTCATAATATATTTATAAACATGTAGAAATAACAATTTTAAAGTTAAGAAGGCACTGCTTTGTTGTCCCTCGCAAAATACTTTGGACATATATAGTGGTTGAAAATATTTTTTCTATGATCAATATATTCCAAAATAATACACTTCCTACATTGCAAAAAAATTAATGTTGAATCTAATATTCCAAGGATTTTTTAAGGATATTTTCATACTACATGGGTTGCTGAAAACCATTGTTTCTGATAGTAACATCAAATTTATTTCATATTCTTGAAAATCCTATAGAAACTAATGGGTACTACAATTAAATTATCTTTAGCTTTCCACTCACAAACATATGGGCAAATAGCGATAGTGCTAATTTTTTAGGGAACCTGTTAAGATATTTAATGGGTAAAATACTTGGCAATTGGAGTTCAAGTTTAAATTTTTATATAATAAAGTTATTTCAAAAACTACCAAGTAATTTCCATTTGAAATATTCTATGGATATAACCCCAAAAGGCCTATTGACATTATTGATGTTCCATCACACGTATTTCAAACTATGTCAACATTTATTATAGGGTAAATTTTATAAAAGAGCAGCATTATTATCAAAATTAGTAGAAGGATCATTTATTAATTAAAATTTAGATATGAGCAAATACGCCAAAATAAATGGCATAATTGAAATACACTATTCAATTTGGCGTATTACTTACATATGAGAGAGAAGGGAATATGCCATTTAAAATGGCGTATTACTCACATAAGAGTGGGAGAGAGAGAGAGAGAGAGAGAGAGAGAGAGAGAGAGAGAGAGAGGAGATGACAATGGTGAGAGAGAGAGATGGAATTTAATAATTTTAAACTTTATAATATAAACTTTAATAATTTAAATCTTTATAAGAAACTTTAACAATTTAAATTTTATAATATAATTTAAAACATATATTTAATAATTTAAACTAAAATCATATAAAACTTTATAAGTTTTAATTAAATATAATAATTTAAAAAATTATATTTAAAAACTTTATATTATTAGAAACTAATATTATATTATTAGGAAATTGTATTTATTTTAAAAAATTATATATATATATATATATATAATATTTAAATTATATTTCATTATATTTTTAATCTATTTTTATGAAAAATTTATTAGAATAAAATTTTAAATTTTTTTTGTAATAAATTAAATTGCTAATATATAAAATTCATTAAAATATATTTTATTAAATTTCTAATATTAAAAATGATATTTTATTATATTTTAATCTATTTTTAATCAAAATTTTATTAGAATGAAAATTTAAAAGTTTTGGTTATAAATAAAATTTTTTATAAAAATACATTGAAATTTCTTTATTAAATTACTAATATTAAAAATAAAATTTTTAAGTGTCATAAGTATTTAAATTTTAAAAATAATATTTTAAAATTAATATTTAAAATAATTTTTTGACATTCAAAATAATATTTAACTAATATTTAAAAATAATATGAATTATAGTTTTTAATATATATTATTTTAATAAAATATAAAAAATTATACTTTTATATTTAAAATAATAGTCAAAATAATATTTAAATATAATATTTTAAAATTTTATATGATTAATATTTTCATGAAAAATTTTAACCAAAAATATTAAACATATAAATCATAATTTATGAATTAAAAATAATATATAAAATTTATATAGGGGAGAGCAGCAGCCCCAACGTTACATATTATTATATCTCTCTTTTGTCATTCTCTCTCTATCTTTTTTCTCGAATTTCTGCCACCTTTCTCTCATTATTATCTATGTACACCTTTTTCTCTATCTTCTTATGAACACGCACTAAAACAATTAGCGCATTATCAATGCGCTAATTGTTTTAGTGCATTCTGAATGCATTAATATAATTAGCGAATTAGCTCCTTTTTAAATTTTTAAATAAATATGTTGTTTTTGCTAATTATGATAATTAATACGTTCCTTTTAAAAAATTAGCCTTTATTATATACTTTACAAGCCTTCATGAAAGTCAAAGAAAATAAATTAAACCAAGTAACACTAAATATTCTAAGTTTGTAAATAAATAGGAAGTATAAGGAGATCATAAGGAGGGTAAATTAGTGATGATAAGAATTAAAATTGAAAGAAATAACTATAAATGTAAAAAAGATCTATAGAATGGCTGGTAGCCCTTTCACTTGATTGTGTGCATCTAGCGATGATGACAATTACCACTTGATCATGTATGTCATATCGCCATCGTGATATTCCCTCAATCATATGCATCTCGTCGTAATCATGATCATTGCTCGAACATGTGCATTTCATCATGATCATAATCGTCGCTCGATCATTTTTGCATATTGTCATAATTGCAATCATCACTTGATCGTGTGTATCTCATCATGATTACAATTGTAATCGATTGCTAATTTCATTACAACCGCTATATTGTCACAATTAAGTAGAATTGTCTTTATTTGTTCAATCAAATCTCATTCAATCCAATTTATTAGAAAATAATTTATTTGAAAATTTTGATAAATTCATTCTAATCAGATATATAGATATATAATTTCATTAAATTCTATTTTAAAATTACATTTAAATCCATCCAAAACTATCCCCGATAGTTCCACTGTTCTCACACTTCCTCAATTTTAATAAAAACGAAAAGGGTTGAACTACTCTCGGATTTAGAGAAAAAAACAAAACAATCTAGTAATCTTTATGGCTAAAGTTTTATTTGGAAAACTTTTTTACTGTTTTGCTTTTTAGATTACAATCATAATTTTTGCTACTATTTTTTGTCGCTTTTAAGAAATTTCAAAGCCAAAAAGCTACTTTTTATAGTAGTTTGAAATATTTACATTCCTCACAACAACTTTAACATCACATTTACAAAAAGTTAAGCAGCTCATCGTAGTCTGTTGTTTCGTAGCAACAGCTACCAACCAAAATATCTTAGATTTAAAGCTTGAGTATGTGATGCGTGTGTGTTTGCCTTTAATTGGAGAAATTATTACATCCGGTCAAAAATTGAACGGTGCGAATGTATACCGAGCAATACCGAGTTTTAGGTGATGTGGCGCGCCGTTATTGACCTCTGAACTCATTCGGACACCGGATGTAATAATTGCTCCTTTAATTGACTCAAAAGTTAAAAAAAAAAAAATTATCGAAAAAGCTATAGCCGTCCCAATTATACCACTTCTCAATTCGCCAAAAATCTCTTCAACAATGGCCTTGGTCGAACTCCACATGTGTGATTATTCATAATTCACTTGGTTGAACTCCATTAATCACCATTAGCTAAATAAGCTTTGCATAATAATAACAATTCAACTCTTCAAGATAGGAAATCTACAAAGCACTTGGTTTTCAAAAAAGTTTATTGCTCAACTTTATTATTATTTAAATTCCTATAATTTCAAGCATGTTATTAAAATCAGCAGGCAGGTTCTTAAATGGCAACTTTCAAAGTTATATTTAGGCTACGTTTTGAACGGCTTTCTTACTGCTTCTTAAAGCAATTTTTTAGTAAATTTTTTTTTAAACAAAAAAAAAATTATACTAAAAAGCTGCTGTATAATAATTTTTTTTAAACTTTAAATATTTTTTTTATAATATTTAAATTAGAAATGATAATTAAATATTAAAGAAAAAAATGTGTTTTAAATGTTTGATTCATAGCTATTTTTGCTACATTTCAAGTGTGTTATATTCAAGTTAAAAATCTTTATTTATTAAATATTTAATAGTAAAACATATAATAGTTATGAAATATTTTTTAAAAAAATTATTTAAAGTTTAAATATAATGCCCATAACCATAATCTTTGATGTACACACTTACATAGTTGCATGTGTAATTACAAATGATATTTACTGTTGGCATTTGCTTTGAAGCATCCTGATGACATTGATATTTCTCCTTCTATCCAAATGCCTTCCTTATCTAGTATCCAGTCTTCAACAACTTCCCTTAATGATAAAAAAACATGAAGTTCAAGTTGTGTAATGTCTAAATGAACCAATTTCTTGCCAAAAGCTAAGATAAATCTCCTTTTGTGATCCCTTATAACTCCACCTATTTTAGTTCGATTGGTTTGAAGAAGTGAACCATCAACATTTACTTTAATCCAATTTTTAGGAGGGGAACACTAATTTTTTTATGTATAAGGAAGAACATAAATGTATTTTGGCTTATGATATAAAATGACCGATGAACAAACAAATTTCTATGATTAAGTTCAATGAAAGCATTGGACTGACAGAGAAGCCACATTGTAGAAAGAGATTGAGATGAAATAATTTTATCAATATCTATTCGACTAATAAGTAAATGCATGTGGTGAAATATTAAGAATGATATTTTTATGAGGGAAGAATGTAAAGAATGATTATGTTGTGATGACCTGAAATGGACTTAGTGCGAAATTCTCCTTGGGGCGTTGCAACGTTGTAAGTGAAGCACTTCAATGCTAGGCTTACTTATTGGCAGGGCTGTCAATAATTGACACGACCCGAAAACCCGACTCGAACACGACCCAAAATTTTCGGGTTGGACACGACCCGTTTGGAAAACTGGTCGGGTTCTGGTTCATAAAAATGACATGAATTGAATTTTGGGTCGGGTCCGGGTTAACCCGGTAAACTGTTAACCGACCCGTTTGACACGCAAATTTATTTCACGCAGAGTGCGTGCGGAATGCAGATTACTTACGTCGTGTTAGGGTTTTACACCATCCATTTTCATTTCACGTGTCGTAGCTCTCCTCTTCTTTGCTGCTTTGTCTAGGGTTTCCGAAGTTCTGTTTCTTCTCTACAGATCTCCTCGATCTGTCTCTACAGATCTCCTCGATCTTTCTCTGGTTTCCTCTTTTCTCCTTCTCTGGCATATTCTTGGTCCGTGGTTTCGTGGTGTTCATCGTGCACATCTGCTTTGGTTCAACAGGAATACTTACATCTCTCGCTGTTTGTATCTCTCATCTTTTTCCCTTTCTTCTCCTTTTAGAAGCATGATATATGAGATTATGAGCATAGGAGAGATTTCTCTTGCTGTGTTGCGAAGTTCCGGCTCGATTTTCTGGTTTTTTGGGGTTAGGATTTTTCCGATATTCTGGTGCAAACGAGCCAAGTCGAGTTCAATTTTCTGGATTTTTTGGTCAGTTCCGTCTGGTTTTTCTGCTAGTTTACTTCAGTTATGCACTTCTGTTCACTTACTGCTATTATTTATGTGCAATCAAGTCATGTCGATCTCTATGTTCTGGTATTTCTGTGCAATTTCTATTGTTATTTCTGTGCAAACGAGTCATGTCGAGCTCTATGTTCATGTATTTCTGTGTTGTTTCTACTGTTATTTCTGTGCAGTTTCTACTATTATTTCTATGCAGTTTCTGATGTTATTTTTGTGAAGCTACTACTGTTATTTATTGGCACTTTCTGTTGTTATTTCTGTGCAGTATCTACTTTTATTTCTGTGTTGTTTCTGCTATTATTTCTATGCAAAAGAGCTAGGTCGTGCTCTATGTTCTGGTATTTCTGTGCAGTTTCTGCTGTTATTTCTGTGCAGTTTCTACTGTTATTTCTGTCCAGTTACTGCTATTTTTTCTGTTCAGTTAATGCTCCTAGTTGACAGCCATAGAGTCCTAGTTATTTTGATGAGTTGTTGTTCAACAACACATTAAGAATTTGCAATTATTTGGCCGTTATTAGTTATTACTTATTACTAAGTATTTGGAGTAACAAGCCTTCAACCCATTAAGTATTGAAGTTATACTTCTTTTTAGTGTAGGATGGTTGGCTTGGGCAGTTAGTTGGCCGTTATAAAGTCTCAATGTGTTATGTGTATTTTTTTGAAAAAGAAATTTGACAAATAGCAATGTGAAGTTGTAATATTTTCTAATTTTTTTTGTTAGATGGAGGATTCCAATACCATTCATGGGATTTCTTCTTTTGCTGAAAATGAAGAACCTCAGACTTGTGAAATACCTGTAGAGCCCTCTAACGATCAATGTAATGATGCGACAGTTACTAAGAAACGGCGAAGAATAACCTCAGTTGTTTGGGGCCATTATGAGATGTTACCTATTACGAAAGATGGAAAACAAAAATGTAAATGCAAGAAATGTGGTACTACTTATCTATGTGATAGCAAAAATGGAAGCGGTAATCTTAGACGCCACCTCAAAAATTGTATGAAAAGAAATATATGTGATATAGGACAGTTGATTTTACAAACCAACACTGAATCTTCAATATCTATGTCTAATGACAAGTTTTATCAGCAGTTTTGTTATATCTTCGCCGTGACTTGCAATTAATTTCTAGAAACACTGCTAGAAATGATTACAAAAGACTATTCCTTAAGGAGAAGATTAATTTAATGGAACAGTTATCTAGAAATACTAGCAGGGTTTGCTTAACATCCGACATTTGGACATCTATAAATACTGATGGTTTTATTTGTTTAAATGCTCATTATATTGATAATGATTGGCATTTGCAAAAGAAAATTATTACTTTTGCATTCATGCCACCTCCCCATGATGGAATTTCATTGTTTGAGCAGTTACAGTTCCTTTTGGTTGAATGGAAAATAGAATCCATTCAATAGTAGCATCTGAAAGTGCATTCAGCAATAGCTGTAGAATTTTAAATCAATACCGAAGTGCATTAAAACATGATATTGTTGAGACACTAATTTGTGCTAAGGACTGGTTATATGGAGAGCATGGTGATTATTCATTCATCTTACATTTTTTTTATTTAAGATCTCATTGTGCTAATTTATTTTTAATACATGCATTATTGCAGCAGTAAAAGACCCTGAAATTGATGCAATAACTGATGATAACCTAAATTTAGATGTGAACAAAAATGAAGAAGATGTTGGTGACGACTCAGTAGTTGGATGAACATCAGTTTATGACTTTTGTGAATTTATTTGCTGTTTAATTTTTCTTTAAATTGATGTAATGAACTATTTTTATGGTGCTATCTCTAAACAGCAGAAACTGATTTGATGGTTGGTTGTTGTATTTAAACAGCAAAAACTGGTTTTATGGTTGGCTACTTGTCTGTGTTGTTGCTGGGTTGCTAGGTTGGTTGTTGTCTTTGTGTTGTTGCTGTCTTTAAACATTTTGCTGGGTTGGTTAATGTCTTCGTTATCTGGTGGTTGTGGTGGTCGAGTTTGGTCTCTTCATTTGGTTTTGTTGTTAGCTAGACCATGTTTTCTTCTGCTATCTGTCTGCCTAGTGTTGTGTTGTGTTTGTATAATTCCTGGATCATTATTTTCGGGGATTATCTGTTTTGTGGAGGTTCCTTTTCATCTTATTTTTTATTTATGTATGTGCCATTATAATCCTTGTTGGAGGGTTGTTTACCCATTTGCCAGATGTCTTGAAGTGCTGGTTTGCTGGGATGGTTTGCTCAATAGAAAAAATAGTTGAAACTGCATAGAAATAACATCAAAAACTAGTTTGATACTTTGATGGTTGACTGTATTGTTGGGTTGGTTGCTGTCTTGGTGTTGTTGCTGTCTTTAAACATTTAGGGTGTTGAGTTTGATGTGTTTAGTTGGATTACATTAGTTGCTGGGTTTGTTGTGTTGTTGCTGGGTGCTTTAAGAAGCCCAGGGATGTTGTGCTGAACAGAAAAAATAGTAAAAACTGCATAGAAATAAACTTATATGATGTATTTTATATGATGGTTTGCTGGGAGGTTTTGCTGAACAGAAAAAAATAGTAGAAACTACACAGAAATAACATAACAGAAATAATTTAGTGGTTTCTCTAGCTGGTTGGCTGGGTAGCTGGGTTTGCTGTGTTGGTAGGGAGATTGGTTGACTGTGTTGACACTTGGCAGGGAGATTCTTTTGCTATTATTCCTGTTTTGCTGTGTTGACAATTAGCTGTGTTGATGGTTGGTTCCGAAAGGATTAAAAGTTGAGTAGCGATGATGAGTACCCTTCTAAACTTATTGTGAAGTCAATTGTGGAAAAAAGTTATTGCAACCAGGTGGCATTTGGAGGGTTAATCAAACAAATACTAAGTATAAAATACAAAATGCCGCCTTGGATGGCAATTTCTAGATTTGCAAGTCCGCAACCGAAAAAAATTATATTGTTGACTCACATTTCATTGAATGATGAATTATTTGGAGGATTAATTTGAGCTAATAACTCAAGCTTTCAACAAATTCATGGATTTCAAATTATATATATTTAATTGTTTATATTTTTTTTGCAGTTAGCTTATTTCTATGAGGGCAGGCCGTAGGCAGAAGAGTCAAGACATCAAGGAGCTGAAAATTTTGTAAATTGTAATTATTTTTATAAATTGTAATTATTTGTGTAATTTATTTGATAGTTTAATATTTTGTAATTTGTATATTGTAATTAACAAACTGGTTTTGATTCGTAAATAAAATGTTTATTTATGCAAATTTATGTTTATAATTTTCTGTGTAGCTGTTTTTAAATTTTTTTTTTAAATAACTCGGGTTAGTGGGTCATTCCGGGTTAACCCGAACCCGACTCGCGTCGGGTTCGGGTCCTGAATATTGACCCGTATCCATAATCGGGTCGGGTTCAGGTCAACCCGTTTAGCTTCGGGTCGGTTCGGGTTCGACACTAACCCGACCCGTGACCCGGTTTTGACACCCCTACTTATTGGTATTGAAATATTTTTCTTGAGAACACTATAAAATTGAAATAGTGGCCATGTCGTGCTCCCCTCTCTATTAGAATGAGTGCCAAATGGATAGTGTTATGGCACTGTGAAAAGGTCAGGTTGTAGTGTCAAGCTCTCCATATCATTTTGAGAATTCATTTTCTCATTTTTTAAGGGAAATCAACTAGAGAAAGATAGAGAGAGAGAGAATCCTAAGAGAGAAAGTGGATTTTAGTGATCTTAGAGTTAATTTTGCCCATTGATTTAGTTAAAAAAGATGTCAAGATCAAGATAGGTTAATATTACCTTATCTTAATTTTCAATATTGGCCATTTGCATAAGAATTTCGGTAATTTATTTGATTAAATGAAGTTTAGAAAAATTTTCATCGAGTAACTTTTGATATGTTATAAAATATATTGTTTTGATCATGTTGATAAAAAAACTCATATTTTATTTGAGTATTTTTAAATGCATAAAATTTTAAGTGCTTTGGCGATTATGTTGACACTGATAGAAGTGACTATAGAATAAAGGCTTCAAAATGATGACATGGATGTTGCTCATAAATGGTTTTGTGATTTATACATGTTAAATGTTTAACTAACTAATTTCTTAAAAATAATATTGCATTCATTGTACATGTGAAATTTTGTATATTCATACATTATGTTAGATATGTTCATACATGCTAAAAGTACCATTATTTATATATTCATGTGCCAAAAAATGTGAAATAATTATCGTGAGTTATAAGGATATGAACAAACAAAATTAATGAATTGTAATGTGCCTAGGGAGTCAGAAGGGCCTAATACTATATATGTGAATTGCATAAATGACATAAGGGTCTGATACTATATATATGAAATACTTGTGAGAGATATAGGGGCAAAAGAGGATTGATGTGATATGATGAGATGATGTGTACATGATGTACTTAGGAGATATAAGGGCCTGACGAGATTGATTCGATGTAACGACGCACATTTGCAAATTGATATGATGTATTGTGTGAAATAATAGTTTAATTCAATTTTTTTATTATTGAAATATGACACATGCTTGTACTTTGAATTTATGTTGACACTAAATGTAATATCGTACGCTGACTGATATATTGAAATATTGCACCTATTAATACTATTATGAGTTTTTGTTAGCATAACAATACACGTTGCAATCACTGTATGGGTTAATACTTGTATTAAACGAATAGGAAGTATCTTCTGGAACTTCCTCTGTCTATTTAAACACTATGTACTCATCTTACAAGAAAAAGGAAATAACATTTACATTACTAGTTTTCCCTGCTGAGGCTTTCACGATCCCGTGATACCTTTTTCCTATTATCTTCTTTTCTTATCTTGGCAAGTTCTTTACCATCCTACATGGTATCAGAAGTTCCAGGCTCCCCTTTCCTCAAAACCATCTGAATCTATGTCTGCAATGGCCTCCACAGACACCACCTCCTCCGCAACCCCGCCAGAAAACCCCACCAATGACGGTACATTCTCCTCACCACAAATCCCCTCATCCCTCAAATTCTTGATGAACAGCATCAAGAACGTTACAACTCAAGTCCTCACGGCTGATAATTACTCCATTTGGCGATCTCAAGTGCTAAAGATCTTTAGCGCAAACGGCTTTGAAGGGTTCTTGACCGGCACATCTCCCTCACCGCCTCAATTCATCCAATCCAGCACTGGTCACCAGATCCAAAACCCCGCCTACACCACCTGGGTCCTAATCGACCAAAACCTCGTCGCGGCACTCTACTCCATCTTCTCCTCCGCAATCCTACCCTACGTACTCTCCATCGACCACTGTTCTGAGATATGGCAAACTCTGGACACTCGGCTCCAATCTTGCACACGTTTAAGAATTGCCCATCTCAAGAACGAACTACATCTCTTGTCTATGAAAGACAAGTCTATGACGCAATACCTCCTTGACGTCAAATCTAAAGTCGACGCACTAGCTGTTGCCGGAGCTCCAGTCGACGTCGAAGACGTCATTCATTACACCCTCAACGGCCTTCCAACCACTTATCAAGCCTTCAAAATGGCCATCCGCACCAATCTTCGATATGTAAGTCTTGACGAGCTTTATACCCTCCTCTGCAGCGAAGAGCTCAACCTTGCACATGAAACGCTTAAAGATCTTCAAACACTTAATCACGTTGGCAATCAAACGGCCCTCACCGTCGGTCGCGATAGGGGTCGCAGACGCAACTCGTACCCCGGTAGATCAAACAACCGCCAACCGAGCAATTCCAACCAACCGCGCAGAAATAGGCAGAACCGTCCCTCTATTAACTGTCAAATATGTGGTAAGTTTGGTCACTCGGCCATCAAGTGCTGGCACCGCAATGACGACAGTTATAACACCGATCCCATGCCGGCCCTCTTTACGACACCGGCACAACCCACTTCGTCCGATTGGTTCCTCGACAGCGGAGCTTCATCTCATTAACCTCCGATCTTAGCAATGTTCAACAATCTCAAAGCTACACCGGGTCAGGCCAAGTTGTTCTTGGCAATGGCCACCAATTCCCGATCCACAATACCAGTAAAGGCATTCTTCCCACACCATCAGGTAGTCTCGAATTAAAGAATCTAAATCTTGTTCACAATCTTTCTTTCAATCTTCTATCGGTTCATAAACTAACTCAGGACAACGATTGCATCATTGTCTTTTCCCCTAACGGCTATGAAATTCAGGACCGGAAGAGCCACCGCCGTATTCTCACGGGTCCTTCTATTAATGGCCTATACCCTCTTCAAAACCAAAGCTGCCGGGCTGATCACATGGATCAGCTAGCTCTTCTTTCCATTCAACAAATTTCGGATCTTTGGCATCACCGGCTAGGCCACCCTTCTGCATCCACCCTGGCCGCTCTCTCTAGACGGAGCAACTACATTCACGCTTCCAGTTCACATTGCAACTCCTGTCGCATGGCAAAAAGTCACAGATTGCCTACATCTATTTCACTCACCGTAACCGACTCTCCCTTCTCTCTTGTTTACTCGGACATCTGGGGTCCATTTCCCATTGTATCAAATAATGGTTTCAGATGTTACGTTTCATTCATAGACGATTTTTCTAAATTTACATGGATTTTCCAATCACGCACAAATCTGAAGTACTTACAAAATTCATAGAATTTCAAAACTTTATAAAACGACAATTCAATCGCACCATACGGACCCTACGCACAGATAATGGTGGCGAATTCATAAATAACAAATTCTTAAATCTCTGTAGTAATACCGGCATAATCCATCAATCGTTGTGTTCGCATTCTCCCTCTCAAAACGGAGTCGCCGAACGTAAACATCGTCATCTCATCGAGGCAGCTTGCACGCTCCTAATCAAAGCTTCGTTCCCTCAACACTTTTTGGTAGACACAGTTCTCACGGCTAACTTACTAATTAACTGTCTACCCTCTCCCAATACTCAATCAAAATCCCCTCACGAAATTCTTTTCGGCAAACAACCTGATTAAAACTATTTTCGAGTCTTCGGATGTCTTTGCTATCCGTGGCTCAAACCCTACACCACGAACAAACTATCTCCCATTTCTCTACCGTGTGTGTTCATTGGATACGCCACATCTCAAAAGGGCTATCGCTGTCTAGATCCTTCGACGAACCGAATCTATACATCAAATCATGTTGTCTTTAACGAATCTATCTTTCCCTATGCCACCAATCCACCTCAACCTACGATCACCAAATCCTTACAAAATTCCACTCCTCCACTTTTGCTTGTCCCCACATCAAGCATACAATCTCCCATCAACACTAACTACACCATCCCTAAGTCTAATAACACCAACACACTGCCCAACACATCTTCCCGAGACATACCTCAGCCTCTTACAACCGGTCACCCAACAACCTCCCAATACACCACTCACTGCCAACACTCCGTCCACGGGATCACACCACGCTCAGCCTATACAACAACATCCCATGCTTACCAGACTCAAGAGCGGACATTCCAAACCCAAAAAGATATTCGACCTGGCTCACATAATACAACCTAACAAACCAACTACATATAGTCAAGCGGCTAAGTCCGAACACTGGCGCACTGCTATGTCACAAGAATTTCAGGCTCTACAATCTCAAGGTACGTGGGAACTGGTTCCTCCTGAACCGTCTCAAAATGTACTCGGATCCAAATGGACTTTTCGCGTCAAATACAACTCCGACGGAACAATCTCCCGGTACAAAGCTCGTCTAGTAGCAAAAGGGTACACACAAGAATACGGTATCGACTACACTGAAACGTTCAGTCCGGTGGAAAAAATGCCCACCATACGCGTCCTCATCATCCTAGCTCTTCATCACATTTAGATCATCCACCAGCTCGACGTATCAAATGCTTTCCTCCACGGGGCTCTATCCGACACCGTCTACATGCATCAACCACTGGGATTCCAAGATTCTCTCCATCCCAATCACGTCTGTCGCCTAAAGAAAGCCCTGTAAGCCTGAAACAATCACCTCGAGAGTGGTATGCAACACTATCAAATCATCTACTATGGTACGGTTTCCACATAAGCGCCTCAGACCAATCTCTACTCACCTACAAATATGGGAACATTTGCCTCTACATCCTAATCTACGTCGACGACATACTTCTCACAGGTAACTCTCAAACATAAATCCATAAACTTCTCTCTAATCTACACGACAATTTTTAGATGCGAAATCTAGGATCTCTATCTCAATTCTTGGGCATTCAAGCACACAAGACAAACTCCGGTATTATCCTTCATCAGTAACCTTATGCAAGGAAAATCATTGAAAAAGCTGGCATGTCGCAATCTAAATCGGTTCCAACACCCATCCCGTGCAAAGTCACCACCACCAACATGTCTAACGAACCCCACGACAATCCGCATCTATACAGACAAATCATTGGGTCTCTTCAGTATCTCAATCTAACAAGACCAGATATCCAATTCGCAGTACAACAACTATGCCAACATATGCAACATCCGCTCAAGCGTCACCATGAAGCACTCAAAAGACTCCTTCGGTTTATCCACGACACCATACAAACAGGTATTCCACTCAAACGAGACTCTCTTATTCTACAGGGATACGCCAACGCAGATTGGGTTAGCAACCAACAAGACAGATCCTCCATCTTCTGGTTTTGTAACTTCCTCGGACAATTACCCATCTCGTGGCAAGTCAAGAAACAAAGCACAATCGCCCGGTCATCTACCGAAGCAGAGTATCGAGCACTCGCCACAGAAGCCTTCGAAATTCTTTAGTTGAGACGACTTCTTGAGGATCTTCACATACCTCAAGACAATCCAACCACAGTACATTTATTGCGACAACACATCGGCCATCGCTCTTGCCAATAATCCCGTCTTCCACGCACGTACAAAGCACATAAAAGTCGACTGCCACTTCATTCGGGATTGCATCAAGAAGAATCACATCTCTGTTCACCGCATATGCACAACAGACTAGCTGGCTGATTTATTCACTAAGGCACTACCAACTCAAAGATTCAAGCATATTTCCAGCAAACTCACAGCCATTACACAGCCATGAGTTTGAAGGGGTGTGTTAGCATAACAATACACGTGGCAATCATTGTATGGGTTAATACTTGTATTACACGAATAGGAAGTATCTTCTGGAACTTCCTCTGTCTATTTAAACACTCTGTACTCATCTTACAAGAAAAAGGAAATAACATTTACATTACTACGTTTTCCCTGCTGAGGCTTTTACGATACCGTGATACCTTTTTCCTATTATCTTCTTTTCTTATCTTGGCAAGTTCTTTACCATTCTAGAGTTTTACTATAAAAGTTTTCACAATTATATCTCATTCTATTATTTTTATTGTAGTTGTGAAATATATTATATATATTATATATATATATATATATATATATATATATATATATATATATATATATATATATATATGTATGTATTCAATTATTGTATTTTGATATATTGAGGAATGCGGTAGGTGACGAATAACCTATTGAGAATGCGTTGCTCATGCTTGTTTATTTGTATTGAAATTTTAGGGCAATAAAAGGAAAAGGAAGAGTTGAGTAGATATAGTCAAAGGCAAAGAATAATAATTATGTCATATGATGATTATATTTTTACAATCATAGACATTATACTGCTGATGATACTGATTATAATCATGATTGTTTATAAATAAATAATTTTGGTTGTGTGATCATGTGATTTAAAGTAAAAAGAATATGATGATTTTATTTCTAGTATTTTGAAATTGCTAGCGGCTCTATAAAGTTATTATGTTTATACAGAATAATTTATTTCAATTAAGATCTTGAGTTTTATCTATTGCACATCTAACATGATATGACCTGTCTGATGTAAGATTTATGTTAGGTTGGGTTTTGCCACTAAGTAAGTTAGGCTTAACCACTAACTAAGTATATTTGTTTTCATTAAACTAAATTTGTTTAAGAAAATAAAAAATTTGGAAATAAATTTAACAATCTAATAAATACAAAATAAAATTGCTGGCATATTTTCACTGGAATGCCAAATTCTGGTTTCTAATAAACTGGAAAACCAAATTCTGATTTCTCAATAAACCTAATTTTTTTAATTAAACTGTTATAATCCGTTATATTATTAATTTCATGAAATTTTGTGCATCTTTTAAAAATTTTCAATTAATTTAATTTTTTAATGAATTATTAAATAAAAGAGTGCTTAATTTTTTTAACTATCTATTAATGTAATTTGCAGTTAATTATATTATTAAACATTTTTGAATAAATTAGAAAATGAGTTTTATAATAAAATATTTAAATTAAAGTTATAAGTATTTTATTTATGTACACTATTATTATGGGTGTATATATTATTATATTTCCAATTTCTTAAAAAACACATGCTGGTTTATCAAAAAAAAAAAAAAAAGATTTAGGAGGAAACTGGGATTTGTTTTTCCGGTTTCTAAGAAACCCGACCTAAGAAAAAAATACTAATATTTTTAATTTAAATATTTTATTATGAAACACATATTTCAAATAATAATAAATTTTAATTTATTAATTTTTAAATAATATAATTAACGGCAAATTACAATAACATATAATTAAATAAATCAAGCATTCATTATTTCGTTATTCATTAAAAATAATTAAAAAATATAAAAGATACACAAAATTTCATGAAATTAATAATATAATGGATTATAACTATTTTTAAAAAAATTAGACATAAATATTTCAATTTCTTAAGAAACTGAAATTAAGAAATTGAAATTACATTTCACTGTTTTTAAAAAAATTTAGAAAATGGATTTATGATTTCTTTATAAACAATTAAATTGAATTAAAAATATTAAAAATAAATAAAACGGCATAAATCAGAATTTAGTTTTCTGATTTCTTTGAAATATCTGAAACCGGATTTTAGATTTTATTTATTCTGATATTTTAAGTTCCATACGTTCATATTTATAATAAAAAGATATTAAAATGTTAATTTATAATAATTAGCAATATTAAAATTCCGGAGTTATTTATTCCCGCACGCGTAACACGTGTTTGGAATTTTGTATTTCTAGTATTTTTGAAATTTAATAAATTAATAATTGATGTCCGCATCAAGAAAATGCCAGCATCCGCATAAAACATCTCATTTGATAGGCCCACCACTTACCGTCACTTGGCTCAGGTGGATGCCCACTACCGTCATTTTCTTCGCCCAACGACCCATCTGTTTTCTCTCTCCTCCCTCAGCTTACACGCGCCTTTTCTGAACCAATGCCTTTTCACATCCAAAGTAGACCTATCAATATTTGACCCGATCCGAAAATCCGACCCGGAATTTTCGGGTTTGGGTTGACCCGAACCCGAAGCGGGTCGGGTTCGGGAAACCGACCCATTTGTAAAAACTGGTCGGGTTCGGGTTGACCCGACGGGTTGCCGGGTCAACCCGAAAACTCGTTTAATTTAAAAAATTTTGATTTCCGCCCTTGCCCGCTGCCCTAGCCCTCCCTGCCCGCTGCCCGCGTCCGCTGTCCAGCATCCGCTGCGGCGCTGCCTCGAGCCCGCCTGCCCGACTGCCTCGAGCCGCCTGCCTCGCCTGCACCGAGGCCAGCCCGCCCGACGGTCGCGGGTCGCTTCCCCAGGCGAAGTCCGTTCACGCCGTCACCATGTCCGCGTGTTTTCACGCCGTGTCCGCGCGTCGCCAGGTGAGGAGGTCACTCAGGCTAGCAAAGTCCAGCCGCAGCGAGCCGTTTCGCGCAAAGTCCAGCGGCGGCGAGCCGTTCCGCGCAAAGTCCAGCGGCGGAGAGCCGTTTCGCGTAAAGTCCAGCGGCGGCGAGGCTTCCGCTGCAGCCGCCGTCGGTCCGCTTCCAAGTCCACGGGTCAGGTCGGGTTGACCCGAACCCGAAGCGGGTCGGGTTCGGGTTCGGATAATCGACTCGTTTACAAAAAACGGGTCGGGTTGACCCGAACCCGAATATTACCGGGTCAATCCGGGTTTGACCCGAACCCAACCCGTGACCCGAAATTGACAGGTCTAATCCAAAGCTTTATACATTCAAGTAGAAAAATGGGTCAAAATTAGAGGTCTAAGTGAGCCTAATCGGCAGGAATTTGATTCATTTATGGGCTCTCAAGTCGAGTTTATTGATCTCTTTAGTTGAGCTCAAGTAGCTCGAATTCGTTTAATAAATGAGCTCGAGTTCGAGCTTGATGAGGCTCGGCTCATGAGCTCGGGGGCCAATTCAAATAATTATTAATATTTTTTAAATAACATTATTTTATTTATATAATTTAAATATTTTAAAAATAATAAATTTTAAAATATTTAATAATATGAAATTAAATTAATATTTAATGTTTAAATTTAATAATAAATATTTAAAATAATTAATAATATTAAAAAAATCTCACTGAGCTCGCTAGTAGGCTCCAGTTCAAGTCGTTTTTCTAACTGATGAGTCAAGCTCGATAATACCACTATTTGACTCGACTCGACTCATCTTATTTACACCCCTAGTCAGAATATTTGAATTTAATTTTGTCTGAATAATTATTTATTATAATTTCTTAATTAATATTTTTTTAAAATTAAAATTTTAAATAATTTTTTATATTTAAATGACATTTATATAATTTTCATTTATGTATTTAATATTTAAATTTTTTATTTTTATAAATTGTTTAATAATATTATATTTTTTGTTAATTTTTATTTTTTAAAATAAAAAAATAGTTTTTTTATCCATGTTATTTAAAAATTTAAATGTTATAGAAATAAGTATTATAAATTAAATAAATAAAAAAATTATGATAAATATGAATTTATTATTTAAAATAATAAAATCTAAAATCTAAATATTTTTACATTAAAATATTCTAAATATATATATTTCTTATTTTAAATTAGTAGGAACCACCCTCTCTCTCACTCCCTTGCCGACACAATCACTCCTTGTACCAGTGTACTGCAGTAACTGCACCACCCTCCGGCTTAAAAAGTTAAAGGTTAAAGGTAGAAGAGAGAGAGAGGGATAATTTTGTTAGGTTGTAAGGAGAGAGAAGATAGAGAGATCTATCCGTGTTTTTTAATGACTGCTGCACTCTTCTTCGATTTGTCATCGTTTGCTTAAATTCTGGTATCATTTCCTTTGATTTGAAAGCATCTAGTAAATTGAGAAAGGAAGAGTTTTGCGTTGTGGGATAGGGTTTTCTTGGTTAGCCCAGCGGAGATTTGCCGGCAAAAGGAAAGGAATCGACTTCATTTCCCTTTTGCTCGACACCACCTCTACAACCGTTCCTCTCTCTGTATGGATCTGGTGGTCTTCTATTCTTACCATTATCCACTGTGTTACTCATTTTCCTTCTTCGTTTCTTTTATTTTATCTTTACAAGCTTGGAAGGTGGTTCTTCTGAGTTGCGTAGAGGCAGATTTGCTCGTAATCTTGGTTCTGCGGAATGCGTTCTTGCTCCCTTTCTTTACACCTTTTTGTGTTTGTAAAAGTAGCAAATTTTGGCCAATGTCTGTTCGTTTTTAAGGTAGAGGCCTTCGTTTTAATTATCTCTTCAGCTATTGCGTTTATTATTCGGGTTTTTTTGTTGGATGTGTGTCCCAGGCTGCTGAAAGTTTGGCTGTGATGAAAATAAGCAGAAAGGGTGTGATTTGGTATGTTGCTGTTAGTTTTATTTCCATGAAATAATCTGGGTTGAATACTGAGCTTTAAAATTACAGTTTTTAGCGTACTTGCAAGGAACTAAAATCCTGTTAAGGAAAGGACTTGGAGTCTTAAATAGTGGTGCCATGTACCGTATATTACTTAGGCTTTGTAACGATGTTCTAAGGCTAGAGAATCTTAGGCTTCGTTTGGTTCTTCCTTTGCTTTTGTAAAATATAATTTTAGAAACAATGGTTAAGAGAATGAAGTTTTCTAACCTAGAAGGAAATATCAAAAAGCTTTTCAAAATAGTAGAAAAATGAAGTTCACTAAAAAGTATGTCTATCTATAGAAGCGTCCCATCCAAACAGCCACCAAAAAATATTTTCCCTGTTTCTAATTAGAAAAAGTAAAAAAAAAAAAGCCCAAACAAACGAGGCCTTAAATGTATCGGATGGGAGTGAACATAATGTACAGTGATATTTGGAAGTTATTTCACAACAGATACTGACTAGATAACTATGCTGGACAACATTTGCTCACTGCTATTTCATGATAGTTTTTAGTTCTTTTTACTTGTTTCAGAGATTTGTTGTTTCTATGAAATTGATGTTTCTCCTTTCTGTTTCTATTTAATATTGTTGCTTATTTATCTGTCATCTTTCTTCTATGGCTTACACTGTTGCTTATTTTCAGATCTTGTGATGATCTTTATTTAGCTAAAAGGAAGTTATGGCTACACTTCTTGACATTGGTGTTTCGGCAGCTATAAATATACTGTCCGCATTGGCGTTCCTACTGGCATTTGCGATACTGCGACTGCAGCCATTTAATGACAGGGTATACTTCCCTAAATGGTATCTTAAAGGACTTAGAAGCAGTCCTTCAAGTAATGGTGCATTTGTCCGGAAGTTTGTCAATCTAGACTATACATCATATCTGAAGATCCTTGCTTGGATTCCTGCCGCCCTGCAAATGCCTGAACCCGAGCTGATTGAACATGCAGGATTAGATTCTGCTGTTTATTTACGGATTTACCTTTTAGGGTATTCCCCTCTTTGATTTTCTACTTACTTGTTTGTTTCAGAAATTGCTTCATCAATTTGTTGATTAGATTTTGTAGGATGCTCCCTTGCCATGCATCTCTTTTCATAAGATAATTTTTATGCATATTATAAAGTTTGAGTGATTCTTTATTATTTTTCCGAAGGCATTTCTATGAAAGTTTCAATGCTATGATTAGGGCACCATATGATGTAGGGCCTGCCAAGTAATTATACAAGCAACCCTTCAACCATAGCTTTCATGTGGACCTGTTTTTTGCTGACTAATTTAATGATTGAATATGTGACTTATAAACCTTCAAAAACATAGTGATGAGGACATCGATCCAAGGTTCAAGCATGTGTATTGCCGGAAGCATCGCAGATCGATGGCCACGATTCAGAGCTTATATTTCTAGTTGTTTATGCATTTTATTTTTATATTTTCCTATTGTACCGTTATGTGAGTTGAGTCATGTTGGGGTCCTGAGGGCAATTTAGTCTTTATTTCTTCATGTATGCTTGAGACCTATATATATGGGTCTTTTCTCTTGTAATAGCTAATGAATATGGGAAAGAAAATTTGTGTTTTGTTTCTACTTCTTCTTGCATGAGAGCTTGAGAAGGGAGAGAGCTCAAGGGGTGCAAATCGCAAGGCCCACCAGTCGTTGGAAGAGTCCGCGGCTCGTGGTTAAGTTATTGTATCTTCTTGTTCATGTTTTCTTTCATCTCCTTTCCCCTCCACCATAAGAAAATCCCTTCCAAACCCCTTGTTGCCGCCGCCCCCTTAGAAGCCTGCTGTCGGCCACTCCCACGGCCCCGGCCGGCCACCTTGCCGGCAATCTTCCCCACACGTCCAATCCCTCCTTCCGCAAGTTTCAAATTTGAAATTTGAATTTCAAATTTCAAAGTCTTTCCTAATTTGGATTTCCAATTTAGGAAAGTTTTCATGACGAATTCCAATTTAATTTAAATTAAATTGGAGTCTTTTAAAATTTATTTCCACGTCATCTCCCCAAATTGGAAACCTCTTCCTTGTGATCTCTCCCTCTTCCCACTCTCTCCATGCGCCGGCCTTACTAGGCCCTCTCTCTCTCTCTCTCCATTTAATGCTCACTTAAGGCATTGATTCAAAGCCAATT
This sequence comes from Dendrobium officinale, assembly GCA_019514585.1. Classification (NCBI taxonomy): domain Eukaryota; kingdom Viridiplantae; phylum Streptophyta; class Magnoliopsida; order Asparagales; family Orchidaceae; genus Dendrobium; species Dendrobium officinale. The sequence continues at coordinate 46,379,763 of CM033691.1, read as the reverse complement.
TGAAATCAAATTTCAAACCAAATTCCCCCCAAATTTCATTCAAATCCTGAAATTAATTTCAGGTTTTAACATAACCTCCTCCTCTCTCTCTCATACCGCCAGCCCCCTTAATGGGCTCCCATTATTTGCCATTAACTCCCATTAATTTCCTTTCAAATTTGAATTAATTTCAATTTGAATTTTCCCTCTAAATCCACTTAAACCTGAAATTAATTTCAGGTTTTGGGATTAAACCTATGGCCATTGGATCCCTCTTGGAAACCGCCGACTCCCCTCTTCCCCCTGCTCCCGCCGCCCCCCATCTTGCTTCTCTTGAGAATTGAGAAGCCAAGGAAAGAAGAATACGACGCCTCCCCTCTCCACTTCAATGTCGAATGGTGGATCCTGAGCTTGATAGCGGATTCGTGTACGACATCTACGACGACATTATCATCACCCGTTCAGAGTTCTTCGACGTTGGATTTGGATTCGACGACACTATTGATGACTATCTAAATCGCATCTTGCCTACTCTCGTGGACGTCATAGACGACCAATTTCAAGACTACGATTGGATCCTCCAAGGCCATCCATCCCCGCCATCTCCGCCACCGCCGACCTTTCCGTGGATCAAGGCCATTGGTGTTGCTACCGTCCTCGTGGCATCATTGGGTGTGCTGAAGACCTTTTTCCGCTAAGCCTAGTGTAGTTGAGTGATCCATCCCCAAGGTGAAAACTCTCTTTATTAAGTTGCGGATTGTTGATTAATAGCTTTTGTTATTGCTACTATCTTTGGTTACCTAGGAGTTTTGGCTAATCTACATGTACTTCCTCACTTAAGCTAGTTGAAAACTAAGATTCTTTGATGAACTTGCTTGTTATTTCGATAAGTTATTAATTGGTAATTCATTGTCAACTATTCTTAAAATTTCTTAAATGAGCTCCTGCGCATGTTGGTTTCACATCACATAGCTTTTGTGTTGACTTTCTTTTTACCCACTAATTTAATGTTTGAATTTGAGACAAGTTTGAAATGTTCAGCTTTGCTTATTCTAGCTACCACAATATAACCAATGAGATGTTTTTATCATTAGTTATTTTGAGACCATTCTGGCTTTTATTCTTTACTTGGAAATTATTTTTTCAATAACATGAATTTTTTTAGTTGAAAAGTTTGGGAGGATCCCTTCTCTTTAAAATAAAAGAAAAAGATAGAGGACAAGCCTAATCACAACACAAGCCAAAATTAGACAAATAAATTGTTGATTTGGAAATATTTCCAAATTAAAATTAGCCTTGATCTGGAAGGCTTTGATTAGGGATTGATTATTTCCTAATTATTGGATTTGATTGAAATTTGATTGGGATTTGATTGGGGATTAGATTAGGAAGCTTTTTCCTATTTTGTTTTGTCTCAAGTCTATAAATTGAAGGTGAGGGCTATTGTAAAGCAAGAGAGAAAATTTGAGAGCTATTATAATTTCCTATTGTTCTCTAATATAGTGAAATCATCATCCCCTTTTCGTGACATAGACATCTTCGTCGAACCACATAAATCACCATGTTTATTGTATTTGTGTCGTGTGATTTATTATTTTCGTTGTGATTGCTTGTGCAACAATTGGTATCAGAGCCATATTTGTAATTTCCGGTGGCAGTGTGAAGAATGAAAAAAGATCAATCCGTTCTTGTATCAGAGAAGCATGTTTCACGTGAAATTGGAGACACTCACGTAACAGGCTGGTCTAACCTGACAAAGAAGACGCGTGTACAAAGGTTTCAACCTAACTAGAGTTTCGTACTTGATTTCTTTAGTTGCGTGAACATTGGGCCTAGAGGCTGTGTGTGGAAGATCACGAGCGGGAGCAGGCCAATTGCAAAGCTCGCTAGTTGTGGGTGTCTAAGCCAATCAAACAACAAATTGGGTCATTCACGTGGAGCATGATTGTGCGCAGGTTGTCGGATCCGGGAAGGTGCATAAGCACGTGGATGTGAAGGCACAACACGTCACGCGGTTTTGCATGTATGCAACAAACATACCAAATGGTTCGTGTATAAGGAGCTTGGGGTGCTTGCGTGCGGTGCATCCAAACATAGCAGGGAGGCTTCGCACGAAAGTAACATGCATGGAAAACAGTGTGCAGTTTAGCGCACAGGAGCAGCATGTAGAGCTTGGACTCTCTGACAAGAGTTGTGTGATCGGTCAAAGCAAGCAAATGCTGTTTGATTTTTTTGTTCTGGATCATTGGAAGCAGATCGAGGATCAGATTGGTGTAATTCTGATCATGTGAGATAATTCTAATTTGGTGGAGGCTATGAGATCCGATGGAGCCATGGATACATCCATCTCAACGGTGGAGAAGGAAGTGATCCATCAGATAGTTACACATCTCGCTAAAATCGATGTGACAAAATTTGACAGCCAAGGAAATTTTGACATGTGGCAATGTGAGGTGATAGATACACTATAGTCTTTGAATCTGGAGGATGTTCTGGATGGTGATTTTGAAGAGATGTTTGAGAGAGATTGACTCAAGATGAATCTGAGTGCTTGTGGCTTGATGAAAAAAATTGATTATTTTAGGAGATTAAGTATGAGGTGATGATGGAGACTTCTACTGTCCAGCTGTGGAAGATTTTTTGAGAACAAGTATTTGACAAAGAGCTTAGAGAATCGTCTCCATATAAAACAACGACGCTACATGTTTTAGATGAGGCATGAAATTACAATTGATGAACATTTGAATGGCTTTACAAAGCTCTTAGCAGATCTTTTGAATTTGGATGAAGATGTTAGAGATAAAAACAAGGTGCTCCTTATGTTGAATTTGCTTTCTAAGAAGTGCGAAAACTTCACGATGACGCTCATTCATGGGAAGGAGGTTTTGAACTATGGTAAGGTGGCTATTGCATTGCTAAATCACGAGCTCCAGCTTCAGGACAAGAAGTACAAAGATGGATTCAGTTGAGGCTCTCACACTCCAACAAGGAAGATATGAGAAACAGAAGAATAAAAGGGGCGGTAGCGGCAAGCGGGGCAAGTCTAGTGGGTGCAGTCTTGGGATGAATCAGTATGCTTTATGCTTGGAGACTGGTCATTGGAAGAAAAATTGCCTGATGCTAAAGGAGAAGAGAAAGGGAGTTTTCCATTGAGGCTAACTTTAGCGTGACTAAGATTCAAATGTATCACTATTTGTAGTATCTCAGAGTTTGTATTCAGATGCTTCATGCTGGATTTTGGATATTGGTGCTACCTATCATATTTGTCCTACTAGAGAGTGGTTTTGTACCTACAAGGAGCTTGATAGTGGTGTTGTGACAATGAGAAATGATCAGGGTTGTCGTACAATTGGTTTAGAGAGCATCTTCATTATAATGCATGATGGTACTGTGAGAGAGCTGACTAGTGTGAGACATGTTCAGGACATCATACAATAAAAACGGCCTTGCAGTCCTTGCCATTTTCAACAAAATTGTGAGATAAATCAGATGATTTATTAAAGGGATAATCCGACATAATTGATAATGGGAAATTAAACATGGATTTTTAGGATGAAGAGTCAAATATCTGGAATTAGCTTAATGTCATAAACTAGTGTAAGCACTTTGTTCTCCGAGAAAGAATCATTAACAATACAATGCTTACTGCTTATCCAAACGAATAAGTTTCTCAAACTTAGATACAATCACCTCAGGTGATATAAATAAAACTATAATTCGAACCTTTTATCTTTCACTATTTATAGAAAATGCATATGGATTATTTCTCAATCCTTTCGAAAAAGAGAGGACACTTTTTAATCACTTGTCCAATTTTTTACATCCAAAGCTAATGCAACAATTTCTATATTCACTTGCAAAATGCTCCTTATCCCAAATATTTTGAAACAGGTAGTAAATTGTTATGTGGCCGTGAGGATTCTTGGAGTTGAAAGGTTAAAGGTTAGAAGATTTACTCCAATGAGAATTTTTAAAGCTTCAGCATAAGAATTTCCTAAAGAATTATTATCACTGAGATCATCCGAAACTCTGAGATCATCTGAAACTCTAAGTTTGTAGATTAGCCCCATCAGTCACTGCATTCATCCCCTTGGTATTTGCCGTAGTCCTAGGATGGTGATGCTTTTCGTAGGTATCAATTATTCTAGCAATCAAAATGAAATTCAATTAACATGATCATCAACGTTGCAATTACATTTTTATTCTTAAAATACTAAAATAGTATGACAGGCTTGAAGTATTAAAGTTTCCATTGTCCTTATTAGTGATCTCTTATGTAACAGGCTTAAGATATTTGTTCCTATTGCTTTCTTGGGATTTGCAATCTTAGTACCTGTAAACTACACCAATAATACTCTTGAGTCTATGAAGGTGGAGTACAGCGATGTAGACAAGCTTTCCATATCAAATATTCCTAAAGGATCAGACAGGTTTGTAATCTTTATATTGAAATTGAATGGCATGATTCGGTTATTGAAGGATATTTATACATTTAGACGACATTTCAATTTGAGACTCATTTGTCCAGCTAAACATATTGTTTAATTTAGAGATTACATTCTCTCTCTGCATAATTTTGAAATTCAAGTTGTTTAAATTAATCCAGTTTAATAACAATTTTTTGCCTCTTTCTAAACACATCCAAGAAATATTCAAATTTGTTCCTAAAATCATGCAATGAATATTTTCTTTCTTGCTTTATTACCAACTGCCTGAAATATTTATTTAATCCCCCCAAAAATCCTCTATGACAGATAATATCAAAACATTTTTGATCATCTTCTTCATTGGTCATATGCTGTAGCTTCATTAACACGTGTAAGCTTTAGGTGGTAACCAATGTCAAGAGCTCAGCGGTGGTAGTTTGTTGTAAGAGGGATGCCTGTTGACCTTAAGATGTGCTTCATGACCGATTCGAGTTATTAAATTCTCTCCTGTAGGCATTTCATGTGGGTTTTGTTAACACCGTGTTTTTGAAAAATTCCAATCACAGTGTCTTTGGACACTAACCATGAGTGCCTTTTCTACGCAATGGTCCCTAAATGGGGGAAACATCAGGAAGTTGCTGGAATTTAGACCTAAAGAAATTTTAAAGAATGACATACAGGAGACATGAACATGCATATGACACGATGTGAAACAAAAAAGCAAAATATAAATTTACAAAGCCGAAATACCAAATTCCAGTTTATTATAATCTGGAAAACCAAATTCTGGTTTCTATAAACTGGAAAACGAAATTCTGATTTTTCAATAAACCAAATTGTTTTCCTAATTTTTTTAATTAATACTGTTATAATCCGTTGTATTATTAATTTCGTGAAATTTTTTGTATCTTTTAAAAATTTTTCAATTAGTTTTAATTTTTTAATGAATTATTAAATAATAGAGTGCTTATAATTTTTTTAAACTATCTATTAATGTAATTTGCGGTTAATTATATTATTAAATATTTTTTGATCCATTTGTTCGTGGTCAAGTTGCTTTGCAATACAAATCCTCTAGCACCGGCAATAGGCATTTTATAAGTGCTATAGTCATTTTACAGTTTGCTTGCGGTGACATATTAGATGTACAACGAGTTTCCTACGACATCTTACATGTATTTGCATTTGTTGCATATATCGACCGCCATCTGACACTGAACTGTGGTTGATGTACTTTGCTTGTATGTTGCTTTTGTTTCGTAAGAGTCAATTAGTATTTGTCTGCAAGTTATATGTGTTGAGAAGTCGGTGTGCGTATCTGCATTTTAAGACGCGTCTTTTCGTCTTTTAACCCGCTTGATGAAAGAGTTATTTATATCAAAATGACGTTGAATAATGATTAGTTGCAAAAAAGTAAAGTTGCTAAATCTTCTGTAAAAGGTTGATGTGGACGCTTGAACTAGCATTTCTTATGCATTATCGATTGGCATATGATTTGAGTTGCTTTTTTATTGTTTAATGCTTGCGATAGTTTTGTGCATCCTACTACAAAAAACTAATCCACTTATCCTTGTGTAATTATCATTGTTGATCATTGTTTGCTTTTCAGAGCCAGGGCCGATGCTAAAACCCAAATACAAAGTAATAAAATAAAAGATAACCCGTTTTATAATCTAATTCTATTTGGACACATACTTTTGCTTATAAGAAAAGAGAGTGTAAGGCAAAGAGCCTATTAGTGAGTTTGTGCATATTAGTCTTTTCTTTTTACTCTTGTGTCTTGGTTGTGGGTGGACAGCAAGGTGTGTTGCATTCGTCATATAAATGAATCCTTGTAGCTAATGTAATAAAATCCTCAAATCAGATCCAATTGTTTAGTAGAGTATTTTTTAATATGAAATTTTAAGTGCTTTGGCGATTATGTTGACACTGATAGAAGTGACTATAGAATAAAGGCCTTCAAAATGATGACATGGATGTTGCTCATAAATGGTTTTGTGATTCTTTATACATGTTAAATGTTTAACTAACTAATTTCTTAAAAATAAATATTGCATTCATTGTACATGTGAAATTTTTGTATATTCCATACATTATGTTAGATATGTTCATACATGCTAAAAGTACCATTATTTTATATATTCATGTGCCCCAAAAAATGTGAAATAATTATCGTGAGTTATAAGGATATGAACAACAAAATTAATGAATTGTAATGTGCCTAGGGAGTCAGAAGGGCCTAATATACTATATATGTGTGAATTGCATAAATGACATAAGGGTCTGATACTATATATATGAAATACTTGTGAGATATAGGGGCAAAAGAGGATTGATGTGATATGATGAGAATGATGTGTACATTATGTACTTAGGAGATATAAGGGTTGACGGGCCTGACGAGAGTGACGAGATTGATTCGATGTAACGACGCACATTTGCAAAATTGATATGATGTATTGTGAAATAATAGTTTAATTCAATTATTTTATTATTGAAATATGACACATGCTTTTACTTTTGAATTTATGTTGACACTAAATGTAATATCGTAACGCTGACTGATATATTGAAATATTGCACCTATTAATACTATTATGAGTTTTTTGTTAGCATAACAATACACGTTGCAATCACTGTATGGTTAATACTTGTATTAAATGAATAGGAAGTATCTTCTGGAACTTCCTCTGTCTATTTAAACACTATGTACTCATCTTACAAGAAAAAGGAAATAACATTTACATTACTAGTTTTTCCCTGCTGAGGCTTTCACGATCCCGTGATACCTTTTTTCCTATTATCTTCTTTTCTTATCTTGGCAAGTTCTTTTACCATCCTACATGGTATCACAAGAAGTTCCAGGCTCCCCTTTCCTCAAAACCATCTGAATCTATGTCTGCAATGGCCTCCACAGACACCACCTCCTCCGCAAACCCCGCCAGAAAACCCCACCAATGACGGTACATTCTCCTCACCACAAATCCCCTCATCCCTCAAATTCTTGATGAACAGCATCAAGAACGTTACAACTCAAGTCCTCACGGCTGATAATTACTCCATTTTGGCGATCTCAAGTGCTAAAGATCTTTAGCGCAAAACGGCTTTGAAGGGTTCTTGACCGGCACATCTCCCTCACCGCCTCAATTCATCATCCAATCCAGCACTGGTCACCAGATCCAAAACCCCGCCTACACCACCTGGGTCCTAATCGACCAAAACCTCGCCGCGGCACTCTACTCCATCATCTCTCCTCCGCAATCCTACCCTACGTACTCTCCATCGACCACTGTTCTGAGATATGGCAAACTCTGGACACTCGGCTCCAATCTTGCACACGTTTAAGAATTGCCCGCCATCTCAAGAACGAACTACATCTCTTGTCTATGAAAGACAAGTCTATGACGCAATACCTCCTTGACGTCAAATCTAAAGTCGACGCACTAGCTGTTGCTGCTTCCATGGAGCGGAGCTCCAGTCGACGTCGAAGACGTCATTCATTACACCCTCAACGGCCTTCCAACCATTTATCAAGCCTTCAAAATGGCCATCCGCACCAATCTTCGATATGTAAGTCTTGACGAGCTTTATACCCTCCTCTGCAGCGAAGAGCTCAACCTTGCACATGAAACGCTTAAAGATCTTCAAGCACTTAATCACGTTGGCAATCAAACGGCCCTCACCACCGGTCGCGGTAGGGGTCGCAGACGCAACTCGTACCCCGGTAGATCAAACAACCGCCAACCGAGCAATTCCAACCAACTGCGCAGAAATAGGCAGAAAGTCCCTCTATTAACTGTCAAATATGTGGTAAGTTTGGTCACTCGGCCATCAAGTGCTGGCACCGCAATGACGACAGTTATAACACCGATCCCATGCCGGCCCTCTTTACGACACCGGCACAACCCACTTCGTCCGATTGGTTCCTCGACAGAGGAGCTTCATCTCATTAACCTCCGATCTTAGCAATGTTCAACAATCTCAAAGCTACACCGGGTCAGGCCAAGTTGTTCTTGGCAATGGCCACCAATTCCCGATCCACAATACCAGTAAAGGCATTCTTCCCCACACACCATCAGGTAGTCTCGAATTAAAGAATCTAAATCTTGTTCACAATCTTTCTTTCAATCTTCTATCGGTTCATAAACTAACTCAGGACAACGATTGCATCATTATCTTTTCCCCTAACGGCTATGAAATTCAGGACCGGAAGAGCCACCCGCCGTATTCTCACGGGTCCTTCTATTAATGGCCTATACCCTCTTCAAAACCAAAGCTGCCGGGTTGATCACATGGATCAGCTAGCTCTTCTTTCCATTCAACAAATTTTGGATCTTTGGCATCACCGGCTAGGCCACCCTTATGCATCCACCATGGCCGCTCTCTCTAGACGGAGCAACTACATTCACGCTTCCAGTTCACACATTGCAACTCCTGTCGCATGGCAAAAAGTCACAGATTGCCTACATCTATTTCACTCACCGTAACCGACTCTCCCTTCTCTCTTGTTTACTCAGACATCTGGGGTCCATTTCCCATTGTATCAAATAATGGTTTCAGATGTTACGTTTCATTCATAGACGATTTTTCTAAATTTACATGGATTTTTCCAATCACGCACAAATCTGAAGTATTTACAAAATTCATAGAATTTCAAAACTTTATAAAACGACAATTCAATCGCACCATACGGACCCTACGCACAGATAATGGTGGCGAATTCATAAATAACAAATTCTTAAATCTCTGTAGTAATACCGGCATAATCCATCAATCGTTGTGTTCGCATTCTCCCTCTCAAAACGGAGTCGCCGAACGTAAACAACATCGTCATCTCATCGAGGCAGCTTGCACGCTCCTAATGCAAGCTTCGTTCCCTCAACACTTTTTGGTAGACACAGTTCTCACGGCTAACTTACTAATTAACTGTCTACCCTCTCCCAATACTCAATCAAAATCCCCTCACGAAATTCTTTTCGGCAAACAACCTGATTAAAACTATTTTCGAGTCTTCGGATGTCTTTGCTATCCGTGGCTCAAACCCTACACCACGAACAAACTATCTCCCATTTCTCTACCGTGTGTGTTCATTGGATACGCCACATCTCAAAAGGGCTATCGCTGTCTAGATCCTTCGACGAACCGAATCTATACATCAAATCATGTTGTCTTTAACGAATCTATCTTTTCCCTATGCCACCAATCCACCTCAACCTACGATCACCAAATCCTTACAAAATTCCACTCCTCCACTTTTTGCTTGTCCCCACATCAAGCATACAATCTCCCATCAACACTAACTACACCATCCCTAAGTCTAATAACACCAACACACTGCCCAACACATCTTCCCGAGACATACCTCAGCCTCTTACAACCGGTCACCCAACAACCTCCCAATACACCACTCACTGCCAACACTCCGTCCACGGGATCACACCACGCTCAGCCAACCTATACAACAACATCCCATGCTTACCAGACTCAAGAGCGGACATTCCAAACCCAAAAAGATATTCGACCTGGCTCACATAATACAACCTAACAAACCAACTACATACAGTCAAGCGGCTAAGTCCGAACACTGGCGCACTGCTATGTCACAAGAATTTCAGGCTCTACAATCTCAAGGTACGTGGGAACTGGTTCCTCCTGAACCGTCTCAAAATGTACTCGGATCCAAATGGACTTTTCGCGTCAAATACAACTCCGACGGAACAATCTCCCAGTACAAAGCTCGTCTAGTAGCAAAAGGGTACACACAAGAATACGGTATCGACTACACTGAAATGTTCAGTCCGGTGGGTGGAAAAAATGCCCACCATACGCGTCCTCATCATCCTAGCTCTTCATCACATTTTGGATCATCCACCAGCTCGACGTATCAAATGCTTTCCTCCACGGGGCTCTATCTGACACTGTCTACATGCATCAACCACTGGGATTCCAAGATTCTCTCCATCCCAATCACGTCTGTCGCCTAAAGAAAGCCCTGTAAGCCTGAAACAATCGCCTCGAGAGTGGTATGCAACACTATCAAATCATCTACTATGGTACGGTTTCCACATAAGCGCCTCAGACCAATCTCTACTCACCTACAAATATGGGAACATTCGCCTCTACATCCTAATCTACGTCGACGACATACTTCTCACAGGTAACTCTCAAACATAAATCCATAAACTTCTCTCTAAATCTACACGACAATTTTTAGATGCGAAATCTAAGATCTCTATCTCAATTCTTGGGCATTCAAGCACACAAGACAAACTCCGGTATTATCCTTCATCAGTAACCTTATGCAAAGAAAATCATTGAAAAAGCTGGCATGTCACAATCTAAATCGGTTCCAACACCCATCCCGTGCAAAGTCACCACCACCAACATGTCTAACGAACCCCACGACAATCCGCATCTATACAGACAAATCATTGGGTCTCTTCAGTATCTCAATCTAACAAGACCAGATATCCAATTCGCAGTACAACAACTATGCCAACATATGAAACAACATCCGCTCAAACGTCACCATGAAGCACTCAAAAGACTCCTTCGGTTTGTCCACGACACCATACAAACAAGTATTCCACTCAAACGAGACTCTCTTATTCTACAGGGATACGCCAACGCAGATTGGGTTAGCAACCAAACAAGACAGATCCTCCATCTTCTGGTTTCTGTAACTTCCTCGGACAATTACCCATCTCGTGGCAAGTCAAGAAACAAAGCACAATCGCCCGGGTCATCTACCGAAGCAGAGTATCGAGCACTCGCCACAGAAGCCTTCGAAATTCTTTAGTTGAGACGACTTCTTGAGGATCTTCACATACCTCAAGACAATCCAACCACAGTACATTTATTGCGACAACACATCGGCCATCGCTCTTGCCAATAATCCCATCTTCCACGCACGTACAAAGCACATAAAAGTCGACTGCCACTTCATTCGGGATTGCATCAAGAAGAATCACATCTCTGTTCACCGCATATGCACAACAGACTAGCTGGCTGATTTATTCACTAAGGCACTACCAACTCAAAGATTCAAGCATATTTCCAGCAAACTCACAGCCATTACACAGCCATGAGTTTGAAGGGGTGTGTTAGCATAACAATACACGTGGCAATCATTGTATGGGTTAATACTTGTATTACACAAATAGGAAGTATCTTCTGGAACTTCCTCTGTCTATTTTAAACACTCTGTACTCATCTTACAAGAAAAAGGAAATAACATTTACATTACTACGTTTTCCCTGCTGAGGCTTTTACGATACCGTGATACCTTTTTCCTATTATCTTCTTTTCTTATCTTGGCAAGTTCTTTACCATTCTAGAGTTTTTTTACTATAAAAGTTTTTCACAATTATATCTCATTCTATTATTTTTATTGTAGTTGTGTAAAATATATATATATATATATATATATATATATATATATATATATATATATATATATATATATATATATATATATATGTATTCAATTATTGTATTTTGACATATTGAGGAATGCGGTAGGTGACGAATAACCTATTGAGAATGCGTTGCTCATGCTTGTTTATTTGTATTGAAATTTTAGGGCAATAAAAAGGAAAAGGAAGAGTTGAGTAGATATAGTCAAAGGCAAAGAATAATAATTATGTCATATGATGATTATATTTTTACAATCATAGACATTATACTGCTGATGATACTGATTATAATCATGTTTGTTTATAAATAAATAATTTTGGTTGTGTGATCATGTGATTTAAAGTAAAAAGAATATGATGATTTTATTTCTAGTATTTTGAAATTGCTAGCGGCTCTATAAAGTTATTATGTTTATACATAATAATTTATTTCAATTAAGATCTTGAGTTTTATCTATTGCACATCTAACATGATATGACCTGTCTGATGTAAGATTTATGTTAGGTTGGGTTTTGCCACTAAGTAAGTTAGGCTTAACCACTAACTAAGTATATTTGTTTTCATTAAACTAAATTTGTTTAAGAAAAAAAAAAATTTGGAATAAATTTAACAATCTAATAAATACAAAATAAAATTGCTGGCATATTTTCACTGGAATGCCAAATTCTGGTTTCTAATAAACTGGAAAACCAAATTCTGATTTCTCAATAAACCTAATTTTTTTAATTAAACTGTTATAATCCGTTATATTATTAATTTCATGAAATTTTGTGCATCTTTTAAAAATTTTCAATTAGTTTTAATTTTTTAATGAATTATTAAATAAAAGAGTGCTTAATTTTTTTAACTATCTATTAATGTAATTTGCAGTTAATTATTATATTATTAAACATTTTTGAATAAATTAGAAAATGAGTTTTTATAATAAAATATTTAAAATTAAGTTATAAGTATTTTATTTATGTACACTATTATTATGGGTGTATATATTATTATTATATTTCCAATTTCTTAAAAAACACATGCTGGTTTATCAAAAAAAAAAAAAAAAGATTTAGGAGGAAACTGGGATTTGTTTTTCCGGTTTCTAAGAAACCCGACCTAAGAAAAAAAAATACTAATATTTTTAATTTAAATATTTTATTATGAAACACATATTTCAAATAATAATAAATTTTAATTTATCAATTTTTTAAATAATATAATTAACGGCAAATTACAATAACATATAATTAAATAAATCAAGCATTCATTATTTCGTTATTCATTAAAAATAATTAAAAAATATAAAAGATACACAAAATTTCATGAAATTAATAATATAATGGATTATAACTATTTTTAAAAAAATTAGACATAAATATTTCAATTTCTTAAGAAACTGAAATTAAGAAATTGAAATTACATTTCACTGTTTTTAAAAAAATTTAGAAAATGGATTTATGATTTCTTTATAAACAATTAAATTGAATTAAAAATATTAAAAATAAATAAAACGGCATAAATCAGAATTTAGTTTTCTGATTTCTTTGAAATATCTGAAACCGGATTTTAGATTTTATTTATTCTGATATTTTTAAGTTCCATACGTTTTATAATAAAAAGATATTAAAATGTTAATTTATAATAATTAGCAATATTAAAATTCCGGAGTTATTTATTCCCGCACGCGTAACACGTGTTTGGAATTTTGTATTTCTAGTATTTTTGAAATTTAATAAATTAATAATTGATGTCCGCATCAAGAAAATGCCAGCATCCGCATAAAACATCTCATTTGATAGGCCCACCACTTACCGTCACTTGGCTCAGGTGGATGCCCACTACCGTCATTTTTTTCTTCGCCCAACGACCCATCTGTTTTTCTCTCTCCTCCCTCAGCTTACACGCGCCTTTTCTGAACCAATGCCTTTTCACATCCAAAGTAGACCTATCAATATTTGACCCGATCCGAAAATCCGACCCGGAATTTTCGGGTTTGGGTTTGACCCGAACCCGAAGCGGGTCGGGTTCGGGAAACCGACCCATTTGTAAAAACTGGTCGGGTTCGGGTTGACCCGACGGGTTGCCGGGTCAACCCGAAAACTCGTTTAATTTAAAAAATTTTGATTTCCGCCCCCTTGCCCGCTGCCCTAGCCCTCCCTGCCCGCTGCCCGCGTCCGCTGTCCAGCATCCGCTGCGGCGCTGCCTCGAGCCCGCCTGCCCGACTGCCTCGAGCCGCCTGCCTCGCCTGCACCGAGGCCAGCCCGCCCGACGGTCGCGGGTCGCTTCCCCAGGCGAAGTCCCGTTCACGCCGTCACCATGTCCGCGTGTTTTCACGCCGTGTCCGCGCGTCGCCAGGTGAGGAGGTCACTCAGGCTAGCAAAGTCCAGCCGCAGCGAGCCGTTTCGCGCAAAGTCCAGCGGCGGCGAGCCGTTCCGCGCAAAGTCCAGCGGCGGAGAGCCGTTTCGCGTAAAGTCCAGCGGCGGCGAGGCTTCCGCTGCAGCCGCCGTCGGTCCGCTTCCAAGTCCACGGGTCAGGTCGGGTTGACCCGAACCCGAAGCGGGTCGGGTTCGGGGTTCGGATAATCGACTCGTTTACAAAAAACGGGTCGGGTTGACCCGAACCCGAATATTACCGGGTCAATCCGGGTTTGACCCGAACCCAACCCGTGACCCGAAATTGACAGGTCTAATCCAAAGCTTTATACATTCAAGTAGAAAAATGGGGTCAAAATTAGAGGTCTAAGTGAGCCTAATCGGCAAGAATTTGATTCATTTATGGGCTCTCAAGTCGAGTTTATTGATCTCTTTAGTTGAGCTCAAGTAGCTCGAATTCGTTTAATAAATGAGCTCGAGTTCGAGCTTGATGAGGCTCGGCTCATGAGCTCGGGGGCCAATTCAAATAATTATTAATATTTTTTAAATAACATTATTTTATTTATATAATTTAAATATTTTAAAAATAATAAATTTTAAAATATTTAATAATATGAAATTAAATTAATATTTAATGTTTAAATTTAATAATAAATATTTAAAATAATTAATAATATTAAAAAAATCTCACTGAGCTCGCTAGTAGGCTCCAGTTCAAGTCGTTTTTCTAACTGATGAGTCAAGCTCGATAATACCACTATTTGACTCGACTCGACTCATCTTATTTACACCCCTAGTCAGAATATTTGAATTTAATTTTTGTCTGAATAATTAATTATTTATTATAATTTCTTAATTAATATTTTTTTAAAATTAAAATTTTAAATAATTTTTTATATTTAAATGACATATATATAATTTTCATTTATGTATTTAATATTTAAATTTTTTATTTTTATAAATTGTTTAATAATATTATATTTTTTGTTAATTTTTATTTTTTAAAATAAAAAATAGTTTTTTTATCCATGTTATTAAAAAATTTAAATGTTATAGAAATAAGTATTATAAATTAAATAAATAAAAAATTATGATAAATATGAATGAATTTATTATTTAAAATAATAAAAATCTAAAATCTAAATATTTTTACATTAAAATATTCTAAATATATATATTTCTTATTTTTAAATTAGTAGGAACCACCCTCTCTCTCACTCCCTTGCCGACACAATCACTCCTTGTACCAGTGTACTGCAGTAACTGCACCACCCTCCGGCTTAAAAAGTTAAAGGTTAAAGGTAGAAGAGAGAGAGGGATAATTTGTTAGGTTGTAAGGAGAGAGAAGATAGAGAGATCTATCCGTGTTTTTTAATGACTGCTGCACTCTTCTTCGATTTGTCATCGTTTGCTTAAATTCTGGTATCATTTCCTTTGATTTGAAAGCATCTAGTAAATTGAGAAAGGAAGAGTTTTGCGTTGTGGGATAGGGTTTTCTTGGTTAGCCCAGCGGAGATTTGCCGGCAAAAGGAAAGGAATCGACTTCATTTCCCTTTTGCTCGACACCACCTCTACAACCGTTCCTCTCTCTGTATGGATCTGGTGGTCTTCTATTCTTACCATTATCCACTGTGTTACTCATTTTCCTTCTTCGTTTCTTTTATTTTATCTTTACAAGCTTGGAAGGTGGTTCTTCTGAGTTGCGTAGAGGCAGATTTGCTCGTAATCTTGGTTCTGCGGAATGCGTTCTTGCTCCCTTTCTTTACACCTTTTTGTGTTTGTAAAAGTAGCAAATTTTGGCCAATGTCTGTTCGTTTTTAAGGTAGAGGCCTTCGTTTTAATTATCTCTTCAGCTATTGCGTTTATTATTCGGGTTTTTTTGTTGGATGTGTGTCCCAGGCTGCTGAAAGTTTGGCTGTGATGAAAATAAGCAGAAAGGGTGTGATTTGGTATGTTGCTGTTAGTTTTATTTCCATGAAATAATCTGGGTTGAATACTGAGCTTTAAAATTACAGTTTTTAGCGTACTTGCAAGGAACTAAAATCCTGTTAAGGAAAGGACTTGGAGTCTTAAATAGTGGTGCCATGTACCGTATATTACTTAGGCTTTGTAACGATGTTCTAAGGCTAGAGAATCTTAGGCTTCGTTTGGTTCTTCCTTTGCTTTTGTAAAATATAATTTTAGAAACAATGGTTAAGAGAATGAAGTTTTCTAACCTAGAAGGAAATATCAAAAAGCTTTTCAAAATAGTAGAAAAATGAAGTTCACTAAAAAGTATGTCTATCTATAGAAGCGTCCCATCCAAACAGCCACCAAAAAATATTTTCCCTGTTTCTAATTAGAAAAAGTAAAAAAAAAAAAGCCCAAACAAACGAGGCCTTAAATGTATCGGATGGGAGTGAACATAATGTACAGTGATATTTGGAAGTTATTTCACAACAGATACTGACTAGATAACTATGCTGGACAACATTTGCTCACTGCTATTTCATGATAGTTTTTAGTTCTTTTTACTTGTTTCAGAGATTTGTTGTTTCTATGAAATTGATGTTTCTCCTTTCTGTTTCTATTTAATATTGTTGCTTATTTATCTGTCATCTTTCTTCTATGGCTTACACTGTTGCTTATTTTCAGATCTTGTGATGATCTTTATTTAGCTAAAAGGAAGTTATGGCTACACTTCTTGACATTGGTGTTTCGGCAGCTATAAATATACTGTCCGCATTGGCGTTCCTACTGGCATTTGCGATACTGCGACTGCAGCCATTTAATGACAGGGTATACTTCCCTAAATGGTATCTTAAAGGACTTAGAAGCAGTCCTTCAAGTAATGGTGCATTTGTCCGGAAGTTTGTCAATCTAGACTATACATCATATCTGAAGATCCTTGCTTGGATTCCTGCCGCCCTGCAAATGCCTGAACCCGAGCTGATTGAACATGCAGGATTAGATTCTGCTGTTTATTTACGGATTTACCTTTTAGGGTACTCCCCTCTTTGATTTTCTACTTACTTGTTTGTTTCAGAAATTGCTTCATCAATTTGTTGATTAGATTTTGTAGGATGCTCCCTTGCCATGCATCTCTTTTCATAAGATAATTTTTATGCATATTATAAAGTTTGAGTGATTCTTTATTATTTTTCCGAAGGCATTTCTATGAAAGTTTCAATGCTATGATTAGGGCACCATATGATGTAGGGCCTGCCAAGTAATTATACAAGCAACCCTTCAACCATAGCTTTCATGTGGACCTGTTTTTTGCTGACTAATTTAATGATTGAATATGTGACTTATAAACCTTCAAACATAGTGATGAGGACATCGATCCAAGGTTCAAGCATGTGTATTGCCGGAAGCATCGCAGATCGATGGCCACGATTCAGAGCTTATATTTCTAGTTGTTTATGCATTTTATTTTTTATATTTTCCTATTGTACCGTTATGTGAGTTGAGTCATGTTGGGGTCCTGAGGGCAATTTAGTCTTTATTTCTTCATGTATGCTTGAGACCTATATATATGGGTCTTTTCTCTTGTAATAGCTAATGAATATGGGAAAGAAAATTTGTGTTTTGTTTTCTACTTCTTCTTGCATGAGAGCTTGAGAAGGGAGAGAGCTCAAGGGGAGCAAATCGCAAGGCCCACCAGTCGTTGGAAGAGTCCGCGGCTCGTGGTTAAGTTATTGTATCTTCTTGTTCATGTTTTCTTTCATCTCCTTTCCCCTCCACCATAAGAAAATCCCTTCCAAACCCCTTGTTGCCGCCGCCCCCTTAGAAGCCTGCTGTCGGCCACTCCCACGGCCCCGGCCGGCCACCTTGCCGGCAATCTTCCCCACACGTCCAATCCCTCCTTCCGCAAGTTTCAAATTTGAAATTTGAATTTCAAATTTCAAAGTCTTTCCTAATTTGGATTTCCAATTTAGGAAAGTTTTCATGACGAATTCCAATTTAATTTAAATTAAATTGGAGTCTTTTAAATTTATTTCCACGTCATCTCCCCAAATTGGAAACCTCTTCCTTGTGATCTCTCCCTCTTCCCACTCTCTCCATGCCGCCGGCCTTACTAGGCCCTCTCTCTCTCTCTCTCCATTTAATGCTCACTTAAGGCATTGATTCAAAGCCAATTTGAAATCAAATTTCAAACCAAATTCCCCCCAAATTTCATTCAAATCCTGAAATTAATTTCAGGTTTTAACATAACCTCCTCCTCTCTCTCTCATACCGCCAGCCCCCTTAATGGGCTCCCATTATTTGCCATTAACTCCCATTAATTCCTTTCAAATTTGAATTAATTTCAATTTGAATTTTCCCTCTAAATCCACTTAAACCTGAAATTAATTTCAGGTTTTGGGATTAAACCTATGGCCATTGGATCCCTCTTGGAAACCGCCGACTCCCCTCTTCCCCCTGCTCCCCGCCGCCCCCCATCTTGCTTCTCTTGAGAATTGAGAAGCCAAGGAAAGAAGAATACGACGCCTCCCCTCTCCACTTCAATGTCGAATGGTGGATCCTGAGCTTGATAGCGGATTCGTGTACGACATCTACGACGACATTCATCATCACCCGTTCAGAGTTCTTCGACGTTGGATTTGGATTCGACGACACTATTGATGACTATCTAAATCGCATCTTGCCTACTCTCGTGGACGTCATAGACGACCAATTTCAAGACTACGATTGGATCCTCCAAGGCCATCCATCCCCGCCATCTCCGCCACCGCCGACCTTTCCGTGGATCAAGGCCATTGGTGTTGCTACCGTCCTCGTGGCATCATTGGGTGTGCTGAAGACCTTTTTCCGCTAAGCCTAGTGTAGTTGAGTGATCCATCCCCAAGGTGAAAACTTTCTTTATTAAGTTGCGGATTGTTGATTAATAGCTTTTGTTATTGCTACTATCTTTGGTTACCTAGGAGTTTTGACTAATCTACATGTACTTCCTCACTTAAGCTAGTTGAAAACTAAGATTCTTTGATGAACTTGCTTGTTATTTCGATAAGTTATTAATTGGTAATTCATTGTCAACTATTCTTAAAATTTCTTAAATGAGCTCCTGCGCATGTTGGTTTCACATCACATAGCTTTTGTGTTGACTTTCTTTTTACCCACTAATTTAATGTTTGAATTTGAGACAAGTTTGAAATGTTCAGCTTTGCTTATTCTAGCTACCACAATATAACCAATGAGATGTTTTTATCATTAGTTATTTTGAGACCATTCTGGCTTTTATTCTTTACTTGGAAATTATTTTTTCAATAACATGAATTTTTTTAGTTGAAAAGTTTGGGAGGATCCCTTCTCTTTAAAATAAAAGAAAAAGATAGAGGACAAGCCTAATCACAACACAAGCCAAAATTAGACAAATAAATTGTTGATTTGGAAATATTTCCAAATTAAAATTAGCCTTGATCTGGAAGGCTTTGATGTCTCATTGATTAGGGATTGATTATTTCCTAATTATTGGATTTGATTGAAATTTGATTGGGATTTGATTGGGGATTAGATTAGGAAGCTTTTTCCTATTTTGTTTTGTCTCAAGTCTATAAATTGAAGGTGAGGGCTATTGTAAAGCAAGAGAGAAAATTTGAGAGCTATTATAATTTCCTATTGTTCTCTAATATAGTGAAATCATCATCCCCTTTTCGTGACATAGACATCTTCGTCGAACCACATAAATCACCATGTTTATTGTATTTGTGTCGTGTGATTTATTATTTTCGTTGTGATTGCTTGTGCAACAATTGGTATCAGAGCCATATTTGTAATTTCCGGTGGCAGTGTGAAGAATGAAAAAAAGATCAATCCGTTCTTGTATCAGAGAAGCATGTTTCACGTGAAATTGGAGACACTCACGTAACAGGCTGGTCAAACATGACAAAGAAGACGCGTGTACAAAGGTTTCAACCTAACTAGAGTTTCGTACTTGATTTCTTTAGTTGCGTGAACATTGGGCCTAGAGGCTGTGTGTGGAAGATCACGAGCGGGAGCAGGCCAATTGCAAAGCTCGCTAGTTGTGGGTGTCTAAGCCAATCAAACAACAAATTGGGTCATTCACGTGGAGCATGATTGTGCGCAGGTTGTCGGGTCCGGGAAGGTGCATAAGCACGTGGATGTGAAGGCACAACACGTCACGCGGTTTTGCATGTATGCAACAAACATACCAAATGGTTCGTGTATAAGGAGCTTGGGGTGCTTGCGTGCGGTGCATCCAAACATAGCAGGGAGGCTTCGCACGAAAGTAACATGCATGGAAAACAGTGTGCAGTTTAGCGCACAGGAGCAGCATGTAGAGCTTGGACTCTCTGACAAGAGTTGTGTGATCGGTCAAAGCAAGCAAATGCTGTTTGATTTTTTTGTTCTGGATCATGGAAGCAGATTGAGGATCAGATTGGTGTAATTCTGATCATGTGAGATAATTCTAATTTGGTGGAGGCTATGAGATCCGATGGAGCCATGGATACATCCATCTCAACGGTGGAGAAGGAAGTGATCCATCAGATAGTTACACATCTCGCTAAAATCGATGTGACAAAATTTGACAGCCAAGGAAATTTTGACATGTGGCAATGTGAGGTGATAGATACACTATAGTCTTTGAATCTGGAGGATGTTCTGGATGGTGATTTTGAAGAGATGTTTGAGAGAGATTGACTCAAGATGAATCTGAGTGCTTGTGGCTTGATAAAAAATTGATTATTTTAGGAGATTAAGTATGAGGTGATGATGGAGACTTCTACTGTCCAGCTGTGGAAGATTTTTGAGAACAAGTATTTGACAAAGAGCTTAGAGAATCGTCTCCATATAAAACAACGACGCTACATGTTTTAGATGAGGCATGAAATTACAATTGATGAACATTTGAATGGCTTTACAAAGCTCTTAGCAGATCTTTTGAATTTGGATGAAGATGTTAGAGATAAAAACAAGGTGCTCCTTATGTTGAATTTGCTTTCTAAGAAGTGCGAAAACTTCACGATGACGCTCATTCATGGGAAGGAGGTTTTGAACTATGGTAAGGTGGCTATTGCATTGCTAAATCACGAGCTCCAGCTTCAGGACAAGAAGTACAAAGATGGATTCAGTTGAGGCTCTCACACTCCAACAAGGAAGATATGAGAAACAGAAGAATAAAAGGGGTGGTAGCGGCAAGCGGGGCAAGTCTAGTGGGTGCAGTCTTGGGATGAATCAGTATGCTTTATGCTTGGAGACTGGTCATTGGAAGAAAGATTGCCTGATGCTAAAGGAGAAGAGAAAGGGAGTTTCCATTGAGGCTAACTTTAGCGTGACTAAGATTCAAATGTATCACTATTTGTAGTATCTCAGAGTTTGTATTCAGATGCTTCATGCTGGATTTTGGATATTGGTGCTACCTATCATATTTGTCCTACTAGAGAGTGGTTTTGTACCTACAAGGAGCTTGATAGTGGTGTTGTGACAATGAGAAATGATCAGGGTTGTCGTACAATTGGTTTAGAGAGCATCTTCATTATAATGCATGATGGTACTGTGAGAGAGCTGACTAGTGTGAGACATGTTCAGGACATCATACAATAAAACGGCCTTGCAGTCCTTGCCATTTTCAACAAAATTGTGAGATAAATCAGATGATTTATTAAAGGGATAATCCGACATAATTGATAATGGGAAATTAAACATGGATTTTAGGATGAAGAGTCAAATATCTGGAATTAGCTTAATGTCATAAACTAGTGTAAGCACTTTGTTCTCCGAGAAAGAATCATTAACAATACAATGCTTACTGCTTATCCAAACGAATAAGTTTCTCAAACTTAGATACAATCACCTCAGGTGATATAAATAAAACTATAATTCGAACCTTTTATCTTTCACTATTTATAGAAAATGCATATGGATTATTTCTCAATCCTTTCGAAAAAGAGAGGACACTTTTTAATCACTTGTCCAATTTTTTACATCCAAAGCTAATGCAACAATTTCTATATTCACTTGCAAAATGCTCCTTATCCAAATATTTGAAACAGGTAGTAAATTGTTATGTGGCCGTGAGGATTCTTGGAGTTGAAAGGTTAAAGGTTAGAAGATTTACTCCAATGAGAATTTTTAAAGCTTCAGCATAAGAATTTCCTAAAGAATTATTATCACTGAGATCATCCGAAACTCTGAGATCATCTGAAACTCTAAGTTTGTAGATTAGCCCCATCAGTCACTGCATTCATCCCCTTGGTATTTGCCGTAGTCCCTAGGATGGTGATGCTTTTCGTAGGTATCAATTATTCTAGCAATCAAATGAAATTCAATTAACATGATCATCAACGTTGCAATTACATTTTTATTCTTAAAATACTAAAATAGTATGACAGGCTTGAAGTATTAAAGTTTCCATTGTCCTTATTAGTGATCTCTTATGTAACAGGCTTAAGATATTTGTTCCTATTGCTTTCTTGGGATTTGCAATCTTAGTACCTGTAAACTACACCAATAATACTCTTGAGTCTATGAAGGTGGAGTACAGCGATGTAGACAAGCTTTCCATATCAAATATTCCTAAAGGATCAGACAGGTTTGTAATCTTTATATTGAAATTGAATGGCATGATTCGGTTATTGAAGGATATTTATACATTTAGACGACATTTCAATTTGAGACTCATTTGTCCAGCTAAACATATTGTTTAATTTAGAGATTACATTCTCTCTCTGCATAATTTTGAAATTCAAGTTGTTTAAATTAATCCAGTTTAATAACAATTTTGCCTCTTTCTAAACACATCCAAGAAATATTCAAATTTGTTCCTAAAATCATGCAATGAATATTTTCTTTCTTGCTTTATTACCAACTGCCTGAAATATTTATTTAATCCCCCAAAAATCCTCTATGACAGATAATATCAAAACATTTTTGATCATCTTCTTCATTGGTCATATGCTGTAGCTTCATTAACACGTGTAAGCTTTAGGTGGTAACCAATGTCAAGAGCTCAGCGGTGGTAGTTTGTTGTAAGAGGGATGCCTGTTGACCTTAAGATGTGCTTCATGACCGATTCGAGTTATTAAATTCTCTCCTGTAGGCATTTCATGTGGGTTTTTGTTAACACCGTGGTTTTTGAAAATTCCAATCACAGTGTCTTTGGACACTAACCATGAGTGCCTTTCTACGCAATGGTCCCTAAATGGGGGAAACATCAGGAAGTTGCTGGAATTTAGACCTAAAGAAATTTTAAAGAATGACATACAGGAGACATGAACATGCATATGACACGATGTGAACAAAAAAGCAAAATATAAATTTACAAAGCCGAAATACCAAATTCCAGTTTATTATAATCTGGAAAACCAAATTCTGGTTTCTATAAACTGGAAAACGAAATTCTGATTTTTCAATAAACCAAATTGTTTTCCTAATTTTTTTAATTAAACTGTTATAATCCGTTGTATTATTAATTTCGTGAAATTTTTTGTATCTTTTAAAAATTTTCAATTAGTTTTAATTTTTTAATGAATTATTAAATAATAGAGTGCTTAATTTTTTTAACTATCTATTAATGTAATTTGCGGTTAATTATATTATTAAATATTTTTTGATCCATTTGTTCGTGGTCAAGTTGCTTTGCATACAAATCCTCTAGCACCGGCAATAGGCATTTATAAGTGCTATAGTCATTTTACAGTTTGCTTGCGGTGACATATTAGATGTACAACGAGTTTCCTACGACATCTTACATGTATTTGCATTTGTTGCATATCGACCGCCATCTGACACTGAACGGTGGTTGATGTACTTGCTTGTATGTTGCTGTTTGTTCGTAAGCAGATTAATGTATTTGTCTGCAAGTTATTTGGTGTTGAGTGCGTATCTGCATTTGTAAAGGACGCGTCATTCGTCTTTACTTGTGAAAGAGTTATGTATTCAATTGACGTTGAATAATGATTAGTTGCAAAAGTTGCTAAATCTTCTTGTAAGGTTGATGTGGACGCTTCTATCATTGGCATATGATTTGTAGTGCTTGCTGAGATATTTTTGTGCATCTACTGACAACTAGATCACATATCCTTGTTAATTATCATTGATCATTGTTTGCTTTTCAGGCCATGATACCCTTTGATATCTATTGGACGTCATACATTATTGCTTGTAAGCCATTTTAGTGTGTTTGTTGCATATTAGTCTTCTTTACTTGTGGTCTTGTGGACAGTGTGTTGCATTCGTCATATATCCTTGTAGCTAATGTAATTATCTCAAATCGATCAATTGTTTAGTTTTTATCCTCAATTGCAAGTGAATCATCCTGCATATGAATTGCAATACTTTGCATATTCATTTGCACTTCAATTTAGAGCTTGTTGTCTTATAAGTTATAACTTCATTTTAAGCATTATCATGTTTCTTGTGCATGCTCAAATTTAAACTCAATTCGAATGAATTCCCAGTTGTCCAAATTTTGTTCAAGAATTGCTCTGATACCATTAAATTCTAGACCCTCCCCCTCCTGGTATCAGAGTAGTAGAAAGTTCATGGAACCAAAAATAATTCAGTGATTAAATCTGAAAATACCAAAAAATAGAAAAAATATTATTATCATAGATAAATATAAATTTAATTGTTATTTTGATACAAAATATAGACACAGTTTATATAGCAAAAATACTTCGAGAAATAGTATCATAGATCTAGTTATTTTATTAGCCGGATCATTTCAGTTTCATTAAGAAAAAATATATTGTATAGTTGAAAAAAGAACTGTATAGTTGAAAAAAGAGCGAATATAATTAATATCAAAAAACAAACGATTGAACAAGTAAATAATAAAATAGTATATATAAAATCTCAAAATGATGAAATTATGAGAAAATTAAATAAATATTATAATGAAAATAAAAATAAAAATTCAAAATATTTTGTTAAACTCAGTTTAATTAGTAAAATAAAAGAAGATTTTGATCAATTAAATGATATAAAAAGGTGTTTACAAAAACTAAATATAGTTTTAAATAAATTAAAACAAATTATCTTAAGATGAGTACATTTGAAGAAATTAATATATATATTGAAAATTTAAAAGAATGTCAACATTATCATATAAATGTAATAGGACTAACTTCATATTTAGAAATTCAAAATAATGATAAAACGTACCAAAAAATTATAAATTTCCAAACTATTTTACTTCTAAAAATATTTCAGAAAATAAATTATTTTGAAATAAAAATTTTAGAAATTGAAAATAAACAAACTTGTATTGTAAAATAAGGAGATTTAAATGAATTTGCAAAAAGTATTAAAAATTGAAAAATAAATTATTCCTTATATATCTCTTTTAAGTTATAAAAATGAGAAATATACAAATGACTTTACAATTATTTAAAAGAACACCTATATATTATGATAGAAAACTATTAGAAATAATAGATATAGAAAATCAACTCAAAAAATTTAATAATGGAAAACTTAACCTTATCATGATAAGGAAATTATATGATAATTCGATAATTTCAAAATAAAACATTATTCAAACAATCACACAACGAAAAATAAGTTGTATCACAGATTTAAATCAAATACAATACCGTTAATTACAAAAGAAGATTGAGAAAAAATAAAAATAATGAAAATGATTCAAATACATTTAGGATTAGTAATAATTGGAATCAAAAGATTTCATAGAAAAATTTTATGAACTAAAACTTTAGTAATTTTATTCAATAATCTTTGGAATGATTGATCAAAATCGATTATTGGATATTTTGAAATAGATATGAACTAAAATGGTACAATTATATATTTTATTCCATATGAGTTATTTAAAATTTTCTAATATCAAAACATATCACGATTTACAAGACGCAGTATTTTCGTTAAATATTCCCTACCAAATAATAGAAGAAAATTCGATTTAGAATTAGCCTATCAAAATAAATTTCATGAGAATTTTGATTGACAAAAAATTGAGAAAGTTAATAAAGAAGAAATAAAAATGAATATGGATTTTGGAGAAGTTATTCCACTGGGAAGTTCAAACCAAAATTAGAACCCAACCACAAGATAGAGGTAAAAGACCACGATTTGAACCTGTCCCACCTACAGGAGAAGATGGACCAGGAAGACCATATAGACTAGGAACTTCAAGATATGACTTTTATGATGATAGCCAAAAATTTGGGTTTAGAAGATCGATAAAACCAATAGAAAAAATAAATTTAATACCAGCCCATAGAATTGAAACTATTTAAACCATAATTTTAAATAATCTGCAAATATAAGAATCTGTCATTAGTAAATGGGAATTTGATGCGGTCAGAGCTTGGACTAATAGTGATAAACAAGGAGTAGGAGATATGTTTGATTTTCTTGAAACATTGTTAGGAGAAATAGCTGTAAACATTTATAATGAAAAATAAAAAAAGGCAGGAGAAATAGAAACTCTAAGACAACTAGGAGATAATTCTTATAATTTTACAAAATTTATTAGAACATTAAATCTAGGATTTGATACAAGCAGACAGAATACAAATATGCAAGACCAATCGTATAGAAATCTAGAACAATTAAGTATAAGTAACTGGTCAAACATAAATAGCTTTTGTAAATTATATGTAGCCTCTGCTAGCAGAGCTGGAAAATATTTTGATCAAGAAACATTGGATCGATTTTTAATCAAATTACCTGGAGAATTTGGAAAAGAAATTCAAGATAAATGAAAATCTACTTATCCTAATAATGAAAAAATAAAGCATTTAGGTATAGGGCCAAGAATAATATTTACATTCTGGCAATTATAAGAAAAATGTAGAGAATATAAAATACAAAAACAAATTAAAAAACAATATTATGCCTTATATAAAAATATATATACATCTCAATCTTTTCCTGAGAAAAGAAAAAGAAAAATTTAAAAAAAATCTGAAAGAAAGTTTCCCAGAAAAGATAGAAATGTCAAAAAACCAAATACTCGTAAATGTCATTGTTATATTTGTGGGTCTCCTGATCATTTGACAAATTGACGCGATAAAAAATTCATAAACAAAAATAGGTCATTATTAATACAAGATTTAGAAGAAGATATAGTTAGTATTTCATCAACTGAATCTCAAGGAACAATTTATAGTATAACTGATGAAGATTTGGATTCATGAAATTCAGATTTAGCTATGAATGGATTAATAGAGGCTATCGATAGATGTAATAATTTGTCATAAACAAATGACTACCTGTGAACATTTATTAGGAGTAGGAAAAGGTAGCATGAATAGAGAATGTTTGTATTGCAAATATTATCCTGATATTAATCATAGATACCAATGTCAAAAATGTATGATAGAAATATGCCATTTATGTGCACTTAAGTATCATAATATAAAATATAAAGGAATAACAGAAAAAGGTAAATTTATCTATGAAAAAAGATTTGAAAAAAATAGAATTACAACTTGAAAAAATATCCATTTCTTTAGAACGAATATTTATGCGCTTAGAAAATGTTGAAAAACCAAGTTAAAAATAAATTAGTTAAAACAGAAGAAGAGATTATACAATAATTTTGAATAAGAAAAAATTAGAAGGACAAACAAGAAAATTAAAAAGGTCGACAAAAAACAATGAAACTGAGGTTGATATTCAAATCAGTGATAATGATATAACAAATATTAATAAATTAGATTTAGCTCATATTTTCATTGATAATATGATAGCACAAAATCATTTGACTTCTCTTTTATCTATCTCTGCAAAAATCATTCTCGAAAATAATCAGCCTCTTGATTTCCATGTTTTAATAGGTAGTCGAAGTACCACTTCTGAGCCTCTTGATTTCCATGTTTTAATAGGTAGTCGAAGTACCACTTATGTCATTACAACAAATCTTCTTCCTAAAATTTATATATCTCTTGATACAAATACTTCTTCTCAACTTGTAGGAAATCAATCATTACACTTTAACAAATGTTTTCTTAATAGCCAAATCCAATTTTATATTACTTCAGACACTTTAACTGAAAAATATCCTTTACCCAAAATCCTTGTACATGATGCTTTGAAACCCGAATTTATACTTGGCCTTAATTTTATGCTTTCATTAGACGGTCAAATTAATATCACAAAAGAATTTATTACAATTAGCAAATGTAGTACAACTATTCCTACTAACAAAATCAGAGTGCTCCCGAAGCGTGGTGGAGCATACCCCTTTTCCTTAATCGCCTCACCTTTAGATCCATCTGTTTTGTTATATCTTTCTTAATGCTACAAAACTTCTGATCGCTAGTTGACTTTTAGCATTCCTAAAGCATTAAAAAAAATATTTCAACTAGCTAAGGAAATCCAAATCATAGGTGAAAACCCTATCAAACATTGAGATAAAAATCATGAATATACAGAACTATCCATTATTAACCCAGATCTAATAATTAAAACTAAAGAATTAGAATATTTGCCACAAGATAAAGAAGAATTCTTTAGTCAAATAGATGAAATTAAAAAAGTTAGGATTAATTAAACCATCAAAATCACCCCATAGATAAGTTGCATTCATGATACAAAATCATGTTGAAATAAAAAGAAATAAAGCCCGTTTGGTTATTAATTATAAAAGGGTAAACGATAATATCAAAGATGATGGTTATAAAATACCTGATAAAGACATGCTAATCAATTTAATCCAAAAATAATAAAAAAAATATTTTAGTAAATTTGACTGCAAATCAGGATTTTGGCAAATAAAGCTACATCCTGACTCCATATCTTGACTAACATTTACAACACCTATAGGGCATTATGAATGGAAAATTATACCTTTCGGATTAAAAAATTCCCCTAGTATCTTTCAAAGAAAAATGGATAAAATCTGTAGACATTTAGATTATGTCTTAGTTTATATTGATGATATTCTAGTACATCACATACATTAAAAGATCATTATAAACATATTGAAACTATCTTACAACTCTGTAGAACAAATGACATTATTTTATCAAAAAAGATTTTTTTTTTTGAAAAGTACAAATATGCATTTAAAGGAAACAAAGACTAATTACAATTGATAAAAGGGTAACATTCCTCCTTGATTAAATCTACCAAAGAGGATGAAATGTTACCAAAAGAGAAACTATCAAAAGTAAAACTACGATCTAATGCCAAAGTAGCACAAAAACCAGCTACTCTATTACATTCCCTATTAACATGATGAAAAATGATTTTATTGAAATCATTCAGGAAGAAAAGTTCCTTGATCGGCCAATTCTCCAACTGCCAATCTACCTTCTTCAAAAAATGTTGAATGAATTTAATCACATTGATATTATCACTCTCAATGATAAGTCCTTTGCTTTCAAGCATCTAACTTTGGATGAATTCCTCGATAGCTATAATCGCCTCCATTTCAAGTTGAGCAACATCCCAATGTACTTTATTCTTACCAAAAGCAAGAAGAAGTCTACCTTTGCAGTCTCTGAAATTCCCTCCAATACCAGCCCGATTAGAGCTCAACAGTGATGCATCCACATTAATCTTGATCTAATCTAGCGGTGGAGGGCACCAAGGTCTATGGGACTCCCTAGGGAGATTAACACCCCAGCTATCTAGATATGGATTATATTTCAATGTGTCTAAAGAAAGAGCATTTGCCGCCACCAAGGAACTAGACATAGCAGCCTTCCCATGCTTCACCATATTTCGGTTTTTCCATGACAGAAAGACTGCAACACAATAAATTCTGGCCATGCTAGAACTCCGGACCGAACTTCTCCTCAGTTCCTCTAAACAGCCATCCAGTGAATGAAAAATAGGAACATAAAAACCCCATTCTCTAATTTTAGAGATAACTTCAATAAGATATTTGCAATGAACCACAAGTGTTCATAATTCTCGACCTTTTGACATCCTCAAGCACAAGCATCATCAATAGCAAGCCTTCGAAATTTGAGAAAATGATTAGTAGGAATAGCAAACTTATTGAGGCGCCACCAAAAAAGTTCCACTTTATTGTTGAGCTTTAATTTCTTCAACCAAATACAAAAACCACCATCATCTTCCTTACATCTCCATTTCCTCACATAATCATAAGCCAATGCAGAAATTGATCTAACCGAGTATTTGCTCACGGTCTCCATCTGATCCTTTCATACCAATATTATCAATATGTGTTTGCCTGATTAACATAATAAGTTCTACATGAAAGAACCTCTGTAACTTCGTTTCATCCCAGTTTCCATCATCAGAAATGAGCTGTTGAACCATCATGTCCTCCAAAGCTCCACAATCAGCAAAAGTCGGCCAAGCATTAATACTCTTGTCCAACAACCAAATATCACTTAATACGTTAATTTTGTCACCTCTACCCACCTTCCATTTGACAATGTGTTTAAGATGTTTACCTCCATCTTTCATGATTTGCCAAGCACTAGATGAACTCTTTTTGCAGTTTCCATTTATGATATCATCACCATATTTAGCAATGAGAGTTCCATGAAGCAATGAATCCGGCTTCTAGATACAATTCCATGCCAGCCTCGCCCTTAGCGTACCGCCTCTAATTACAGAAGACTACAGTCCCAATCCACCTTCACATCTTGGTTTACAAATCTCTTTCCATGCAACATAGTGCAACCCCTTCCTCCCATCCGGTTTGTGCCAAATAAATCTCCTGCACATTTTCTCCAGCTCATACAAAACTTTCTTAGGGACCAGAGAATGTGTAAGTACAAAATTCAGCAGAGATAATAATGAAGTCTTTAAGAGAGTAATTCTACCTCCCAAAGATAAAGATTTCTTCCCCCACAAACTCAATCTATCCATCACATGGCTCAAAAGATCATGAAAATTAGCCATACCCAATCTCCTTAAAGAGATCTTAATGCCTAGATATTGCCATTGCTTCACACTCTTAAATCCGAGAATTCTGGCCACCTTTTTATGAGATCTCCTAACAGCTTTGCCAAATAAAATTTGGGACTTATTGATGTTAACCCTTTGACCCGTCCACTTACAGAACTCCTCAACAATATTCTTCAATAATCTTGCCAAAGTAGTGGTTGCTTGTGAAAATACAAGCACATCATCTGCATAAAGAAGGTGTGTAATCTTCGATCCTCTAGGAGATATTTGAATACCCAACTCTTGTCCCCTTTGCTCCAAAACTTTGGAAATAAGTTGAGAGCACATAATGAACAAGTATGGAGAGAGTGGACACCCCTGCCGGAATCCACTGCAGGCATTGATCCATCTCGATTTCTTCCCATTCAGAATAATTGAAAATCTTACATTCACCACACACTCCATGAGGAAATAAAAAAAAAAACTGTGGGGAAACCATACCATTTGAGAATTTGATGCAGAGTTGGCCATCCCATGCTATCATAAGCCCGCTCCATGTCAAGCTTTACAGCCATCAACCCTTTTCTATTCTTAGAAATTTTAAATTTGTTGAAGAACTCCTGAGCCAAAATACAATGTTCTGACATTAATCTACCTGGAATGAAAGCCAGCTGTTCCTCCGAAATCATCTTGGGCATGTATTTTTTCAGCCTATTCACCAACATAGTAGCAACAATCTTATAAGTAGTTTGACATAGACTAATAGGCCTATAATTGGAAGGCAAAATCAGATTCTTCACTTTGGGGATTAATACAATTAATGTATCTTTCCATTCCTTGTGCATAATTCCAGAATTAAAAAACTTTCTGATAGCATTCCAAGTAGCTTCACTTACTAAGCTCCAATAGCATTTATAAAATGAAGATGTCACGCCATCCAACCCAGGTGACTTATTGTTACCTTGCTGGAACACCGACTCCGTACACTCTTCGAAGGAAAAATTAGCAGCCAAAGCATTCCTATCCGTAGCATCCAACCGCTGGTTATCGGAAATTACAGGCCACTCCGCCAATTTGCAATCTCTGTATTTCCATTTTTCCTCAAAGAACTGTAAAAAAACCTGCTCAATCTGCTCCTCGTCCTCCACCAAATGGTTATTCCCATCTTTGATTTGTCTCACCAACTTTGCATTTCTCCTAGCTGATGCAAAGTTATGAAAAAACTTGGAATTAGTATCCCTTTCCTCTTGCCATCTTGCCTTAGCCCTTTGATTCCATCAAGTAGAAAGCCTTCTTAGAGTGACATTAAGTTCATGTACCTTACTCCTAAGAAACAAATCTTCTATAGAAAAAATCTCCACCGTGGCCTCCTTAATCTGTAATTCCAGAATTTCCCTCTTCAGGTCCTCCTTCAATTTACACAATCCTTGCATTTATTTTTACTCCAGAATAATAAGGCTCTCAACGTCCTTCGAAGCTTCCTATGAAGCACCTCCACCTCATCACCGAAGTCAGCTTTCTTCCATGAATTATATACAATATTCCAGGCAGACGGGTATGATCTCCAAGTATCTTCAAATATGATTATCTTTGTCTTGTTAAACTGCATAACTTCCAGTTTAAAGACAATTGGACTATGATCTAACGCCACCCTTGCAAGATGCCTCACCTTTCCTGAAGGGACCAAATGTAAAGATGCAGAATTTAGCAAGCATCTATCAAGCCTTTCCCATATCCTTGAAGCTCCTTTATTATTACACCAAGTAAAACTTGGTCCAACAAAACTTACATCATGAAAATCAGAGTTAGTCATAAAATCCCTCATCTCTCTAGGACCTCTAGAGAAGAGGAACCTCTTTCCACCCTCGTCTCCTCCTTAGTCAGAATGCAATTAAAGTCCCCCCCCCCCCCCCCCCCCACACAATGGAAGGACCCGTACCCACCATACTCTTCTCTAGCAAGCTCTAAAGATTCCTTCTCTCAATACAACATCTACTCCCATATATAGTAGCCACCTTCCACTCTCCTATAAATGGTGTAGTAAGGACCCCATCATAAATTTCATTTATCTTATCTCTCACCTCCTTCACATTTCTTCCAGGTCTTCCGCCCCATGCAAACCTTCTATTCTTGAACCTTCTGTTCTTAAACTGAACATGAATCCACGGTCCATATTCATTCCCAGAAATTTTGTTTCAGCCGGTACTACCAGATCACTTGCTACTTCCTGTTTCTTCACTGTCTTATCGCTATGAGCAGGCATCACAACCTCAGAACAAACCTTTTTATCATGCCCCACTTTCCCACAATGATAGCATAACAAATCAATTTTCTCATTTTCTAATTTCTGGAAGAAGCTTCCTACAATTCCATCTTACCCAAATGCCATTCGGAAGATTGTTTTCCAAATTTAATCTCACACACACCCGCACAAATTCTCGTTTTCCCTTAAAAGAATTCCCATCCACATACATTGGTACTCCTACACGTGATGCAATTCTCGCAATATTCTCTTCGTCCCAATAGTATAGAGGCAAACAAGGAAGAAGAATCTAAACAGGCGCAGTAATACCTTTAAAGGAGTTGGGGTTGAACAACGGGGACCATTTGTCCATGCCCACGATGTATCCTCCCACATACCACGGTCCACCATTCAAAACTTCATCCATTGCTTCCTCAGTCTTGAACGAGCATAAAATCCAGTTCATACCAAGCGAAGTCATGTGAAAACTACCGAATTTATTCCACTGCCTTCTCAGCTCCAGGCTACACATAGGAAAAGTTATTTTGTCCCAAAACCTTGATAACCAGTGAGTATTTCAGAACTTGTGCATTCATCAATTCCTTCTCAGCATTTAATTTGACTGCAATTCCGTCCTTCGACATTTCTGTATGATCATTGTTGAATGAAATCTTGATATGTTGAGGTTTCTTCCATGCTTCAATAAACTCCTCCTTCATAACATTTCTATCAATATTCCCGTCCTTGTTGTTGTCCTGCTTTGTATCAGTCACAGGGTTCTTCGCAAGAATACTGCCTTCAAATTCTTCTTGACTTTCCAAAGCATCAATTTCAGATGCTATATT
The DNA here is from genome assembly GCA_019514585.1 of Dendrobium officinale. NCBI lineage: Eukaryota > Viridiplantae > Streptophyta > Magnoliopsida > Asparagales > Orchidaceae > Dendrobium > Dendrobium officinale. The sequence goes on along the minus strand of CM033691.1, from coordinate 46,345,718 downwards.
ATGGCCAACATTCTCCTCAAGATTTCTTACAAACTTATTAACCTTCAGAACCAAGCCAACATATGAAGACGATTCAGGATTTTGATTTCCTGAACTGACTTTCACCTTTACAGGATCTTTGGCACCTCCCGCAGCACGATCAATGAACACCTTCTTGCCTTTTCCTTCAGCCACAACTTCTTGACGAACCGGAGGTCTAGCGCCCTCTCTGATCACAAGATTACTATTATTCTTACCATAGATACGATCAATACCAGATGGTCGAACGGAGGCCATGATCTCGGCGGAAGAAGGCTGACGATCCTCTGTCCGACGGGCGGCCGTCGTCAAATCCGCTGTCCGCGGAGAACCCGCGAAAAGAAAAAATTCAAAAAAACTAAAGAATATATTGATTTCTTAGGACAAAGAATTGGTAATGGAACAATAGAATTGCAAGATCATATATCGCGTTAAAAATATTAGGGTTTGTCGATAAATTAGAAGACACTAAAGAATTACAAAAATTTTTAGGATTATTAAATTATGCACGTCCATATATAAAAGATTTAAGTAAAACTATAAAATAATTATACAAGAAAAAAGTAAAACGTGACAAAAATATTTTAAAGCAGAAGATATTAAAACAATACAAAAAATTAAAACTCAAATTAAAAAATTACAAAAATTAACACTACCCTTAGATTTAGATTATAAAATTGTAGTAGTTGATGCATCTAAAGATGGTTGGGTAAAAATAAAACCATTTAAGAAAGCCTGTCAATCTACATTAAAGTTATGTCGATGTTTTTAAATAATTACCAAAATCTTTAATCTCTTTAGATTATGAAATATTAAGAGTAATCAATGTTTTAGATAGTTTTAAATTATTCTTACAAAAAGAGTTTACAATACGCATAGACTGTGAAGCCATTGTACTTTTTTATAAAAATAAAAATAAAAAGAAAATATATAACAAAAGATGGATAAATTTTATTACTACTATAGAAGGAAATGGTTTAAAGTAAATTTTGAACATATAAAAGGAAATAATAATTTTATAGATTTTTTATCAAGAGTTATAAGAGCTATTGATTATAAGCTACCATAACATAAATATAGTCTGTAAAAATAACCATTCTAGTCTATAACTTATTTTACTTTTTTGCAGGAATCAATGGATTCTCCAAATACCCCTTCGCCACAATTAGAACCATCTTTTTCAAATTTAATTCATTTTGGTCAATTAGCATTAACCAATAGGCAGGGGACGAATTTTCTATTCAGACCCAAAGTATCAATAGCCAAACCCTTAAATATTTACGAAGTTACTTTATTAGACAATTTATGGTGTAATATGATGGATACAAAATCCATACATACTTTAAATTGCCTTACTATTTTCTTTGATGGCATAAATAGTCAAGTAGAATTCCTAAACAATGAAATCAGGAAATTACGAAAAGAGATAAATTTAGACATTTTATCTCTTGTACCAAAAACTCCTACCAAATTACAAAAAATAGTCATAGCAAATCAAGAGACAAAAATACAAGAATTAGAAAAGCAGTTAGAATAGGAAAAAGCCAAGAAATAAGAAGTTCAAGAAGAATGTGATGAACTACAAAAAGATCAAGACTATTTATCAAATATTATCTTAGATATATCTAAAAATAATTTATAAAAATAATTTCAATATATATATCTTCCAGAAATGGATGATAACATAAAAAGAAAGATATATAAAAAAATTTAAGAAAATAAAAAAGGAAGATATGCAGCAATGTTATAAAGAATTAGTTATATCCTATTTATAGAAGGAAGCTATTTCAGGCATTTCTTTTGCAATAAAGAATCTTTATATTCAAGGAGGATGCCTGCGTTGTGCTTGCAAAATCTGTTTACCTGGATTCTATATAATCTATCTTTCCATCAATCTGGCTTACATAAAAACCTTCCAAAAGTGGACAATTTAGAATTTAATGGATTATGATTTATCATGCAAAGTTATTATCAGCAGAGAAGACAAGTTGTATGAACAAATATAATGCTTTGAGCATAAAGAAATGAAAAGGATAATCTGCCTCATATTTGAAGACTATAAAGTGAAATCACTCACTTTGCTCATAAACTCAGTTGGACCATCATATGAAGATCTTATGGATAGTTCAAGGAATGTAATCGAGATCTGTAAAACACCATAAGATTTTAAAGCAGAACAAGCTGATGACACACCTCATGAAATGATGGATCCAGAAATTTTTGATCAAACATTAAATTACTACAGAGCATTCCAGATTGCTCAAATGGGAAGTGGTTTCTCAAAGCCAATATTTTATATGAACCTGGCTTATCAAGATAAAAATTTGATGATATTTATGCATAATAAATTGATCAGAGGACCTATGTTTAAATTCCAATATTATGTCAAAGATATAAACTTAATTGAGCATTCAAAAACATTTGATGTTCAGTTAGTTAATCCCAAAGGAGATTTTTGTACTATTTATCAATAAGTAACTCCTGAACGAAATACTCCAGGAGAAGAAGATAACGTTGACAGATTCTGACTGGATGGAATGGATGATGAAAGTTTGATGAATATTGAAAATGCACTGGAAGGATAAGATAAAAAATAGTAAAAAGTACAAAAAGTACTATACCATGTACTTATTACTGTTATAATACCATGGGCTCCCCTGGTTTTGCAGCCCATGGTTTTCTCTACAGTTTATGGTTTATTTGCTATTATAAATAAGTGTATCATTCAGGAAGTAGTGTGTGCAGAGTGTGTGGAATATGTAAGGTGTGTGAAAGAAATATATGTAACAAAGTGTGTGCTCCCCTTCTCTTGTCAACTAAAATCTTCTGCAATTTTGTAAGTTTTTTTTATATAAATAAAATAGTTTGTTTATTTTTGTTTATAAATCTTATGTGTAAATCTCACATGAGTGAGTAATTTTTCTTATTTCTCCCCAACGAGGGAGATGCTGTCTTAATTTTAGCTAATGTCAAACTTCCATCTATGAAAACAAATTAAAATCTGGTTTTATAATTATTATATATGAGTTCTTTATAAGAGAACAATATAACTATTGACCTCTATAATCCAGTGCAGCTATGCATGACCTCACGAATTTGAATGCCATAAGTCCCCATGTTATTGAATGTTTGTGGGCGGGTGAAAAAATTCCCGAGCTCTTGGAAAAGCTGTAGCGTCGGTGTATGTCAATTTATAATCGTTTCTGTTCTAAAACATTCATATATTATAATTTAATAACAACCATATTTTATTTTATTTTTTTAGTGGAAGATGAGGAATCAATAACTTTAAGACAAGTATATCTCACATAAGGGAGAAATATCTTTATATCTTGATTATCAACAAGAATACTCAGAATGGTTAATCCATTTCCAGAAGACATACCTGTAGAAATAAGACAACAAATTAGAATTTTACCAATGACATTAGATATCATAGCAGAACTCTAAGAAATGAATAGTGAAGTAGACACGATTTTGCTTAGACATCTAAACGAAGAAATAGAGACCGAAGTCCCGAAATTAGGCAGTTAAAACAGAAACTAATCGAAGAAATTGGAGAATTAGTCAATCAATAGTAAATTAAAAAATTATTTACTCTACATCTTAGGCAAAAACAACATACTAGGCATACAAGCTAGCCATCTAATAGCATAAATAGCCATGACTAATCATTTCTAGCTATTAGCCAAAGTAAAAACAAAAGCAACGTACTAGGCATACAAGCTGGCCATCTAATAGCATAAATAGCCATGACATATCATTTCTTATCATTTATAGCTATTAGCTAAACAAAAATAGTTATGATCTTTATAGCTAGAGGCATAGAAATAAAAAAACTAGGCATAGTTTCATAATAGTGAACTAGCACAAAGAATTCTAGACCCTCCTTTTATTATATATATATATATATGCGCGGGCGCGTGCATGTGTTTATTTGTTTATGTTTACATGTATGTAAAAACAAAGAAAAAAAAAGAGAAGAGAAAAAGAGGGTATTTCAGAAAAAGAGAGAGAGAAGGAAAACAATTCAAGAAAATATATGATGAAGTAAAAAAAAAGAGGGGAGAATAAGAAATAAAAGAGGTATTTTTTGTGTATTATTGTAAATCATCGTTATAGCCGTTGCTACTACATCGCAAAGGTATAACCCTCCAAACTCAAAACTTTGAGAGCCCATCTTCAACGCTTGCAGCGCTACAAGACAACCACATATACAAGTTTTTTTTTTTTAGTGTGGTGGGAGGAAGTTCGTCGTGATGCTTCAACAAAGCGGGTAATCATCAAAATCCCAATTTTAGTGTCCGCGGCGTACCGAAAAATCGCCTATACACGCTTTTATTAGCGTGGTAGGTGGGAATTCGGTATGATGCCTACAACGAGGCAGAGTTACTTGTAAGTACTCTTGAGCAGGGGAAAGTCAACTGTCTTGTAAAACAGATACCCTCGAAGACCCTATATATATCTTTATTGGCGTAGTGGGAATGAAGACTACGATCGCGATGTCTACAGACATCTACCATACACACTTTTATTAGCTTGGTGGGAAGACCAAAACTCTTGTAATTTCTTTTGAAGGAGAGAGATGTCGGGAGGTTGCCAAAATTTGCACTAAATCGAGGACCTTCTTTGAACGATTAAACAGAGGACCTAATTTAAACAAAATTTGGACCACAGAGAATTCATTCGAATTGAGTTTGAATCTGAGCATGCACAAGAAATATGATAATGCTTAAAATGAAGTTATAACTTACAAGATAATAAGCTCTAAATTTAGTGCAAATGAATATGCATGTAATATGTGAGTTAGTTTCAAATAAAAACATAAAGATACTTCAATAAATATTGCAATTCATATGCAAGATGATTCACTTGCAATTAAGGATAAAAACTAAGCAATTGATTGATTTGAGATAAATGCATTACTTACAAGTATATATGATGAATATAGCACATTGTCTACATGCAAAGAAGATCAATATGCAACAAATACATTGAAATCTCTTACAAGAAATAATGCATGACATCCAAAAGATATCAATGAGTTTCGTGACCAGTTGAAAAGCAAGTAATGATCAATGATAATTAACAAGAATATATGATCTAGTTGCCAGTAGATGCATAAGAATATCTCAACAAGCACTACAAATCATATGCCAATGATAAAAGCATCCAAATTAACCTTGCAAGAAGATTTAACAATATTTTTAACTAATAATTATTCAATGTCAGTTGAATACATAGCCCTTTCACAAGTAGAGACGGATAACGTGCCCTTTACAAATGTAGATATGCAGTCAACATCAAATAACTTGTAGAAAAATACATTAATCTGCTTACGAAGCAAATCAACATACAAGCAGGTACATCAACCACCGTTCAGTGTCAGATGAATATGCTAATTTCTCCCACAAGCAAAGGCGGTGAATATGCGACAAATGCAAGTGCATGTAAGATGTCGTAGGAGACCCGTTATACACCTAATGTGTCAAATGCAAGCAAAATGCAAAAGACCTATCACAAATATAAATGCCTATGGCCGACGCTAGAGGATTTGTATGCAAAGCAACTTGACCACAAACAAAGCGGTCATGTCTGTGGTGAATGCAATTATATACAAATAAAAACATGAGATTCGCTAGCGCACAACAATCTACGTGCGAAAAGCAACAAATAGTGCTCAACAATCTATCTATATCTACCGCCCAAGAAGCATGCCAATGCTTTGAGAAGCGTGCCACCATCTCAAGAAGAATGCTATTTCTTTGAAAGCTTGCCGCCAGCTCGAGAAACATGACACATTTCTTGGGAAGTATGATGCCACCTTGAGAATCATGCAATTTTCTCGAGAAATTTGCCATCTCTTCAAGAAACCAACCATTGCCATGACAAGTGTACAGTTTCCTCGGAAGGCGCGTACTTGCTTTGAGAAGAGTATACTTTTCTCAATAATTATGTCATTACTTAGAGAACTACGTTATTTACTTGGGCAGTGTGCTTCAACCTCAAGAAAATTTGAAGTTCATGCTAGAAGTGCACCCTTATTTTGAGGGCCTGTAAAAGCATCATGCAAAGACATCAAAGATGTGCAAGTGCACTTAACAATGTGCAAGTGTATCATGTGAATGCAAAAAAAATGTTAAAAGTAAATAAACATGCAAATATATTGTGCAAATGCAACGAAGAGTGTATAAATGCATCGTGTAGAAGCACCGAGAATACATTTATTGAAAGTATTCAAGGTATACAATGTTTAGGCAGCAAGTTCATCAAAATGCATGCACATTACTCAAAAGGTTTTCCAAGTTGTCAAGATTGAACTCACCCACCACATGTTCTCTACTCAAATACAACAAATTCTTGAATTTGATGCCTGAGAATGCGAATTGATGGGCTCGAGTGATTTGACGCAACATCATGCTCACAATTTGTTGCTTTCACTTGTATTTACTGTTATCAATAGGCAATGATCGTTTTTGGTAATTTCAATATTTGTGATGTAGTAGCGTGGTTCATTTTGAAAATGGCCGATGTTTAGGTGATCTCATGGAACGTCGTGTTTGTAGTTTGTTATTTTTTTATCCGTTCCTTTGAGTTGACTGCAGGGGTCCTTTCCTTATAATTTCACCATTCTGAATGCAACGTTGCACTTGTTTTGTGAAACGAGCATTGTCGGAACAATTTCACATGGCATGGTGTTCACTGTGATTGGCTGGTTCGATTTTGGAGCTCATATCGAGTAAAAATATAATAAAACATCACATCATAAACTCTTCAAACTCTAGTGAAAGTTCATGAGATCTAGTGTACAAACTATCCTCTATTTACACTTGGTTGGTAACCTGCTCAAGCAGAGAACCTTTATACTCTTTCTTTTCTAGCTTAATGCAAACAAGTCTTCTGCCCTTCAAAGTAGCAGCCTGTTTGTATAGGTGATGTGTATGATCGAACAAAGAAGATTTGTTTGGTACCAAACTGGACGTTACAATTGTAAATATTACAAAGTTATGCTGCACATGGACGATCCTACATGAACTTCTGACACCTGATTTTCTGTTTTCTTTTCAGTTTGAGCTTTATGCTTGAGAAAAATTTTCATTTTGGTGCAGATTTTGGACCCACTTGGTGATGGCATATGCCTTTACCTTTTGGACTTGCTTTGTGTTGTTAAAAGAATATGAAAAAGTTGCATCAATGAGGTTGCATTTTCTTGCATCAGAGAGACGCCGTCCTGACCAGTTCACTGTAAGCTCATTAGGATGCTTTCTTAAAATTATGTTGTCATTTTATTTTTAATGTTTCTTTCTTTTCGGCATATAAGAGCCTTTCTAGACCAGTTCACCATATTATTTTTTCTTTTCCTCCATAAAACTTCACACTATTGATGATACATTCGAGTTATTATAAACCATGTCATTCATAGTGCTGTTTTTTATCCCAGAAATATGAACACAAATTTAAAGTTCTTTTGATTTCTTCTGAAGGGCGTCTTTAGCATTCGATAATTTAGTAAATATTTTCTTGACATGCTTTTTTCACTTCTTTCTTATGGAAGTTCTTTTGACAAGTTTTCCTGAAACAGCTTCTAATACATATTTAGTTTTAAAACAGGTCCTTGTAAGAAATGTGCCACCTGATCCGGATGAATCTATTAGTGAACTTGTGGAACACTTTTTTCTCGTCAACCATCCTGAGCACTATCTAACACATCAGGTTATTTATTTCCATGCAGTGAAAGAATTGCCAATATTTTCTTCAAGTGCACAAACTGTTGTATTTATGATTTATTAATGAGTTATAATTTTTAATTCTGAATTTGTCACATTTTTGTAGCTTCGTTCCATAATTTATTTTTTCTTATTTCTTACTTCAATTCTACTTTTGTTATATATTATATGCCGTCTTTCATGAGATAATAAAGTCTAATTAGGATTTAAAATTATTATAATTTGAAAATAGAACGGTTGTGTGAATCATTGTAGTGCTTGCATCTCATTGTATGTGCAGTATTAGGCATCGTTTGGGATCGCTTTATTATTGCTTCGTAAAGCTGTTTTTTTAGAATAAAAATCTCTTGAAAGTAGGAAAAAAACAGTGGTTTAATGCCATCTCAAACGAAGCCTTAGTGTGCTTTGATCTGAGATTCAAGGAATCAGAATAACCTAAAATTATATTAATGATCCAAAAGTACTATGCAGGATTTTAAGAGAGCACTTTAACAGGTTGATTGAGATTTCTCTTCTTTCCTTCTTCATAATTGTTGAGATTCCTCTCAAAACAGCTACAACTTGTTGTCCAGCCAATTAAATTACTACTTATACGCAGATTTTAGTCAAAAAGAACTTTCTAAAGGGAAATCCGTTTGCTTGGTGGCCTCCCCAAACCTGAGGACTCTTATGGAGTCATGAGAGAAAAAGAGCGGTGAGAGGGGCAACCAACTGCTAATTTTAGGTGGAACCCTAGGGTGGAGAGAGAGAGAGAGAGAGAGTAGAAATTTGAAAACTGAGAACTAAAAAATCTAGAATTTTTCCTTGCAGGTTTCTAATAGATCTTATTTATAAAATGAATGAGAATTGAAATCCTTTATTATCGAGAACATAGATTGACAGAGAGAGGGTAAGGCTTCATGGAAAGGGAGGAGGAAATAGAAAAATTCTGCCTTGCATTTTTTCCAAGACTCCTATTTATAATACAAAGGAGAATTTAAAATCCTGACAGACTATAATATGAAGGAGAAAAAAAAATCTCAAAATTCAAAACCTAAACTGCATATTCTAAACTATAGGTGATTTATTCAAGATTGCAAAGAAAGATTAATTCTATAGCTTAAAATCTTGGAATGGATAGGACCATAAAATTCAAATAAAACCTAGCTTATATGGGTTTGATTTATCAATAGAATATTTCCCGGGCATGGCGTTTTGGTCCCCAGCAGATTGGCCATTGCTTACTTTGGCCAATTACTTCTATCTTAATGATCAATTAAGAAGATCTGCTTGGGTCATTGCCTCTCCCCTTCAACTTAATCCACTCTTGAGAATAATAACAGAGGGATTAAGCGAACTACAACTTTCTTTGATTATCGTTTGTCTTGAACTCTTCCTTTTTGGTGATTTTGGACTTCTTCTTTAACCCTTCTATGTTTCTCTTTGTCATCTAGCAATGACATTTCAATAAGCTCCGGATTCTTTACATTGATAACATAATATATGTTATACCTCGGATTTAGAAGGCGGTACACTCTAGCAACACAGAACATGATAAAGTTTTTGACTTTAACTCTTGAAACATGTTTCAAAAGTTAATATTTTCTGTAAACCTATTTTGTACTTATAAAAGAAAAGTTCGTATACAACTAATTAGAAACAATAAGAGTAGCAAAGGAAGGTAAATGATATTTTATTGCATTAATTGCATTCAGAATAATAGTATAACAAAGAAGAAAGAATAACAACTAATGAAAAAGAAATTGGAAGTAACAACTATATAAGCAAAACTATCCAAACTATGTAGATGTATAAATAAAATTGTAATATAAAATTAACTATTGAATGCAATACTATTGTTGAAAAGTTCTCCTATGATGATGATTCACTGAGCGCCATGATAGAACCTGTTATATAAAAATTTAAAGACTCGATTCTAGCAAGCAACTTCTATTTGTTAAAGTATAAATGGCAATATATTTGAGCATACAACATGAACAATATAAGAATCATGATTTACTATATAATAGCATTGTCATTGGTGTCATTATGCCATTAGGTTTAAAATTTTTTTGTGTTAGTAAAAGTGTATCATGTTTTCAAGTAATTTATAGTATCATTATGCACATAATCATTTGTATGATAAATTCTAAGCAATGCACTTCTATGTTAACATTTATGTGCCACCATATCAAGTATATATATATATATATATATATATATATATATATATATATATATATATATATATATATATATATATATGTATATATTGTCATTTGATTCCAGTTTTATGATTTTTTGTTTAGTAGTTTATCATTTATCAGATAATCATCTTGTACAGGATGAGCTGCTAATAAGTCTACTATAGCTTGCGATTTCGTAGTAAGTAAAGGGGTGATGTAATTTTAAACTATCATAAAATCATTGAACAGTATTATTTATATATATATATATATATATATATATGTATATATATATATGTGTATATATATATATATATATATATATATATATATATATATATATATATATATATATATATATATATATATGTATGTATATATTGTCATTTGATTCCAGTTTTATGATTTTTTGTTTAGTAGTTTATCATTTATCAGATAATCATCTTGTACAGGATGAGCTGCTAATAAGTCTACTATAGCTTGCGATTTCGTAGTAAGTAAAGGGGTGATGTAATTTTTAAACTATCATAAAATCATTGAACAGTATTTATATATATATATATATATATATATATATATATATATATATATATATATATATATATATATATATATATATATATATATATATATATATATATATACATATATGTGTACATATATATAATATATATATATATATATATATATATATACATATATATATATATATATATACATATATATACATATATATATACATATATATATACATATATATATATATATATATATATATATATATATATATATATATATATATATATATATATATATATATATATATATATATATATATATATATATGACTTATCAATTATTTATTTTTCCCTGATTATATATGAAGAAGTTATTTAGGGAAAATTGAATTTAAATTTTATTCCTTGGAATCATTACATATATATACACTCTTGGAGAATAAACAGAAAAGAAAGACATTATTTTAATTAATTATAATAAATAAAAGAGGAAAGTCATTTAATCTAATTAATTATAATAATTATATTCCATGGATTTTGGAATCAATCCTACGGATGTTGGTGTCAAAAGAGGAAATCTCCAACTGCAGCCCATGGTTGTAGCCCACGTACAACTGACCTGTCAAAGCCGTGGGCCCCCTTCTTGCTGTGTGATTCAACACCCCCTCAAGTTGGGTTGTACTGGTTGTACAATCCTAACCTGCAAACAAATTTATCAAGTAAGAGCCCGATAGTGCATTTGTCAGAACATCGACAAGTTCATGAGTTGGGGTATATACCACAATTTATGAGTTCTTTATTTTCTCAGATATAAAATGCATATCAATGGTATTATATTTTATTTTGTCGTGATGTACTTGATCCTTGGCCATACTGATTGCGGCTTGATTGTCACATTTCAACTTTATTGTGCCTTCAATCTTTATTCTCAGTTCAATAAATACTTGTATTATCCAAATACCTTCACAAATCGTAATTGTTAATGCTCTCAGTTCAGATTCCTCAAGGCTTCTTGAAACAATAGATTATTTCTTGCTCTTCCATGTCACTAGGTTCTCACACACAAATGAACAATATCATGTGGTCAATCGACTGTCAATCTGGCTTCCTGCCCAATCTGTATCAGAATAAAGGATTAATTTTCTATCTTTATTTTTCTAGAATAATAGCCCTTTTCCAATAGTGTTCTTGAGATATCTCAAGATTTGATATATTGCTTATATGTGCTCCTTCATAGGATTACTCATATATTGGCTCACTATGCCCACAACCAACCCAATAGTTGGGCGGGTGTGGCAGAGGTATATAAGCTTTCCTACGAGATGTTGATATCTTTCTTTATCTACAGGAATCTCCTTTTTTCTATCCCAAGTTTTTTCTTAGGATCCATAGGTGTACTGGCTAGTATGCCTGTATCTAAGTGATCCTAGTAGGCTAGTCTCCTTCAGTAGGTCTAAGGTATACTTGCATCGGTAAATAAATATACCTTTGCTTGATTGAGCTTCCTCCATATAAAGGAAGTATCTAAGTTATCTTAGATCTTTAACTTCAAAGTCCTTGGATAGAGCTTATTTGATCTTCATTATTTCCTCTATATCATTTCTAGTAAGATAATGTTATCCACATATATAATCAACACTGCTATCTTATTTCTTTATGTCTGCTTCACAAATAAGATATGATCTGTCTAGCATTGTCTAAAATCATGGCCTTTTACATACTTTGAGAATCTTCCAAATCATGTTTTAGGAGACTGCTTTAATCCATACAAGGGTTTCAATAGTTTACACACTGTCCCTTCAATAAGACATCTGAATCCCCATTGGAATCTCCATGTAGACTTCTTCTTTTAGGTTCTCATTCAAGAATGCATTCTTGATATCTAGTTGATGTAGGGGCCAATCTAAATTTGCTACTAAGAAAAGAAGAATCCTGATGGTGTTGAGCTTTGCAACAGGAGGAACAGCGTCCTACTAGTTTATTCCATAAGACTGTGTGAATCCTCTTGCAACCAATTTAGCTTTCAGTCTCTCAACACTACCATCCTCCTTATTCTTTACGGTTAACACCCATTTGTAGGTCACAATTTTCTTTCCTGATGGGAGATTTGTAATTACCCATCTTTGATTTTTCTCCAAGGTCTTAATTTCTTCTTTAATAGCCTGTCTCCATCCTGGGTGATTCAAGGCTTACTGAATATTTGATGTTTACATAGCTTTATTCATAATAGCCTCAAAATAAACAAAACAATTATATAAATCTTTCTTTCAATATGAAAATGAAATTGAAATAATAAAATTTCAAATAACTATAATTACCCACTTTATTTTCCTCTTCTAATATTCGTTCAGTTTTGAAAACCTTTAACTATTCACAAGAATATAACAATTTAATTAATATTAAATATCAATTAAATATATCAATAGGCATTTGATTTCTTCTACAAAACTTACCTCACAAGATTTCCTTTTTTGTTGAATTCTTAAAGGACTCAACTCCTACAACTTGCTTTCTTTTCGTCTAAAATTCCTAAAATTAAACAATATAATTTTCATGAAAAAATAGTTTAATAATAAATCTAAGAAAATTTATCTGAAAGGAATTTTACTTACAACGAGGGGATTTTTCAAATCCCAAAATCTTCATCTTTCTCTCTCACAAATCTCTTCTTCTCGCTTACAAATATCTTCCTTATCGTCAATTTAATATTTCCATTAATTAGATAAAGAATTATGAAACAATTTATACAAAATTGAAAGACAAACATTTTTTCCTTCTTTCTCCTGGTTGTTCCTCTCATTTCTTCCTAATCTCCACTTCTTTGGTGAAATGAATGAATAGGAGTTGTTGATTCTTATCTCCCAAAATGATGGATTGCTAAAAATGGCGAATCAAAATCTCTGAAACCTCCTACGCATGCGTTTGGTTCCGCCCCAGTCGTCCACCCTCAGTTTTGTTAGCAAAACTGACCCCATTTTGGGGTCGCGACTTTATTAGGAGGGCTGGCTGCACCCAACCGGTTTGTTACATACCCAATGTATTGTGATTTTCACTTGCTTGATTTTAAACCCTTGGAAAGACCTCTGACTTTATGAGAAATGTTTTTAGTTATAAATGGATATTAATATAAGGGAAAATAATTTTGTTTTCAGTTATAAATGGATATTTCTTTGTTGTTGTAAGGCCATGAATTGTTGAAATACTTATTCCAGGGTCCCCAACAGACCATTAAGCCTACCAAGGAAGTTTTAATGATCCTAGAGGCCTAGATGCATGGCTATAAGGGAGTATTTTAATAGGCAAATTTAGATTGATTCCCTTTGCTTTTTCACAACATGTTGAACTCTTTTCCAAGCAACTACAACTCTTTTTCAATCTAATAAATTTTTTTTTGATTTTGCATAGTTTTAATGAATTTAAAATTTTCAAAGCGAAATACAGTTTTTTGGTGGCGCCTTTCCAATTTATGAAGAATATATATATATATATATATGTATACATGTATATATATAGTGGGGTGTGAGGGAATTTGATAGTGTATATTCATCAGAAGTGATCTTTAAATTGCATTACATTTTAATTTTGCTTTGCCTTTCCTTTTCAATTTATGCTAAAACTTGCTATGATGTTGATCCAATCGAGAATGAGTTGTGTTCTCCAATAAATTGTTTTTCTCTTAAGGCTTGGTTAACTATTGTAGGGGGCTTAATTCAATCATCATCATAAGCATTCTTGGTTTTCTACTCTTCAAGATTTTATTCCCATGGTTTACTTTTCTTATTCATCTTAGTCGTGGTTGTTGCTATGATTTTCACAGTTCCATTGATTGCTAAACCCAGTCACCACCCTTCCCTGGTCTGTGCTATTTTTGTGTTATCAAGTTCCTTTTTGCTACAAATTGCTATCATTTTGGGAGCCTTATTTGTTATTGATTGTTGCAGAAATTACTTAACTGCCTCTTGTTTTCCTTTAATGAATTAGTTCATATGGAAATTATGAAGACTAAAGTTGATAGCTACTGTTTAAGTGCTGAGATAGCTGTAACTAGTATTTTTTAATTGAATTTTGAAGATTTTGGGGAATTTCTTATTTTGGGCCTTTTTTGTGCTATAAATAAGACCTTAATGGCTATATTTAGATCTCCAATTTATTTTATGGAAGAAAAAGAAAAAGAAAAAGAAAAAAAGAATACAAAGGTTTCTAGCTCTCTCTCTTGCTTGCCTGCCCTCGCTCCCCTACTTGCTCGCTCACTCTTTTGCTCTGCCATCTCAATCAGCCCTTCTTTGTCTTCAGAAAGGTGTAAAAAACTCCTTAGATCGGTTAATTTTTTTATATTATTACCAGTATAACATAGCATTTATATTATAAAGAGCATTAAATCATAAACTAGAAAGTTTCTCCTCGAAATAATTATATATTTATCTTTATTCAATTATCATTTAATTATTTCAAGTAATTTACCCTTTTTAAATCAATTTGATCTTGACAGCTCCATCAAGCCTTTAAATTATTCATGACATTTTAACTAACTAATAATTTTAATTTTAATAGTTTTTAATTAAATAAATAATTTTTTGAGTCTTTACACTTTCTATGGGGAATCATTTTTTTGTGCTGAACTTTTGTCCTTGTTATTCTGGAGGCTTCAGAACAATATGACCATAGCTCTCTTTCTTTGAGATTTCAATTTTTATTTTTTAATTTTTTGTAGATTGTCTACGATGCCAACAATCTTTCTAAGGTTGTTAAAAAGAAGAAGAACATGAAGAACTGGTTGGACTTCTATCAATTGAGACATGAAAGAAATCCATCTAAAAGACCAATCCGTAAGGTTAATTCCAGTAAAGACCTTTTCCTTTTCTTATTTGTGATAGCAAACTTTATTCTTATCCATGTCGCTTGACTCTTAAGCTTACGTCTCTGAAATTCTTTTACCAGACCGGTTTTCTAGGCTTATGTGGTGAGAAGGTGGATGCAATTGACTATTACACGACAGAGATTGCAAAGCTATCTAAAGAAGTAAGTAGTTCATTGTGAAATGTGTGCAATGTGATGGCCTGCGCTTGGAGCTATTATTCAGTGTGGACACCAGATGGTTCTCCCGTCCGGTTACGCTTAGGTACCAAGCTTGGTACCGAGCGGTACCGAGCGCGGTACATTTTTGAGGTGACGTGGCGCATTTTTATTGGTCTTCGGATTCCATCCGGACTCCGCATAGAATAATAAATCCTGCCATTGAGGGCTTATAATGTTTTTCTCTATAATAAACATGTGTCAACAGCTCATATTGTTTCAACATTTAGCTGATGAATTTATACTGCATTATTTGATGTATAGTTTGCTGTTTATTTTGCTTTTTCCACATTACTATATTTGCATCGACTTGAAAAGAAAATTCCAGTGATTGTTCATTTAATTTTTGCCGTTTGGCTGGATATTTCTTATTTCTTATATCGAACTGAACCAAGCTTTTGTTTCACATCCATGGTTAGCTTTTCGATCAAGTAATTGTTGTCTTTTTCGATCTCATCCATGGAAGTTCTGTAGTTCATAATGTTTAGGCTGGTGGTTGCCTTGCTGCTGCATATTGTTACTTTTACTCCTTTTTCTGAAACATCACATTGAGATGATCTTGGAGGCTATGTGATCATTTTCTCTCTAAATACCGTTACATTCACTAAATTTTGATGGTTGATGATATTTTCAGGAGGTGGAAGAACGAGACAGGATTAAGGGACAAAATTCCATTATTCCTGCTGCATTTGTCTCATTTCGAACACGATGGGGAGCAGCTGTGTGTGCTCAAACGCAGCAAACTAGAAACCCAACAATTTGGTTGGCTGAGTGGGCTCCCGAACCTCGTGATGTTTACTGGAATAACCTAGCTGTCCCTTTTGTCCACCTTACCGTTAGAAGGTTGATAATAGCAGTCGCATTATTCTTTCTGATATTCTTCTTCATGGTCCCTATAGCCTTTGTACAATCTCTTGCAAATATAGAAGGCATCGAGAAAGCAGTTCCATTTTTAAGGCCCTTAATCGAGAGGTAAGACTGATTTAGTAATTGAAGTTCCTAATACTGTACGTATCATTCTATGTATACTCTTTTTTTTTCCCTTAATCGAGTGGTAAGAATCTATCATTTGTGTAGATTCTATTGTATTTATTTGATGTTACTGATTATTAACGATGACTTCTTTTGTGTAGATTCTTTTAGTTTTTATTTGATATTTCTTGGTATTTACAATGACTTCTGCTGTAGATTCATGTGTTTTATACCACTTAACTATTTTAGGTTCAAGTTTTTTATTTTGGTGCATTACAATAAGAAAAAAACGACTAAGGTAGGTTCATGTGTCTTATACCACTTAGTAATAGAAGAGGACATGCTGGAACTTGCATCCTGTATCTTTATCTGAACTACCAATCTTGTCAATAAGGGGAATAAGCAAAATTGTGAATATGGGCTGTTATAGCACGAAATTTAATACATTGGAAGTTGGTGTTTATTCAATATGCTATTATTATTCTATAATTTTCACAACCTGGCCCAAAAATTTTGAATACCAAGATGGGAATAGTCAATCAGATTGAAATTCACTTTATCTTTTAATTTAGAAGAGCTAACTATGCCGTCAAATTTTATTTACATATATTATACAAATGATGATTATGATACCTAAATCCAAAAAAATTACTTTTGTTGTACATGAACTCTATTTTTTCACCATTTAAGCTTAAGGAGATGTTTTTGAAAATAATGATCAACTAAATGATGAATTAAAAACTCAGTGGTTAATTATATTTGTAAACCATAATAATTTAAAACTAGGAAATAGCATACTTGCAAATCATTGTGTGTAGTTCATAACATTTTACTTTATCATGGGCAATAAATAAAGATGCATTGGCAATTGTCTCAATGATGGTAAAAGGAAACTATTAAGTTTCTACTTTCTTTATCATTTTGGTATCTTAAGTTCTCTTATCTTATAATACACCTGCCACAAGAGCCGTGTTAGACCGGTCCATTGGACCGGTTCGATGGGACTGAACCAGCATGCAAAAGGACGGAGGAGTTCTGCCTCCTGTACAGGCAGCGCAAGCTGCAAGTTCACAGGAGCTGATTTCAGAAGGATTTTTGAGAAGGTTTAGGAGGGAATTTGAATGTTGGGAATGTTTAGAGATTTCCTTTTGATTTGTATGCATTAAATACTTTGTTTTCTTAGGGTTAGAACATCTTGAATTTGGTTGAAATTTGATCTCTTATATTTAGGTGTTCCTTTGGGCTCTAGCGGCGTCTAGAGATTTGGGAGAGATAGATCCTCCTCTTGAATAGAGGATCAATTGTATCTTGTTAATTTCCGTTTCACTTTTATCAAATAATACAAATTATCTACTGTTTTTGTTGTTTTGTGTGGATTTTGGTAGAGAAAGCTCGTTGTTTTCTAAAGATTGATAGGAAATACTCGAGATCTACAAGTGTTTCCTATCAAATTGATATTAGAGCACGTTGATCGAAGGGGAACCAATGACTGAAATGAAAATAGAAGTTTTGGAGAGAGAACTTGCGCAACTCAAAGCAAATTTTGGGGAGAAGATTGCTGATTTTCAAAATCAAATTGCATCCGTCAATGAAAGGATGGAGGAAAGTTCGCCGTGGTGGAAGACATGTTGAAGAAATCGATTGAAGCCAAAATCAAACCGGTGACATCGGAAGCAAAGGAAACTACCGACAACCATGGAAGAGATGAAAACCCTAACATGTTTAGGGGAAGGGGAAATCCATAAGTGGAGATCCTGGAAGGAGAATATGGAATGCCTCCTCGAGAACCACTTTTTAGGGAGGAGATGAGCATTGGCTATGCAATAAGGGGTGCTGAATGTGTAAGGAGAGGGGATGATTTAGATCGCGGGGTGCGGATTTTGAAGGAAGAAGAGGGGATTTTGATAAAGGGTTTGAATATGATCGTCGGAAGGAAGATAGTGACAATTGGGGAGCACCCTCTTGGAATGAGGGGTTATGGAGGATTTAGGGGAAACGGGTGTGACCCGAGGGTGAGGAAACTGAAGATGTCAATCTTTGAGGGGAGGATGCGCACGGGTGGATCTACAAGGTAGAAAGATATTTTGCCGTCAATGGGTTGACATAGGAGGAGAGACTGCTGGCGGCGAGCCTATGTTTGGAAGGGAAGGCTTTGTCTTGGTATCAGTGGAGGGACATGCGACGACCCATACGGAGTTGGAGAGAGTTCAAAGATTGTTTGGTAGAACGTTTCCGAATTGGCAGAGGAGGATACTTCTACAGGCAGTTCTTCGCCTTGACACAGGAGGGTTTCGTGATAGAATATCGGGAAAAATTCGAATACCTTGCTAGCCGATTGGACCGCCTTCCTGAGACAGTGCTAGAGGGAAATTTCATGAAGGGACTGACATCATTGATCCGGGTAGCGGTTAGAGTAATGAGGTCTCATGACTTGGGAGATGCCATGGAGCTAGCTCAATTGGTGGAAGATCAGAGGCACCTGAAGAGTGAGATGGGAGGCAGTAGCTCATGAGGTTCAAACAGGAGGACCACCACCTTTTTAGCACCCAAAGAGCTGACACTGGGTATTCTTAGCGAGACTTCAAAGGAGAAGATTACCGGAGAAAGACTAGGGGAAAACTTCAAGAAGCTCACAGAAACAGAATTAGAGGAGAAGAGGGCGATGAGATATGTTTTAGATGTGATGAGAGATATACGCTGGGGCACAGGTGTAAGGACCAAACTCTTTAGGTTCTTACTGTTTGCGATCAATAAGGAATGGAGGGTGTCGTCTTTCCACCTTGATGACAAGGTGGATATTTTGGAGGGGAGTATTGTTAGACCGGTTCATTGGATCGGTCCAACCGGCCTAATGGATTGAACCAGCACGCAAAAGGGTGGAGTTCTGCCTCTTGTACAGGCCGCGTGAGCCACAAGTCCACGAGAGCTGATTTCGGAAGGATTTTTGAGAAAGTTTAGGAGGGAATTTGAATGTAGGGGCTGTTTAGGGATTTCCTTTTGATTTGTATGCATTAAATACTTTGTTTTCTTATGGTTAGTGCATCTTGAGTTGGTTGAAATATGAGATCTCTTATATTTAGATTTTCCTTTGGGCTCTAGCAGCGTCTAGAGATTTGGGAGATCGATCCTCCTCTAAAATAGATGATCAATTGTATCTTGTTATTTTATGTTTTCCTTTTATCAAATAATACAAATTATCTGACACCGGCCAGGTAGGGGTCTCGACGAATCCACGTCGAGGATCCGGTGACGGGACCAAGAACTCCTTCTTGGGGGAGGGATCACCACCTGAAATCCTTCAGGATACAGAAACCCAAAAGCAGTGTAAAAACTACTCAAATATTATTCATCTCAAATATGCCTATTACAAATGTTGGCTATGTATTTATAGCTAAAAGAAGCAACATACTAGGCTACACAAACAAAAGAAAGCATAACACCTATATAGCCATATAAAATATCATATGAAATTAAATGGCTTTGAAGTTCAACATGATCAATGGCTCAGCTCCGGCGTCATACTACCGGGGTAGGAGGAACTTCAGGCCCATAGGAAGATGTCTGGTTGGCCACAAGGAGGTGGGTTTGGTTGGCTAAACTGGTTTGGATATTTCCACCCGGTGTTATTCGTCCCATTTTGGAGAGACTTCCACATAACCTGGAGACGATGAAAAATGAGATAGCTGTCAAACTCTTTTGGTATCTTTAGTAGCTCATTCAAACGGCACTCTTCACGAGTTGAATTGAACTTGACGCAAAATGGATCAACTATGCACATATCAGTATCCACAGAGATTACATCTAAGAATTTGGTGTCGGAATGTGTAAATGTACCAAGGTCGTTGTTGTGGTCAAATTTGTTCATATCAATTCCATTATCAATGAGGGAGAGAGCATTCATTGCCTTATCATGAATGATATGCATGAATAACTCCGATTGGGCATCCTTCTTGCTCTCGTCGCCATCATATGCGGGTTGATCAAAGTCAAGAATTCCGTCAAACATGTCGTCATCATACACGTCATAAACAGGATCATCGTAGAGAGGCAAAGACGATGATTTTTGCAACAAGTCTTCAAATCCGTCGAAGCTGGACTCGATCAAGGGTGGGGTGGAAGATTGACGAGGTGGTCCTCCAAACACATTGTTGTAGGAAGAATGGATCTGATCATCTAAGATGCCCTCGTCGTCATCATCATCGGTTGGTAAGGATTCTATGCTTTTCCTCTGTTCGAGCCTTGACATGCGTTGTTTGAGTCGAATAATTTCTCCTTGAAGATCTTCTATTTCGGTTTCTTGCAACATGCGTCGAGGAGGCATCTTAGAAGAAGAAGAGAGCCTGCTGGCGTTCAGCGATGTGCGTGAGGTCTAGAGAACAGGGATGGCGAGCGGGCTTCCTTGCGTGCGTGAGGAGCTGGCGATTGATCGCGAGCCGTAGAGAGATCGAGTGAGAGAATTTTTTTTTTGGGCTCCTGCGTGCGGCAAACAGCAAATAAGAGATCGGGAGACTTCCCTCGGCTGAGGAGATCTGTGGGCGAATTCGAACGAACCGAGAGGGAGTGACAAGAAACTGCAACCTGGACTTGTTGCAAGAACGCTGTTTGGAGGAGGTATAGTAAAAGGAATCCGGTACTTTAATAATTCTTGAGGTTGCTGTCTGGCGCTAGACCCAGAGATGGCTGTGTGGAAATTGGTTGGGCGTGGGTGGTGGCCTCGATGAAATCTGAATGTGTCCGAAGACGATTTCACCTTTCTTGGATGGATTTGAAAACCGGACAGCAGCAAGAATGAATTCAAAGAAATTTGGTGGTAAGTCTTGTTATGCTATAGCGGGTGAAGTAGGTACTTCCTTTAAGAACTAACAGCTCTGTTAGTTGCTATCCAAGACTTGAATAGCTAAGCAGTGAAAGAAGCTTGCTGTATTTTTGCATTTCTTGACTTGTTATGGATGTTTGGAGGAAATCATTTGGAGAAGATAACAACAGGAATCCAGCGGCGGAAGACGACAGCACCCTTCTTCTGGACCGCAGTTCTTGACTGCTTGAAGAGAAAGAAACCGCCCAAATGAAGAAAGGAAGAGATGGAAACCTGTTTCACTGACGAGACACACGAATGGACGAAAATCACGCCCAACACTCTTCCGGGACGGATATCACGGCTGCAGGAAACGAGAAGAACCTGATGACGCCAATCCAGACACTTGGGGGATTGGCTCTGATACCAAATGACACCGGCCAGGTAGGGGTCTCGACGAATCCACGTCGAGGATCCGGTGACGGGACCAAGAACTCCTTCTTGGGGGAGGGATCACCACCTGAAATCCTTCAGGATACAGAAACCCAAAAGCAGTGTAAAAACTACTCAAATATTATTCATCTAAAATCTGCCTATTACAAGTGTTGGCTATGTATTTATAGCTAAAAGAAGCAACATACTAGGCTACACAAACAAAAGAAAGCATAACACCTATATAGCCATACAAAATATCATATGAAATTAAATGGCTTTGAAGTTCAACATGATCAATGGCTCAGCTCTGGCGTCATTTTCTACTGTTTTTGTTGTTTTGTGTGGATTTTGGTAGAGAAAGCTCGCTGTTTTCCGAAGTTTGATGGGAAATACTTGAGATCTACAAGTGTTTCCTATCAAGCTGCTATCTAAATATTTATCATTAAAGGCATTTTGTCACATAACCGTTTCCAAATCTAATGTAATATCCCGTACGCGGGGTCCCATTGTGTGAAGAAGTCGAAGGAGGCGAGGAAGACGAAGAAGATAAAGTGGATGAAAGAGCTTGTTTCATTGCTTATAGGTGTGAAGTCGTAGAGGACAGTTGTCGATGGGGATTTGTTTTTACTGGAGCCGTTTTAGTCGTGAGCTACGTACAGATGAAGCTGAATCGTTCTGTCGGTTGAAAGATGAAAGAAGGGGTTTGTCAAGGAACTTCCATTTGGAGTATAGGGCTTGTCTCTATGAAAGCCGAGAGAAAGGTAGCGAGATCATGCTTTAACAACAATTCCTCGTTTGAAATAGGCACCTGTGATCAATCCAACTTAGGGGGAGGACGCATGCGTGAGTGTTAGGGCTCGAGATTGGTAGTTGGTAAAGTTTATTTTTATATATTTTATGTAATACTTGAGAAAAAGAATGTTTAATCTATATAAACTTAAAATTTTATCATATGCCCAATTATTATTTATTAAATTATTTATGAGAAATTTAGAATAAAAATAGTAAATACTATTAAGGAAGTTTAATTTTAGTTTTATATTTTTTAAAATAATTTAGAAATATTAATTTTAAAATAAAAATTAATTAATATGTATATAGAGCATATTTAAATTTGTATATGAGATTAAAGTTATGTTATTATGTTATAATAGTAAATTAAATTTAGAAGAATCGAATTTATGAGCGAACGATAAATTATATAGAAAAGGTAAGACTATATTTAAGTAGTTATTTAAAGAGAATTTATTAGATATATAAACTTTATTTTAGAAATTTATAATAAAATATGATAAATTGATATTTAAATGAGAGATTATGATATTTAAATAAGATTTTGATTTTAATTGAAAATGCTAATTTGGAGAATTAATTATACAAATAATGAATTATATGATGAGTGATAATTGACATGTTATTAATTTACTCATTAGAATATTTTAAAATTCAATTCTAATGAGTAAATTAACTAATTAGAGGATTAAGAGAAATTCTAATTTTAACATTTTAAAGATAAGGTTTTTATATAGGTGTTAAGGTGACGTCAACGATATAATGATTAAGGTGGATTGTCATGGCATTATATTTCAAGGTGGTTACTCATGCTTCTATTTTTTAGTAATAATGTTGATTTCTTTAATCTAATTTATTGAATTACTTAATATTGGCTAATCAAATGATTATTGTCAAATTTTAACATTTCTTTTTTTTGTGAATGATCATATTGAATTGATTAAAAGTTAGCATGATTATTTATCATATGCACACTAAAAAGTTTTGAATGATAAATGAATGAAATGAATATATAGAAATGTATGAATATGCATGTTGAATGATGGAGCACACTCTTTTGTGGTATTGGTTGGGGACACAATGTACTCGTGCACGTAAATATAAATAATTATGAAAAGGAAAAAGGAAATGGAGTATCTTCACTGATACTATTTTGGACAGTAGCTCCTATGAATGTTGTATTATTTATGAGAAAGGATAAAAATATGGATAAAGATATGATATATACAAAATATTGATGGTCATGTTTAAAATGAATTTAAATAGAATTACTTTATGTTTGAAAATGAGCATGCATATTATTTCAAAGACTTTGTGTTACTGTAATTTAGAAGAATGATTTATTCACCGAGTTCTTTTTAAATCACTATTATTTTTCAATAACATTCACATGTTTATTTAAATAACTTAAAATGAGTAAAAGAGAAAATAATATGTATTGCAAGCGAGACACTGCAAGAGAAAGGTATTTATAGCTTTTGACTTTAAAAATTTTCAACTTTTAGTGGCTCTTTCAATTTATTGGAGATAGTTTTAGTAAATACAATAACAACAACAAAAAAGAAGCCTTTGTCCCTCTACGTGGGGTCGCCTACATGAATCCTTTTTCGCCATTGTGTCCAGTTAAAAGTCAAATTCTCATTTAAATCTAATAAAGAAAGATCATTTCTAATATTTTCTAACCAAGTCTTTTTAGGTCTACCTCTACATTTCTTAACATAAGTCAAATCTAATACCTCAACTTTCCTAACTGGGTCACGATAGACTTTTGTTTAATGTGACCAAACCATCTAATAAGACAACTCTCTCTAATCTTATCTTCCACTAGAGCTACTCCAACCTTTTTACATATATGCTCATTTTGTATCCTATCTCTAAGGGTCAAGCCACTCATCCACCTAAGTATCCTCATCTCTACAACACTTAGTATTATGCTTCTCTTTTAATGGCCAACATTCGGCACCATAGAGCATTGCAGGTCTCACCACCATCTTATAGAATTTTCCCTTAAGTTTGAGGGGGACTTTTCCATCGCATAATAAGCCCAATGCATTCCTCCAATTTAACCATCCAACTTGAATTATGCTGATAATATACCCATCAATTTCACCATCACTTTGAACAATAGATTCAAGATATGTAACATGTGTACTCTTATTAATGTCTTGATCGCCCAAAGTCCCAATCCCCTCACTAGGTCTATTGCTACTAAAATTACACTCTATATATTCAGTTTTAGATCTACTCAAGCGAAAACCTTTAGACTCTAAAGTTGACCTTCATAATTCAAGTTTACCTTCAACTCCCTCTCTAGTCTTATAAACAAGAATAATATTATCCGGTAAAATCATAACCAAGGTACATCCTCTTGCAAATGTCTAGTGAGAACACCCATGACTAAAGCAAAAAGATATGAACTTAAGGCTGATCCTTGATGTAATCCAACCGAAATAGAAAAAATACTTGGTCAAACCACATTGTGTTTGAACACATGTGATAGCTCCTGCATCCATATCTTTAATGATTTGAATATAAGCATTATTAACTCCTTTCTTTTTAAGAACTCTCCATAGCACTTCTCTTGGAATTTTATCATATGCTTTCTCTAAATCAATAAATATGATATGTAGATCCTCCTTATTCTCTCTATATTTTTCCATCAAACCTGTCAATAAATATATGACTTCCATAATATACCTACCCGACATGAATCCAAATTGATTTTGAGAAACATTAGTATCACGCCGAAACCTATGCTCCATAACTCGCTCCCATAGTTTTAAAGTATGACACATTAACTTAATTCCTCTATAATTCGCACACTCATGTGCATCACCTTTATTCTTAAAAATAGTAATTAACACACTCATTCTCCACTGATCTGACATCTTTTTAGTCTTTAAAACAATATTCAAAAGTTTAGTAAGCCAAGAAATTCCTTAATCTTCTAAGCATTTTCACATCTCTATTGGAATATCATCAGGTCCAACAGCGTTTTCACACTTTATTTTCTTTAAAGTCTCTCTAACTTCGGTTCTACTTATACGCCGATAAAAACAAAAATCTTTATTTTCATTTAGGGTGATAAATTCACTAAAGTCAATCGTACTTTCACATTCTTCACTAAAAGGTTTAGCAAAATACCTCATCCACATTTGTTGAATATCTTCTAAGAAAAGTATTTTTTGATCTTCATCCTTAATACACTTCACTTGACTAAATCCTTACTACTCCTATCTCTTTGTTTGGCTAACTTATACATATATCTTTCTCCCTCCTTAGTATCTAATCTATTATATAAATCATTAGAAGCTAAGCTCTTTGCATCGCAAATAGCTTTTTTAGATTCCTAATGAGCCTCTTTATAATTTTCCCAATTATCAGAATTTTTACATCTAAACCAATTTTTATAGCAAATCTTCTTATCTTTTTATCTTTTCTTGCACATTTGGATTTCACCACCAACTATTTTTACTATTAAGAGCTTTTCCCTTCGAAACTCCATGCACATCTTTTGCAATATTCTTAATATCACAAGGCATTTTTTCCCACATAATATTGACATCCTCATGCAGACAGAATTTTAAGATCTAAAATCTTACTCACAAAAATACTTTTGTTAATATTCTTTAAATGTCCCCATCTAATCCTAGAAAATCATTTTACTTTATTTTTTTATTTTTTGTCTTTTTATCTTAAAGTTCAAAACTAATAATCGATGTTGGATACTTAAATTTTTACTTGAAATAATTTTATAATCTTTACAATCTAAACGATATAATTTTCTTATAAGAAAATAATCAATTTGTATTTTATTATATCTATTTTTATATGTGATAAGATGCTGATCTCTTTTCTTACATAAGGTATTAGCTATTAAGAAATCATAAGCTAAAAAAAAAATCTAATATAGTCTTACCACATTTATTTGTCGTTTCAAATCCATGGCCACCATGGATGCTTTTAAAATCATCTACCTCTCTACCAACATATCCATTTAAATCTTCTCTAATAAAATTTCTTTCTTCAAGAGGTATATTTTGTATTAATTCTTCTAAGTAATTTCAAAATTTTAGTTTTGAACTCATATTTCAAACCTACTTGAAGAACGTAATCACTTATAATATTAATAATCTTAGTATCAACAATAATCTTTAAAGCTGTAATTCTATCTTCAATTCTGTTAATTTTTGTAATATTATTCTTCAAACTCTTATCTATAATCACACTTATATCATTTTTAGTACGACTCCTACCCGAATACTAAAGTTTATATCATAAACTATTAATCTCCTTAGCTTTCTCTCCAACTCATTTAGTTTTTTGAATGCACAAAATATTTATCTTCCTATGAATCATAATATCTATTAATATTAATTTTCCTATAAGGGAGCCTATATTCCAAGTTCCTATCCTAAATTTAGTTTCATGGACTTGCTTCGTTGCCCACATCCGTCCTTGATGCGGGAACCCTTGCCTATTTAACAATGCACCCGGGCCTCGGTGCAGTGGCCCTTGCACACTTGTCACTGTATTCAAGCCATACAACGCGTCACTTCCAGGGGATACCCTAATATTAACACAATTTTTTAAAGGATTCATGTCATGATTATTCGACAAGTTTTACGCTGGCTGTCGACTACCTAACGCAACCATCCACTTTTCTCGTTCAGGACTTGGGACATGACAATGGCAGTGTTAGATAGTTTTAGTAAATAAATAAAAAAATCAATTATCTGACAGTTTGTTCCCATATCATTAATTCGAGCCTTCAGGTCGTGTCCTGACATCTAACCCTTTGGGTTGGTAATTGTTTTACATTATCTTTATGCACATGGGTATAGTGTTACCATTCAATACCAAAAGGGTTAAATTTTATCCATGAACATACACAAGCATTCACTCTTATATAATATATTTTCTTGCATTCTTTTCATCATATATTTATTTACTTAATATCTTTAACTTGAAATATCATGAAATAGTTATTTCAAGATTCAAAATATCAAGAGTGCTCGGTGACATTCGTATCAATATGATGATTTCTTAAATGAAAAAAAAAATTCTTAATGCATACAAGGGTTGTAAAAATTAATGCATTAGATATGTCAATTTAGAAGAGTGAAATTAATTACTACAAAATTGGATATAATCATCCACCTCAACTTGAAATGGATTGATTTTTGCTTAATCCTTGAAGGTTGCATATTCTATCATGATATCCTTGCAATGTAAGATTTTGTTGAATTTATTTAATTACTTTACGATCGCAAGTTTCATTATCATAATTTTACTAATTTTTCTCATTATATTAAGTGGTGAGGTTTGCAATGTTTTATGGCGTAGAATGTGGGCCATTAAAAGAAGCATAAAATTAAGATAAGTATAGTAGATATGAGGATGCTCAGGTGGATGATTGGCTTTACACTTTGAGATAGCTTGTGTGATGATTATATATGTGAAAAGTTTGGAGTAGCTCCAGTGACAAATAAGATTTGAGAGAGTTGTTTTAGATGATTTGGTCACTTAAAATGAAAGCCTTCTGATGATCCTGTTAGCAGAGTATATGTATTATATCCTACATATGTTAAAAAATATAGAGGTAGACCTAAAAAGGCTTGCTTAGAAATTATTAAAAATGACTTTTTACTAGATTTGATGAGAATTTGATTCTTACAATGGAGAAAAAAGATTCATGTAGCTGATCTTACATAGTGGGATAAAGGTTTCTTGTTGTAGTTATTGTAATTCATTATATTTTGTTTTCATCTTATATTATAAAAAAACAATTATTAATTCCTATAAACTTTATAGCTCAAAATTTTTTATTTCATTCCATTATAATTTCTTAATTAATTATATTATATAAAATAAAATAAATTTAATATCCCTAAAATTAGTTTCATAATATAAATATACAAAATTTAAATTTAATTAATTTCTAAAATTGAAGATATATTAAAATTATATTCATCAAATCTTTAAAAGATTTGGAAAACATTTCTTTAAAATTTCCTTACAATTATTTATATGTATAATTTTCTCCTCTTCTTCTTCCTCATTTTTTTTAATAAAAACCTTAGAAATTGTTTTTTTGGTGGAAAACTAGAATTAGGAAGCATATATTGTAAAAGATGACTTACCTCTTTAGCTTGAGAATGGAAAAGGAAAGAAATGTTAGGCATTGTCTTGGAAATTGCCACCTTATAGCATTTGCTTGCGCTTGCTCACTCCTAGATGTTGGCCTGGCCTTGGCTACTTGCTCACCTTGGCTATCCATCTCACTATCTCATTTTTTTTCTCTTACTCATGGCCTCCTCATCTATCCCTCGTTCTTTTACATGCAATTAAGTTGGCGCAGGCGCACAAATGCCTTGTGAATGAAAATTGTGGGGTACTGGTTTAACCAAGTATTTTCTTATTTCGGTTGGATTACATCAAGGATCATCCTTAAGACCATATCTTTTTTGCTTTAGTCATGGATGTTCTCACTAGAAATTTGCAAGAGGATGTATCTTGGTGTATACTTTTTGCTGATGATATTTTTCTTGTTGATAAGACTAGAGAGGGAGTTGAAGATAAACTTAAATTATGGAGGTCAACTTTAGAGCCTAAAGGTTTTCGCTTGAGTATCTAAAACTAAATATATGGAATGTAATTTTAGTAGCAATAGATCATGTGAGGGGATTGTGACTTTGGACAATCATGTCATTAATAAAAGTACACATTTTAGATATCTTGGATCTATTGTTCAGAGTGATGGTGAAATAGACGTGGATATTATCAGCAAAATTCAAGTTGGATGGTTGAAGTGGAGGAATACATTAGGCTTGTTGTGCGATAAAAAAGTCCCCCTCAAACTTAAGGGAAAATTCTAAAAGATGGTGGTGAGACCTGCAATGCTTTATGGTGTTGAATACAACAACAACAACAACAAGCCTTTATCCCACTACGTGGGTTCGGCTATATAAATCCTTTTTCTCCATTGTGTTTTATGGTGCCGAATGTTGGCCATTAAAAGAGAAGCATAATACTAAGTTAAGTGTTGCAGAGATGAGGATACTTTGGTGGATGAGTGACTTTACCCTTAGAGATAGGTTACGAAATGAGCATTCACGTGAAAAGGTTGGAGTAGCTCTAGTGGAAGATAAGATTAGAGAGATTCGCCTTAGATGGTTTGGTCAAATTAAACGGAGGCCTTCTGATGACCCTGTTAGGAAAGTTGAGGTATTAGATTTGACTTATGTTAAAAAAGGTAGAGATATACCTAAAAATATATTGTTAGAAAATATTAGAAATGATATTTCTTTATTAGATTTAAATGAAAATTTGACTTTTAACATGACACAATGACGAAAAATGATTCATGTAGCCGACCTCACGTAGTGGGACAAAGGCTTGTTGTTATTGTTGTTGTAATTAATTTTTATTTAAATAAGTTTACTTAGAAAATTTGTTTATTATGAATTAATATTAACTAAATAAATTCTTTTTTGGGTTATTACAATAATATATTTTCTTAATCAATGATATCCTCCTTTTTTTTACTCCACCTCTTGTATTTCCATATATATGGGCACTAGAAATATAATGAAATAATCAATCTATTTCCAAACGCCTCTCGATATGATATTAGTGAGTTCACTCAACCCTACTTTCACAATCTTGCCTTTTACATCATTCTCAAACCTAGATATTGGTCTTTCCCATACCTCTTTTTGCTTGTGTTTGCTTGCAGTTGCCTTCTGCTTCATTCTCAAATCCTATGCTTGCTATTCTTACTTGTCCCATGTTTCTTCGGTCATTTATTGTGTTTGATTGTTGCATTCAATCGCTTGCTCACAAATTGCCCTTATTGCTTCGCTCAACTATTATGCTTAACTCTCCCTTGCATCGATGTTTAAAATTGCGTAATCGGGTATTGAGACGTTTTTCGTTTGTGAGGCGAGGTGTAAGCCTCAAGGCGTGAGCCTCAAAATCAAAAGATTGCGTAAACACAAAATGATAAAATTTTTATATACTAATGAGCAAAAAATATAAAACATAAAAATGCACAAGTTATGAAGTGAAATCAAAATATCTCAATAATAAGACAATACAAAATATAGTTCAACTCAAATTTTATCTTTCCCAAATCACAATATTCTTTTCATTAATATATAATTCAAAAAATAAATAGCAATGAATACAACAATATGTCGGGCAGCCGGGGGTCCAAGGGGGTGTTGCTTCCTGGCGGGGTTCGACCTGGAACAAAATTTTATTGTAAGAGTAATTTTGAAGTTTTGCTTATTTTTAAAGTTTGTAAGTCGTTTGTATGGAAAGATACCGAGCGGTACGGAACATATACCTCGCAGTACCGAGCATGTATCTAGTGGTACCAAGCATTGTTGTACTGAGTGGTACCGAGCAGTACCGAGCATGTACCTAGTGATACTGAGCTATTCCAAGCAGTACCGAGCATACAGATCAATTGTGGAATCTTATTAGGTTAGGTCTTTTTTTTTTTAATTTTAAGAGGCGGATGCCTCTAAAACATGAGGCGAGGCGCGCCTCAGTGAACATGAGGAGTACGCCTCAATGCCAGCTCTCATTGTGTAGGCTTTGAAGCTTAAAAATCTGAAATTGCGCTGAGGCGCGCCTCTTATTGTGCAATTTTAAACCATGCTTTGCACTAGTGGTCGCCTTCTTGCACTTACCATCCTATCATTTGCCTTTGTTGTGGCAATTGTGCACCTACTCTCTCTAAAGCAGACACCACCACTTACTGAATGCTACCTGCTTGCACCTCCTTTTGAGCCCTAAGTTGCTCATGTGCATTGACTCTCCAAAATTTCATAACCAATTTTGAATGATAAAGTTGACTAAATTGATTTTTTTTAGTGGCTAATGGAGTTGGACCAAAAATTTAAAGATCTTGTTGGAACAATGCATGCAATGAATATCATGTGAATATGAGTTCTTTGTCCATTCCTATATTTGAATTCCATAACATTCTCCTAGTAATTGTATCATGAGTTTTGATGTCAGGCTAATGCAAACACGTTTTGTGAATGTCATTTTTTCCCTTTTTTATTAGTGTACAATTCTCCTACCACTTAAATGTTATAACACCCCACAATACCCCTTAACAGTTCTGAGAGTATTACTAACATAAACATAACTTTCTCAACAATCAATCATATAATAGTTTTGAACATTTGAAAATTTTTATAAAAGATCAAACAGTTTTCATTCATCACATCAACGAAAGCACCTAATAAATTTAAACTTCAAAAAGACATACTTACAGAACCACTAAGAAATCCAAAATAAAATTCAAAGTAATACATTACAGAATTGTCGACATACCTTAAATGTAGACACAAACACTTTAAATACAAAAAGATAACACAAAAGAACTTTCAACCTAATCAGAATGACTTTATCCTTTTCTTTACCTGTAATAACAATCAGTATGGAATAACTGGTGAACTATGATGCTCAATAAGATATACACATTAAATAACAATTACATTGCATTATAAATTACATGAGTTAAATCATCAGTTAAATCATGACAAGAAAATCTCATACAATGCAATTAGTATTAATCTTCTTCTTTCATTGTAGACTATACTGAATATCAACTTTAGACTTTTAAAATATCGGCATACTTTTATAAATATATTTAATGGAGCCAAGGTAAAACTGACATTATCGTCATTGAATTACATAGAGGTCCCTTTTGTCTCATTAAGAGTCTCTTTTGCCCCACCTGCTATACAGGTACCATATTTTATGGGTTCTTTTTGCCCCACATACAATACAAGTTTCATAGTTGGGTTTTTTTTGCCCACATGATAATATAGAAATCATATAATAAACCAGCCAATCTTTATTAATTTGATATTCAACATAATTCAACTATGATTTTGCTAAGTATAAATGCATCTATCTATTAATATTATAGCTTTTCGATAATTATAATAATTTGAATGTTATTTTTTTACTTTCCTGTTGGTTGATTTATTTATACATAATACACATGTTTATTTGTTTACTGAATGGGCATTAGAAATGTTTGCTTTTTTTTTTAAAGGTTTGTCACTTGCTTTCATTTGGGGGTGGCCTGGATATGTGTTGTGCGGTACTCTTAAGATAGCTAAGATTTCTACTGATTAAAAAAAATCTAAATAAAAAAGTCAATTATATGATATGCCTTTTTTGACAAAAATTGCATGGCTTACTCAAATAAGCTACACTTTCAAATGAAAAAAAAAAAAAAATGAAATGATCAAGCATGACCAATGTGCCTCATATAGAAATGCCTCACTTAAGGATTAGATAATAAAAAATCTGCATTCATTGAGTCAGCATATGCATACTCACGTGATTAGGCTTCTTAACTTAAAAGTGAAGTTATAAGTCCTATCTTCTAAATCAAAACATTCACCCTAATCTTTATATGCATGAAGACTAGACCTTATGATTTTAAAAGCATTTAGCTGAGTTTAGCTGGTAGTCCTTTTCAGGCAGAGTTGTAAATCTAGAGGTCAGGGGACTAATGCCTTATATGAGGTATAAGGTTGTAAGTATCTTGCAAACCGTTAGATGTAGGACACCTTAGCTCTAGGATCCGAGGCTATTATTGGCTCCAATCATGTCATAAGCTATCACCTTTCTGACTTTCTAACCCGTGTTGCTGGAATATAAATCCCAACTTTCTAAAATTAAATTATTCAACTCAAATGAAAGTCTAATTTTAAAATATAAAGCCAAGGATAGGATAGTAGGATAGTTTGAGTATCTTTGAGTTTTCTCAGAATCAAGTACTACATTTTCCTTCTTTGACTTCCATTCTTAAAATATGATATAAAGTTGATTACACCACCTTTAAAATTCTCAAAGACCAAATCTTTGAACATGTATCTCAAACTTAAAATTGAAAATATTAATCAATGTTTTGATGATTTTAAAGAAATCATTAGTTTAATAAAAAATATTCTCATGTAAGAAATATTTGAGATGTAATTAATTATAGGGGGTTTGCCCTTATAGGCATATGTAGGTATCCATACTTCATAATAAAATAAATCATATTCAACCAAATATTAAATAGGGGAAAATCTCTGTTGAAATATAAAATTATGAATTTTATTGTTGAGTCAATAGCGAAATAATATTTTCGTCCTTCGAGATTATATATTATTTTTTATGCCGTACTTGATCAAATTTCCGATGACAAATTTTCTCCTACACCATGTGATGTTTCTGATCATAAATGCCTAATAGCCAAATAGAGTGGCAAACCTGAGCATATTGCTCGTATTCTAGCCATTGCAGATGATGGAATTGGCCTAAAGTTTTGAAGATCCTCATGGAACATTACGTATTTCCAATAAATGTGAAAGGGCTTCTATGTTTATTTTTTTATATATTTTAATCCTATAATATTCTCCTTTTAATTGTTAAAGGCATATTAGAGTGAGTTTAGTTTTGCATGAAGTGGTTAACAAATCTATTGATGTAGAAATATCAAATATATTGTTGTTGAAATATTAAGTGATTGACCCTCAAAGCTCAAGTATTTTGGATTAAAATATGCTTTTTCATAGGTGTATATAGTCCAATTTTGATTCCTCTTTAGTTCACTCTCTAAAATGAGTTTGATAGTTAGAACATCTACATCAACTTTGGCTCCCTTTGTTTTACTCTGTAATATTAATTGTCTCTTGAGTTCTAGTATCAAGCTAAAAAACACCTTTATAACTTAGGATGAGGTTTCTATTGTTTGGGTGCAAGTGTTCTTACCCTTATATCATCTCTACCTTTTTGGTTGAAATAAAATTCCTAGCGTAGAATAATTATTTAGAGCTAATTCAATTCATTTCTGATGACCAGAATTCTTTTTTTTTTTTTGTCCTGGAGATATACTTTTATATTGATCCTTCAGTAAGGCATAGATCCTTACGGTGCCTTGCCATTTAGAATCTTATAATTTTTGTTTGCATCTTTTATTTTGCAGGAAATTAATTAAGTCATTTATCCAAGGCTTTCTTCCTGGTATTGCACTAAAGATTTTTCTTATCCTACTGCCAACAATATTGATGCTCATGTCCAAGTTTGAAGGATTTGTGGCGTTATCAATTCTTGAGCGAAAATCAGCATCAAAATATTATCTCTTTTTACTTGTAAATGTTTTCCTGGGAAACATAATTACTGGAACTGCTTTTCAGCAACTCAACACTTTCATTCACCAGTCGGTTAATGAGTATGATCTCTTGCCTCCTTCCTACCTAACAATAGAACACACTAGAATGACTACCAAAAAATATCTTTTCTTTCTGCTCAAACTGTTTTTATCTACTTGCAATATATATATATATATATATATATATATATATATATATATATATATATATATATATATATATATAGAGAGAGAGAGAGAGAGAGAGAGAGAGAGAGAGAGAGAGAGAGAGAGAGAGAGAGAGAGAGAGAGAGAGAGAGAGAGAGAGAGAGAGAGAGAGAGGATTTATTTTCTATAGTCTCAAACTGTTTTTTATTTTCAGTCTTCCATCTAAATTATTGGTATATAGTTCATTTTAAAAGCAATTCGGTCAGTAATTAATCATGTGCATGCCTGTCTTATCTTCAAAGCTTGAACTGACTTCAGCAATTGCACTGGAATATGCTTTCAGTTTTCTACAATAAAAAGTGTATTTGAAGCCCCGATTTATGTTTTTTTTTTTTTTGGTTTATGCCTATTAATGTTTTTATCTATGTTACCAACCCCAAATAGTTGAGATAAGGCTAATGATGATGAAGAATGCTTTTCTTTGACATTTTTAATTAATGTTTTGATTAGACATTCTTAATGAGAAAAAAAAAAACATATATTTTTGCTTTTTGGTCTCTAGTCCTAAAAGTTCCCCAATTTCTCAATGTGTTTATGATGATCTCTATGAAGTTCTAATATTTGGAAGTAGGAGTGCATTTAGGTGAAAGCTTTGATACTTAGAAATTGCAGCTGCAACTTCATATCTTTTGTATGTTAATTGCATTTCTTCAATCGATCCTAATAAATCTAAGCACCATTCCCATGGTAAAGAAATATATTTGCAACTATGATTAAAGCTTGGAGTATTGATTTTTCTAATATTTTTTTAATTCTTAAACAAGCAATTGCTGAAAATTTTGCGATTCTTTAATGTTGCTATGGTATGCGTACTACTATTGTTTTTTTCCTTGTTTATGTATATCTACCTAACATTTTGATTCTTGATTTCACACTACAGCTTTCCAAGGATCATAGGCGTAGCAATTCCAATGAAAGCGTCATTTTTCATAACTTTTGTCATGGTTGATGGCTGGGCTGGAGTTGCTGGGGAGATATTAAGATTAAAACCTTTGATAATCTATCATTTGAGAAACTTTTTTCTTGTAAAGACTGAAAAAGACAGAGAAGAAGCAATGGAGCCTGGTAGTTTTGATTTTGGATCATCTGAACCACAGCTACAGTTGTATTTCCTTCTTGGTCTCGCCTATGCTG
This sequence comes from Dendrobium officinale, assembly GCA_019514585.1. Lineage (NCBI taxonomy): Eukaryota > Viridiplantae > Streptophyta > Magnoliopsida > Asparagales > Orchidaceae > Dendrobium > Dendrobium officinale. Next base: position 46,309,689 of record CM033691.1, on the reverse strand, counting down.
TGGTTACACCGTTCTTGCTTCCCTACATATTAATATTTTTTGGGCTGGCATATCTTGTATTTCGTCATCAGGTAAGCATCTGGTATTTCAAGATAATTTTTGTTGTTTATGAAAACACTCATTCATTTCTGGTTGGTCATTTTAAATTGTCTCATCATTTGATTGTTCCCAGAAACTTGTTACCTCTATCATGTTTCATATTTGGCTCATTTCTATGACGGACATAAACTTGCACTTCTATTCTTCTTGAGTCGGGTCTTGTCTGAAAACTATTTTCTTTCTTTTGCCTAATGTTTTATAGAAAAGAGTTGTTCTATGATGTAATCACATGATTTATAGATAGATAGATAGATAGATTTTTTTTTTCTATTCTTTTTACTCTTAACTTCTTTAAATTGAAGATGGATAGATAGGAAAAAGAATCAAAATGGTCCCTTAATTTTTTATGAAGGACCAAAATGATCATCAACTATATTAAAGGACCGAAATGATCCCTTTACTCTTTATTGAAGATCAAATTGGTCCCTAACTATATTAAAGGGACTATTTTGATGCCGCTTTAAAGAGTTGAGGTACCAAAATGATCATTTAATATAATTGAGGATCATTGTGGTCCTTTCTAAAGAGTTAAAGGACCATTTTGATTATTCTCTCTCTCTCTCTCTCTCTCTCTCTCTCTCTCTCTCTATATATATATTGAATGATAGAGTCACTTAATCTCACACTTCTTTCAACATCCATCAACAAATTTAAATGATTTAGGTTTAAAATAGCCAAAAAAAAAATAACTTTAGTAATTGTTCTTTGCTCCAATGACTTGTGGTTATTTAAATCATAGATAAATAAAAATTTATGATGGATCTGTGCTCTTACAACAAATTCAAATATAGATGAAATACTTCAAATTTTTTTATTTAAGATGCATTATTTTCAAAGAAAAGGAAGATTGAGGTTAGGCCAAAGCCCTCTCAATTTGCTCAGTCTTCTCAGTCTGGGGTGTCTACATAGAAAAAGCCTAGATCCAGCAATTCTGACACCAGTGCTTCAGAATTTTATTTGTCCAGCCCTCAATCTAAGAAGACTGAGCAAACTGAGAGGGCTTTGACCTGCCCTTAATCTTCCTTTTCTGAAAGTCCCTCCTCTTTTGAGTTGCCTGTAAGTCCATCTCGATCGTTCTGGCTCTTTCCACCAAAGTAGAATAATCTTCAATTCCAAAAGGTATGAGAGGCTGCCTTATTATGTCCTTCAGTCCAGTTAGGAAGCGGTGTCACTTGTCTTCAGCATTAGGTATCAAGTGAGGGGTAAACCTGGACAACATTGTGAACTCTGTCTCATACTGAGAAATAGATTGATCTCCTTGAACTAATATGTTGAACTTATCATGCATTTGTCTCTTGACTGACATAGGTACAAACCAGTCTCTATATACTTTCATGAACTCTCCCCAGGAGACTTGACTGCTAGATCGCCCTCCAAAAGTCTCTTGCAACTGACTCTATCACCACCTTTCTGCCTCACCATCAAAGGCATAAGTAGCGAGTGTCACCCTCCTATCTTCCGGGCAAAACATGCCCTCCAAAATCTTCTCTATTCGCATCAGCCAATCTTCAGTCTTTATAGGTCCACTTGAAAATAACAGAGGCTTCATGTTCTTATCCATAGAATTATTTTCATTGTCACTGGCCTGAGTTTTAGAGTTCTTTATCATCTGAGTCATTGTTGGCATCATCTGAGCAAATAACTCCATAGTGGTACTATCATTATTCATATAAGGTTATGCTACTACTGGTAGCTCCCTCCCTTCCTAACCATCAATGCCATCAATGCCATCCTAACCATCAATGCCATCAATGACATTCTGCTTAAGATCCATATTCCTGAGATGAAACATAATAATCATAAGGCGAAAATTCATAAAATTCACGCTTCCTATACATTATAGGAATCATATAATTTTTCTATAGGCTCTTTCATTGATTAGTATTAAACCCTTCGCTCTGATATCACTCTTGTCACGACCTGGCCCGGCTAGCCCGAATTAACGGGACGGGAACAGACAGTTGTACGAAAAAACACATAAAATAATTAAAAGATAACAATTCATATCATAAAAGGTATAAACTTAAATTTCATACAAACAACTTATGAAAGAGTCACTAAATCATCAACATAAAGTTTTCCAATAATATCTTCAAAACACAACCACGAAAAATATATACATGAATATAAACATAAATTCTAATAAACTCCTCATTATAAACCACTGACTCATACACATAAAAGAAAATATAAAACCTTTCTTCCTAAGGTCCTTTACGACGATAGGTGTACTGTCGTTTTGTTGCAATCACTTCTTAACACTATCTCTCAAAAAACATTTCCAATAGTAGGATAAACTAATGCTTAACAGGTGATAAACATTTTTCTTAAATTCATTAACTATTTTTAAACATGCATTAAGCAGAAATTGAAACAATAAAATATCATAATAAATATTTGTAGGCATAAATTATAAGATATTTCCATAATTATTTTTGAAACATTTTCCCTTAATTTTTTTCTTTCTTTTTCATAAACTTTTCTTTCTTTAAATCATTCCATTGAATGCATAAATTACATAATCATAATATATAATAAGCACCCGTCCCAGAAGTACCAGAGTTTTGTAATGATCAGGTACACAGTCATTGACCATTCCTTTATCATTTGTCTATGAAGAACCCTATTATCATTTGGCTCCGTAGAATCTCTTTATCATTTGGCTCCGTAGAACCCCATTACCATTTGGTACTCCGGGTCATCATGCACATGTGATGCGACCAAAAAATATAGGGGACCCTATATTTTTTGGTCACAAAAGAAGAGCCCTAAACTTGACAAAAAGAAGAGATTACTTAGAAATTTTAGAACAAATTCTTACATTTTAAATAAAAGTAAGAAGAAGAAATTAAAAGACTACAAATGATGATTTAACAAACTTCGCAATTAAAAGTCACCCTAAAGTTGCTGCACTTGGAAGAAAGATACAGGTGGAGTGGCACTTGCGGAGAGACGAAGAGATTAGAAGCCAAGAAGAAGGATGGAAAGAGCCCGCAGGATTTTCGGAGGGGATGAGAAAGAAGACGGACAAAGCTCGCAAGCTTTTCCAATAACCCGCAGGTTACATTCCAAAAATCACATAACATTCACTCACTTTCAAACATTACAAGTCCCCACATATATATAGGTATGAAAGGGAATATTAAAAGACACATAACATTAATTTTCATAGGAATTCTAAACATCACATAGCATTAAAACACCTAATTGCTTTTCATGGAAAAACACAACCCAAGCCAAGGAACCGAAGGGGCAACCACGGGAACCAAGGAAAACCGCCCGGAACCAAGGAGTTACGGTCACGGGAAAGAGCCCAGGCACGGAAAAACCAGCAGCCGACCGGAATCCAAGGGGGCAAAGTCACTAAAAGCCATGGTGGAATTCAAGGAGCCACACATGGGAAAATAAAACATTAATCTTGGAATTCCAAAAGCCTTTTTGGAACCCAAGAGACACCATAACTTAAAACATTAAAAACTATAATAAAAGTGCATTAAATAAAAGATAAATATGAACTAAAACTTAGCTAATAATGAGCTAACCTCTAGTCCAATAAATGAACTAAAAATCAGCTCATAAATGAGCTAAATTCCAGCTCAAAATTCTTTGAGCTTGAAGACTCGGGAGGGGCCAAAATTGATTTATTTTGGACATGAGTTGACCCCCCCTTTGTCTACATCAGATTCTCCCCTTCTTGAAGAACTCATCTCCCGATGAGTTAGCTTTGGTTTTTTTCGAGGAGGTGAAGACGGTGCATCCAATTCATTGATCAAATCTTCATACTTCTGCATGATCTCATCTCGTTCTTTCAAAAATCGATCTTGTAAACGCTGCTTTTTCTTAAAGTACCTTTCTGTATGTATGTGCATCCATGATTGAAGCTTGTACAGTTCATATTCCAGAGGATGTGTTGACTTTGATGGAATCCACCTATCCATAGAATCTTCAATTTCTTCAGGTTTGCTTTCTTCTGTCTTTTTGTCTTTTTTCATTTTTTTGATGACTCAAACAAGACTAAAAAAAAGACTCAAAGAAAGATTCAAAAGACTCAACCTAAACTTAAACTCACAATATGACTCACGACAAGACTTATAAGACTCACAAAATTCTCGACAAGACTTACAAGACTCACAACTTGACAAACAAAATCAAAACTTTAAAACAAAACTTGACAAACTCACAAACCTAGGACTTCCTAACTTGCTCTGATACCAAATTGGTGGGTGCAAGAAATTATTTGAGCATATTTGCTATTGACCCGCGGGTTGTTGGAAAAGCTTGCGAGCTTGTTCCATCCTTCTTTCTCATCCCCTCCGGAAATCATGCGGGCTCTTTCCACCCTTCTTCTTGGCTTCTAACCTCTTTCGTCTCTCCGCAAGTGTCACTCCACCTGTATCCTTCTTCTCAAAGTAAAGCAACTTTAGGGTGTCGTATATTGGTTGATTTGAAGCAACTGTTAAGGAGTTTGGATAATCTTGCAGTGGTGGACCATCAGCTTGCTAGTTCTATGCACTTTTCTTATTTAACCTACAATTCGATGCATGTGAGGAATCCGCTCAGACGGTTGTCTGAGGATAGCGTCTTTTAATTTTCTTTATTTCCTTAAAATCTCTTAGTGTTCCTTATTGTTTTTTGAAGTTTTAGTTGTCTGCTTTTATTTTAATAAAGTTTGGTTTAAGTTCTACCAATTTTGTCAGTTTTTTTCTTCTTGTGTGTCTACATCAAACTTGGAGCATATTTGCTATTGACCTGCGGGTTGTAATGCTTATATACATTAAGGAGACTAAAATTATTCATAAAATTATATGCTCTTCAATGTTTTTCGGGTAATAAATTTTGTATCACTTATGCCTTCAATTTTGTTTAACAACTTTAACATTTCTAATATCATGCTATAAATATAAACAATATTGAAAAACTAAAGCAAAATAAAGGAATCATAAACATTAACATGTGAAATTTTGAAAGTCTAAAATTAACTTAATTAAATTTCATGAACTTAATTTAAATGCAACCACCTACCTCGCAAGTATCGAACAACAATCACTATGATGCACGTCGTCGCTTAGACACGTGTCGTCTCCTTAATCCACACCTAAGGATAATTACGAGTTTTGTAATGATCAGGTACACAGTCATTGGCCATTCCTTTATCATTTAGCTCTGAAGAACCCCATTATCATTTGGCTCCGTAGAATCTCTTTATCATTTAGCTCCGTGGAACCCCATTATCATTTGGTACTCCGGATCATCATGCACATGCAAATTTATAATGCTTATATACATTAAGGAGACAAATTATTCATAAAATTATATATTTTTCAATATTTTTTCGGGTAATAAATTTAGTATCACTTATGCCTTAAGTATTGTTTAACAACTTTAACATTTCTAATATCATGTCATAAATATAAACAATATTGAAAAACTAAAGAAAAATAAAGGATTCATAAACATTAGCATGTGAAATTTTGAAAGTGCAAAATTAACTTAATTAAATTTCACGAACTTTATTTAAATACAACCACCTACCTCACAAGTATCGAATAACAATCACTATGATGCACGTCGTCGCTTAGACACGTGTCCTCTCCTTAATCCACACCTAAGGATAATTACAAATATACTAAGTATAAATCATAGATATTTTCAATAATTAAGATAATTAAAATTATATTTTCAGATTTATTAAAAATCTAATTTTTAGGAAATCTTAAATCATCAATTTCATTGTATCATCAAGCTAAACATTCTTCTAAACCTAATTAATAATTAGGTTAATTAATTTTTGAATTTATTTAATTAGAAAATTATGAAAAATATAATTTCTTAAGAAAATTAAAAATTTTAATTTAGAAACATTCATAATACCCATAGAAATCGTTTTTGTAAAAGCACCTTAAGAAATTAAAGTTTTATGTAAAAACCCTTATTTTCAAATCTCAAAATGATTTGAGAAAAATTTTGTTTCTACCGTTAAAACACCTCCCTAAACCTTCTCTATTAATTTCGTAAATAAGTTTTTGATGAAAAATGCATTTTCGAAAAAATCCTAAATCTTTCCTTTTCAAAAATTTTGAAAATGAGATGGTTTTGCTTCAAATAAAACATACCCTCTTCTTCCCCTTAGTCTGCTCTACGATTTCCTCAAATTTTCTCGCCGGAAAATCATCGCCGGAGCCGCCGTCGCCCTTGCCTCGTGCGCCGGAGCCGCTCCCTTCTTCGTGACTTTGGCCGAAAGAAATATGAGGGAAGGCGGTTTGATTTTGCTTATTTAGGGAGATAAGTATTGCCAAAAGACCGCTATGACCTCACTTAAAACATTTCGGCTTTAAAAACGATTAGGGGTAGTTTGGGTATTTTTAAACTTCTAAAAATTTTATCTCCAAAATTTAGCAAAATTAACTATAAATTTATATACCAAATCGTTTAGAGTTTTGCGTAAAATTTTATAAAATTATTTTCGTAGAATCCGTTAACTTTAAATTTTCACTCAAATTTTGTCGCGTCGTATCGAAATGCGTGTGATGCATACGATCATCGATTTTGGGTTTTACAATTCTCTCATCCTAATAAAAATTTCGTCCTCGAAATTTAAAAGTAATTCCATAAATTATAGTCATACCTTAGCCAAATAAATGAGGGTGGTTCTCCTTCATTTTTGACTCCTCCCAAGTTGCATCGTTTTTTGAACCATGTCTCCATAACACCTTAACATAAGGGATTTCTCTATTTCTCAACTGTTTAGCATCATAATCAATGATTCTTTCAAGTTCTTTCATAAAAGTCAAGTCTGGTTGAGTATCCACCACTTCAGTACTAATCTTTTGGACTTCATCTGAAATATACTTCCTTAAATAATTAATATGAAACACATTATGTATCCACTCATGTGTGCTGGTAGAATCAACCTATAGGCCATTTTTCTAATTCTTTCAAAAATTTCAAAAAAACCTACATATCTTGGGCTCAACTTTCCAATTCTTTCTGAAATTTCGTGAGGAGCTTGATGACATGGATTGATTATCTTGCCATTTCGTAATGAGCTTGATCTACTCCTGATGACAGTACACCCTTATTTGAGTTTGATGCAATCTTAGGCATGGATTGATTATCTTGCCATTTGGTGACTATAGATTGTAATAAAAAGGAGGTTAAGTTTTATATGTTATGAGAGAAAATTTAAATGTCATGGAGATAAAAGGGTAACAACCGTGATGGTATCATCTCTGAAGGCTTTTCAAATGTTAAAGAAAGGATATGAAGGCTTTTTGGCCTATGTTAAAGAGCAAAGAAAGATGAGATAGAGTTAAAAGACATTTCGATTGTACAAGAATTTCCATAAGTATTTTTTGATGATTTATTTGGCTTACCTCTAAGTAGGGAAATAAATTTCTCTATTGAGTTGGTGGCAGGAGCTGAACCTGTAGCTAAAGCTCCTTAAAGAATGACAATAAAAGAACTTGAGGAGTTGAAGGAACAACTACAAGAGTTGTTTGAGAAGAGATTCATCAGGCCTAATACATCCCCTTGGGGTGCTTCTATTTTTTTGTGAAAAAGAAGGATGGAAGCTTAAGACTCTGTATAGATTATAGAGAGTTGAACAAGTTGACAGTGAATAATAAGTATCCTCTCCCAAGAATAGATGATTTGTTTGATCAGTTGAAAGGCGTTTTAGTGTTTTCAAAGATTGATTTGAGGTCAGGGTATCATCAGCTCAAGATTAAAGAGGAAGACATTGCAAAGACAGCCTTCAGTACCAGATATGTGCATTATAAGTTTGTAGTGATGCCTTTTGGTTTGACAAATATTCCTGCAATGTTTATGGATCTCATGAATAGAATTTTTAAGCCATTTTTAGATCTATTCGTGATTGTATTCATAAATGATATATTTATATATTCCCCAAATGAAGAACTTCATGCAAATCATTTAAGGCAATATTGCAAATCTTGAAAGGGAATGAATTGTATGCCAAGCTATCTAAATGTGAGTTTTGGTTAAGAAATGTGGAATTTATGGGGTATGTAATCACTAATGGAAAGATATCTGTGGATCAACATAAGGTGCAAGCAATAGCAGATTGAGCAAGACCATCTACAGTGATTGAGGTTAGAAGCTTTGTAGGATTGACAAAATACTACAGAAGGTTTGTTGAGGGGTTTTCACAAATAGGTATGTCACAATTTAGATTGACTCAGAAAGCAGTGAAGTTTGAATGGACAGCTCAGTATGAATAAGCTTTTTAAAGGTTAAAATAATGTTTGATAACTACTCCAGTACTGACTATTTTTTCAGGATTAGATTTATTTTAGCTTTATAATGATGCAGAATAGAAGAGTCATTGCTTATGCTTCTAGGCAATTGAAAAATCATGAAAGGAATTATCCAACCCTTGATCTGGAATTAGCTACAGTAATTTTTGCCTTAAAGATCTGGAGGCATTACTTGTATGGGATAAGGTGTGAAGTTTTCACTGACCCACCAGAGTTTGAAGTATATTTTCACACAGAAAGAACTGAATCTAAGACAAAGAAGATGGCTATAACTCATTAAGGATTATGAGTTGAATATTCAATATCATCGGGGTAAAGCAAATGTGGTTGTAGATGCTTTGAGCATAAAGAATTTTGGTAGTGCAAATTGGGTGATTACTAGCAGCAAGAATTGATTAAGGAATTGGCGAAGTTAGAAATTTTAGTGGTTTAGCCCAATAATGCAGAAATTGTATTGTTGAATCAAACTATTATCCAATCAACTTTTTTAGAAAGGGTTCGAGAAGCTTTGTCACAGGATGCAGATTTTATTAAGATACTGAATATGGTTAGTGTGGGACACATTGAAGATTTTGAGCTTGATGCTAAAGGACTACTACGTTATAGAGGCATATTATGTATTCCAAATATTGGTGACTTAAGGAAAGAAATTCTTTAGGAAGCTCATTATTCAAGTTACACCATACATCCAGACAGTAACAAAATGTATCAGGACTTAAATGATGAAGTGTTTTGTGGTTAGGAATGAAGAGAAGTGTGACAGATATTGTATCAAAGTGTACTTCATGTCAGATGGTGAAAGTGGAACATCAGAAACCAGGAGGATTTCTACAGCCTTTACCTATACCTGAGTGGTAATAGGAAGATATTGCTATGGGATTTTGTGGTTGGTCTATCTAGATCCAGAAGAGGATGTGATGTTTTATGGGTGATAATTGATAGGTTAACTAAGTCTGTACACTTTTTACCTATCAAACAATCTGATCTAGTTGAAATTGGCAAGCCTGTATATTAGCGAGATTGTCAGATTGCATGGGGTATCAAAGTCTATAGTATCAGATCAGGATGGAAGATTCACCTCCAGATTGTGAAAAAAGGTTTTAAGAAGCTATGGGTACTAGACTTGCTTTAAGTACAACTTTCCATCCTCAAACAGATGGGCAGGCAGAAAGAATCATCCATACTTTAGAAGATTTGCTCAGGTTATGTGTTTTGGATTTTGGTGGTAAGTGGGAGACATATATATACACTGATTGAGTTTACCTACAACAATAGTTTTCAAGTAAGTATTGGTATGGCTCCTTATGAGGTTTTGTATAGGAGGTGTAGAACACCTCTAAGTTGGGCTAAGATAGAGGAAAAGAAGATTATTGGTACTGATTTGGTAGATGATGCTACAGAAAAGATAAGGATGATTTGTGACAGATTGAGGGAAGTACAAGATAGACAGAAGAAATATTATGATGCCAAACACCAACCAGTTGAATTTGAGGTGGGAATGTTTGTTTTCCTTAAGGTCAGTCCGATGAAGGGAGTGAAGAGGTTTGGTAAAGCAGGAAAGTTGAGCCCAAGATATATAGGTCCTTTTGAATTTTCAGAAAGAATTGAAAATTGAGGGAAGTACAGGAAAGTTGAGCCCAAGATTGAGGGAAGTACAAGATAGACAGAAGAAATATTATGATGCCAAACACCGACCTGTTGAATTTGAGGTGGGAGTGTTTGTTTTCCTTTAGGTCAGTTCGATGAAGGGAGTGAAGCGGTTTGGTAAAAGAGGAAAGTTGAGCCCAAGATATATAAGTCCTTTTGAATTTTCAGAAAGAATTGAAAAAGTGGCATATAGGTTGATTCTACTAGCACACATGAGTGGAGCACATAAATGTTGTTTTATATTTTTTCTTTAAGAAAGTATATTTCAGATGAAGCCCAAAAGATTAGTATTGAAGTGGTGGATATTCAAACAAACTTGACTTTTGTGGAAGAACTTAAAAAAAAAAATCATTGATTATGATGTTAAACAGTAGAGAAATAAAAAAATCCCTTGTTTTATGGAGACATGGTTCAGAAAAAGATGCAATTTGGGAGGAGTCAGAAATGAGTGAGAACCACCCTCATTTATTTGGCCAAGGTATGACTTTAATTTATGGAATTGCTTTTAAATTTCGAGAACAAAATTTTTATTAGGAGGAGAAAATTATAAAACCCAAAATCGACGATTGTAGGCGTCACACGCATTTCAATGCGTTGCGACAAAATTTAAGTGAAAATTTAAAGTTAACAGATTTTGACGAAAATAATTTTATAAAATTCTACGCAAAATTTTGTACGATTTGATATGTAAAACATATATTTTATTTTGCTAAATTTTGGAGATAAAATTTTTAGAAGTCTAAAAATACCCAAACTACCTCTAATTATTTTTAAAGCCGAAATGTTTTAAGTGAGGGCATAGCGGTCTTTTGACAATACCTATCTTCCTAAATAAGGAAAATCGAACCCCCTTCCCTCATATTTCTTTCGGCCAAAGTCACGAAGAAGGGAGCGGATGGACGGGTGAGGCGTATGCGACAAGGGCTCTGGCAGCTCCGGCGATTATTTTATGGCTAGAAAATTTGAGGAAATCATAGAGGAGACTAAGGGGAAGAAGAATGTATGTTTTATTTGAAGCAAAACCCTCTCATTTTTAAGATTTTTGGAAAGGAAAAATTTAAGTTTTTTCCAAAAATGCGTTTTTCTTCCAAAACTTATTTACAAAATCAATAAGAAAGGTTTAGAGGTGTTTTAACGATAGAAATGAAAATTTTCTCAAATTATTTTGAGATTTGAAAATAAGGGTTTTTACATAAACTTTTAATTTATTAAGGTGCTTTTACAAAAACGATTTATATGGGTATTATGAATGTTTCTAAATAAAAAATTTGAATTTTCTTAAGAAGTTGTATTTTTCATAAAATAAATTTAAAAATTAATTAACCTAATTATTAATTAGGTTTAGGAGAATGTTTAGCTTGATGATATGATGAAATTGATGATTTAGGGATTCTTAAAAATTGGATTTTTAATAAATCCGAAAATAGAATTTTAATTATCTTAATTATTGAAAATATCTATGATTTATGCTTAGTCTATTTGTAATTATCCTTAGGTGTGGATTAAGGAGACGACAAGTGTCTAAGCGACATCGTGAATCGTAGTGGTTATTTGATACTTACGAGGTAGGTGGTTACATTTAAATTAAGTCGATAAAATTTAATTAAGTTAATTTTGCACTTTCAAAATTTCATATGCTAATGTTTATGAATTCTTTATTTTGCTTTAGTTTTTCATTAATTGTTTATATTTATAACATGATATTAGAATGTTAAATATTTTAAACAAAACTTAAGGCATAAATGATACCATATTTATTACTCGAAAAATATTGAAGAACATATAATTTTATGAATAATTTTTGTTTCCTTAATGTATATAAATATTATGAATTTGCATGTGCATGATGATCCAGAGTACCAAATGATAATGAGGTTCTATGGAGCCAAATGGTAAAAGGTTCTACGAAGCCAAATGATAATGGGGTTCTTCGGAGTCAAATGGATCAATAAATGACCAATGATTGTGTACCTGATCAGTAAAAAACTCTGGTACTTCCGAGACGGGTGCTTATTATATATTATGATTATGTAATTTATACATTTAATGGAAGGATTTAAAGAAAGAAAAGTTTATGAAAAAAAAGGAAAAAAGATTAAGGGAAAATGTTTCAAGAAATAATTATGGAAATATATGTTAATTTATGCCTACAAATATTTATTATGATATTTTATTGTTTCAATTTCTATTTAATGACATGTTTAAAAATAGTTCTTGAATTTAAGTTAAATGTTTATCACCTGTTGAGCGTTGACTTATCCTACGATTGAAAATGTTTTTCAGGAAATAGTGTTAAGAAGTGATGACAATGAGACGACAGTACACCTACCTTCGTAGAGGATCTCAGGAAGAAAGGTTTTATATTTTCTGTTATGTGTAGGAGTCAGTGGTTTATAATGAGGAGTCTATTGGAGTTTATGTTTATATTTATGCTATGTTTTTAGTAGTTGTGTTTTGAAGATATTATTAGAACCATTATGTTGATGGTTTAGTGGCTATTTCATAAGTTGTTTGGATGACATTTAAGTTTATGCCTTTTATGATATAAACTGTTATCTTTTAATTATTTTATATGTTTTTCCGTACGACTGTCTGTTCCCGTCCTATTAATTCGGGCTAGTCGGGCCGGGTCGTGACATTTAGTAGTGAATCTTTATGATAATAGACCTTTATGATCTAATATGAACATATAAAATCAAATACTCAGGTCGGCACCACGACTGTGTATTTGTTCAGTAGTTCATATCGTATCAACTCTCTATTCAAAGAGATGGATTAGATTTGAACTTAAGTTTATTTATTTATTTTTTTAACCCTCATATCATCCTCATATGTCACATGTGTACATACATCACGCTCGTCGGGGCCTATGCAGGTATTTCGTTTCCTTCAGATATCATATATATTTCCATGCGTTTCACATGATATATTTGCAAGATGACTATTGCATTTGGTATGATGTACATGTTATACATATATCATACTTGTATGCTTTTAGTAATAGTTGATAAAATTTTCAATTTTCAATATCTAATTCTACTGCTATACACTGGGCACTAAGTGACTATTCTAACAACTAGCCTTAATCGAAAGTTCTCTCTCGTTATCAGGAAGAATAATTAACTATAGGGGCTTGTGCCTATAGGAAACCTGAACTCATATCATAAAATCCTCACAAAAATGAGGGTGAAATCTCTGGGTAGTATCTTATCTAAATCCCAATATGCTTTTTTGAAAATTTATCTTGGAACTTGAACTCGTTAAAGCCCTCCTCACCGACATAAGAAAGGAAAGCGCCACGGAGAGGCCGGGGCACAAATTTATGGAGCCCATAGTATGATTCAACGTTAAAGTATAATATAATTAATTTAACTTTGTTTTATTGGATATGGTTGCATATGGTTAGTTATTATCTAGTCTTTGGAGTAACTTATGTCAAATTAGTCCACACGGAGATTTGAATTTATAGCATATTTTTCTTATTGAATAAATTGCTTAGTTTTCATTATATAGGTCAATTATTATTTTTTTTAAATTATTATATATATTTTTTGTACTTTGAGCCCCCTCTGTCAAATAAGTGTACAAGGAATCATGAATGAATTACGTTTTTTTTTACCTTTTTCTAAATTTGTTAATTCACTCAAAATTTTCCTAGAATTTCTTGATCATGCGTGTTACCTGTATATATTTTACTGTGTTTTTTACTTCTTAGCTCTCACAAATTCTGGTGTCCGAACTCAGTTTAATACTTTGCTTCTCATACTTTTGTAGCAATATTGTGATTCATAAAATGGGCTAACAATACTGTTTAAATTAATTGCTTCTCTCCAGGATTGCATTAGCGATTAAATGTTTTTCACTTATGTTTGTTTACTAATCATAATAATATCTATATTCCACTATGTTTGTGTATTAACATTTTTAATGTATTGTTTAGGTCATAAATGTGTATAATCAAGAATATGAGAGCGCAGCAGCATTCTGGCCGGATGTCCATGGTCGCATAATCTGTGCACTGATCATATCACAAGTTCTTCTTTTAGGTCTGCTAAGCACCAAAGAAGCTGCGAATTCAACTCCTTTTCTCATTGCTCTTCCTATATTGACAATATGGTTTAATAAATTCTGTAAGAGCCGCTATGAGTCAGCTTTCAAGAAGTACCCACTACAGGTAATTATACTGTGATCTTTAATTTTATTATTATTATTATTATTATTATTATTATTATTTTTTTTTTTTTTTGCTGTGATCTTTAATTTAAATTGACTGCATGGATGATAAATAAGTATAACAGAAAATTTAGTTTATTGATTTGCTCTTTCTATTATTGATGATTAAGCATAGAATTAGAGTACTTGTACCTATTGGAGAATGGTATCAACGAGATGTGCATTAACATAGATATTTATTACTGTATCAATTATTATCAACGTGATGTGCATTAAAATAGATATTTATTATAGTATCAATTATTATCTATAAATTATGGTTAGAAATAGGGATAATCAATTAGTATAATTGTATCAATTATTATCTATAAAGTAAGTCCCGTTGGGTTGGAGATATGCTGACAAGCCGGCATATTGATACGTAATAAGCAAACTATTCGGAATGCTAATACCTTTAAATACTAAATAAATGTGAAGATTATCACGTATGATGCATCGACATTTCTCCTCAAAGAAGCGTGCAGTGTACGACACGACACGAGTCCAAAACTCCTCCGACATGTGTCGGACACGCCGAGAACGTCCCAGTTTAAAAAAAAATATTAAATACAAATTGGACACGCGTGTCTTAAATATTTTATGAATTTTCTTAAATATAATTTCTTGTATTTATTTTTTTTACTTATTTAAAATATAAAAAACTAAATTTCTTATTTCCTATCCACAACGCCAAATCAATCGTCCGCACTTGATATCCCATTTATCAAATATTCTCATTTTCATTTCTCTTTGGCAGATTACGACTTTGATTTCACAACAATGTCCGATGTCATCTCAACATCGAAATATGACATCGTTACAACATCACCATTTCAAAACAATCTCTATATCAAAGTATGACATTGTCTTGATATTGATGCTCGACGCTAGCAATTTCTACACCCACAACTTGACATCTCATCTTTGTATGACACTTTCTCAACATCGGTGACCAATGCTATCTCAACATCAACGATAAACACCCTCTTAACATTGATGTCCGATATTTACTGCATAACATCGATGCCTGACTCTCGGCAGCATTGTCGTCTCCTCTCTCGATAAATGATAAACGATATCGACACCCGACTCTCAACATCCTAATATTAATCATTTAAATCACAAATTATAGTTAAATGACTTATCATTTCTAAATTATTTTTAATATTATACTCATTTAATTTTTATACACTATTTTTAAAATATAAAAACTATAATGTCATTTCCAACCTGTGTCCATGTACTATATTTTCGATAATTGACGTGCTCGTATTCGTGTCTGTGCCGTGTTGTCGTGTCCGTGTCTGTGCATCATAGATTATCACCTACCACAATCTTATCCCTCAGTAATCGATAATACATAATTTCAGGCGGTTGCATTGGTGCTTTCAGTAAGTATAGCGAAGCCCATGATTTATACCACCGTAAGTATGCAGAAAGCTTCGTTGTTCCATCCCCTTGTTGCCACACGTGTCAGGTACGCTCGCCAATTATTCCACAACTCAATGTATCCTTTGTGGTAGGTTAGCTAATCCACCTCCGCTCTCCCTTAACCGTCCACACGATGAAATCCTCACTCCGTCAGTTCAATGGTACAAGGCTAAACATCCCCGAATTGCTGCATCATCCTATCTGACAAATGCAATTCCACATGATTCTAGCTAATGAGGGGGACACGAGCAGTCACAGAAATCTTGTCCTCATGACAGATTAGAGGCATCCAAACCATAATTGTCTCAGTTTATGACATAAATATCACCATTGGTATTGCGGTAAATGGTGGGTTTTATCCTCTCACTTTCGTTGTAGTTGAGTCTGAATCAATTGAATCTTGGAGTTGTTCTGGCAGATTGGAACAATAGTATAGTAAGTACGATTAGAATTTTTTTTTAAATTTAAATATTTTTTTATTTTAATAATAATCATAATCATATTCATAATCATAATCAGAGATGCGTCGTCATATCACTTGGGTGAATTTTTTTATTTTCTTCACACGAAGACCGCGATCAATATGGGTGTCTATTTAAGTTGTTTTGTCACTTTTTGTTTCATGAATGAATGACGTTTGAGTGAATTCAAATTTTGGTTCATGCATTATAGGTAGCATTTGCACAGTGTTGCATCTTTCACTCTTTCTCTTGGTCGTGTTTGATTGACTTGACCCTTGTTATAGTCATCGAGGTCAGCAATTTGAGTTTATGGTTTTGCATTACAAAAAAGTTTTGCAATTCAATTGCAGGATGACATGTATTAGTCTCCTCATAGATTATATATTGACAAGATGCCTCATGCATTGGGTGTTCATTATATAAACGTTGCCTTGATAAATAGAGTATATTTGAACTCACCAAATATAAGCTTTTAAAACTCAATTACAAGTAGCATGAATGCTGTGAGAGTGGGCCAGGAGCAATGGTTAGTTTGCCTTATTTTTCATTTTGAGTTCATTGGTTTGAATCACAAAAAAATAGCCTATTTGCAATTCATTGATAAAACCACATACATGTCTAAAAGACTTTAAATTTACATGAAGCCTCATTTTAACAAGGAATATGAGAGATTTTGTTTAGTTTCTCATTTTGCAGTTCATAAATTTGCTGGTATAAAAATATTTAGTTGGCCGCAGGTGTATTTAGTCAAACTTTAATCCCCTTTCTTCTCGTGCTCTTCAACATACCTGGTATTATGAGTAGATTCTATTTATAAAGCTTGATTTTGATTATTCGTATTGATCAAGATTGTACTATTGTCAAACTTCTCAAGTTGAATTCGCAACGGCTGAAATAAAACTCAAACCGTTAATTTTCTTTTAAGTTTCACAAAATTGCTTGCTATTCAGCATATCGAACTGGCTAACATAAGAGTGATTCCAAACCTATAAAATTAATCAAGTTTTTGTTCTATTGACGCATCTTGTTTTTTCTTATCACAAACAGGAAGCCATGATGAAGGATACCCTGGAACGTATCAAAGAGCCAAATCTGGACTTGAAAAACTTCCTTCTAAGTGCTTATATCCACCCAGTATTCAAGGAGATGGATGAAGATGACAGCGTTTCTTGCTTTGACAAGGATGGAGAGTTTGAGAATGTTCTGGTACCTACCAAGAGGTCTTCTCGCAGAAACACACCAGTGCCCAGCAAATACAATGACTCAGCTTCACCCTCTCTTTCTGATATTGGTAGAGAACAGCAGTTGTGAAATTTGCTAATCTTTGTATAGTTGTGGTGTGTTCACATGTACAGTAGGCCTACTTACAAGATTGCTTCATGTGTGATGTCTGGTAAGTTTGCTATCCCTTCTTCATTTTATGTTTTTATGTTCTCACTGCTGAGTTTTCGATATGGAAGAATCATGAACCTTGTTCACCTAAAGAATTGAGTATGGTGCGCTGACTAAGGTTTCGTTTGAGACGGCTTTCTTACTACTTCTTAAAGCAGCTTTTTAGTACAAAAGTTTAAATTTTTGTACTAAAAAAACTGCTGCTTCGGGAAGCAGTAAGAAAGCCGTCCCAAACGAAGCCTTAGTAATTTTTTTGAACTGAAATTGCAGGAATTCTTCATAGAATTTTAAAAGGCACTTTTTACTAAAGTTGACGTGGAAATGTTTTTCATCAAGATTTTGAATTTTAATATGGTGTCTTTTTCACTGATCGAGAGTTGTTGTTAGGTACTAGTAAAAAAGATGACCAGGGGACAAATCTTAGCAAATCTCAATTTTTGGAAAAATTTTCTCTTTTGATGGCATAAATCTTGATATGAAATAAATGCACATTATTTTGGTTTATTTAAATTGTATGGAATTAGCAGCAGCAGTTCTTCATTTACTTCACTTAGGCCCAACTTTCAGTTCATTTTCTACTCAAAATTCTTGTAAAAGAAGCAAATTGCATACATCAACCCAGTCATGATGTGGAGTCTGATTTCTCTCGGTATATTTTGAATTAAATCCTTTAAAATCTGAAAATCATTCACACAAAATCTGGTTCTTAGATTTTTGATTAAATTTAAGCAAGTTCATATATAAGGCAAAATTTTTATTGTAGTATCTTTGAAATTAATGAAACTATCTTTCTATATGATTGTAAATTTAGGCGAATAGTGTAGGACCATGCAAGTACTTGTCCTTATTTTCTGGTGTTTTTTTTTTTGTTTTTTACAAATTGTTTTTTCTAATTCTTGCAGTTGTCAATGTTCTTATTCGAGTGCTTTCCTAATAGTTGATATCAAAAATTGGGGCTGTGGTGTTCTCAATAAAAATGGAAACAATAGCCTTTAGGGATAGGATAGTGAGGATTGATAAGATGTATGATATGGATTTCAAGTATCTAATGATTCACATTGAGGGTTACATGTATTAGAATTAGTAAAAACTCTCTCTCTCTCTCTCTCTCTCTCTCTCTCTCTCTAAAAAAAATGAAGCCTATAATTATGACCCTAGAAGATTGAGTTTCCTGGACAAACAAAATTTGAGGGTTCTACTCTCTGTTAGTGATGAAGACTGTATCCTTCAATATATTGGATGAGAAGATCACGGGTGCAACTGTTGACTTCTTTCTGCAAAACAAAGTTTATAATCTTGGTTGATCCATTTTAAATTCGAGTGTGACTCATGCTAAGTTAATCCTTATTCAAAACTAAATTTAGTTTAAAACAAATTGGGTCGAGTTAAATCAAAATAAGCCAAACTTAGTTCAGTAGAACGAAGTATACTACAAAGCAATAATGTTAGACATCTATTAGTAGTGCAGAAGTTCTTCAATCTGAGAATTACGAATAGTGCTATCAAAATAGAGCATATCAATGAATTCAATCTGATTAGAATTCACCTTAGCTTGGTTGATTTGAACTTCATCAATGAAATTTGTGTAATCTTGGCACTTGTGCTTGATGTTCTGTTAGACTGGTTCCTAGTGGACCGGTCCAACCTGCCCCTTGCCAAGGGCCCGCTTAAGTGTATAGGAGGCGAGCGGCAAGAGAGTGGGAGAGGGAGATGGGGCCCACTAATTCAAATTTAAATGTTTTGGAGCCAAAGGAGGCGGCGGCAAGGGCTGATTTGTCATTTGGCTTAAATGATTAATTGCATGCTTTAAGTAAGGGGGGAAAATTAGGGTTAGGGTTATGTTTGGTTTGTGGCTGATTTTGAGAGACCGTCTTGGTGTCTTGGGATCTAGATTTGTCTAGAGGTTGGGAGAGATTAATCCTCCTCTTGAATTTGATGATCACATGTTAGTTGTTTTTCTCAATAAAAATTGTTGTTTTCCTCTGATTTTTCTCAAACTTGTAGAGTTTTTCTCGCTGTTTTTTTTTGTCTCTCTTGTTTGGGTTCACTTGTGATTTTCAAGTATTTCCTAACGTGTTTATCACTTCCAAAGAGTTGTAGAATTTTGATGTCAAGTAGTAATTCATTCAACTATATAAATCTAAAACTTAATGGTGTATATGACTTGAGAAGATATGATAATTAGTTAAGGATCTTTTATTGCTCTGAATTTTGAAAGTAGAGACAGTAATGTAAGGAAATATAATAATGGGGCTAGATCCAAAAATCTTTGCGAATGATCCAATCTAAAGTTCATAATAATAATGTGCTCTAATGATGTGGCAAGATTTATCCATGTAAAAGGAGTTTGTCTACAAGCGAATGGTGTAAAGAGTTCAAATTAGTTGTGTGAATTTGTGAATGTTGCAAGTGAAGAAATCTGTGGTGTATTGGTCTGTAGTGTGAATAGTCTTATGAAGTCTTGTATTGTGGATTGAGGTGTGTTGTTTCATTTTACATAAAAAAGTTAGAACTATTTTGTAGGAGATTGAGAAAAGGTTATGAAAGCTTCACAATGTGGAAGACATTCCTAGCTTGAAGTGGAACCTGATCTAGATTGAGGTGTTTGGTGAAGTAAACTTCTTCCTTTTTATTAATACTTAAAAGGTGACCAAGGGTGTTATATCGATCTTATGGAAGTGATGATGACATTTTACATTTGGGACGATTTTCTTACTGCTTCTTAAAGCAGTTTTCTAATACGAAAATTTTTACTTTAACAAGAGGTAAGAAAGTCAGCTCAAACGAAGCCTAAATTTAGTGAGAGAAGAAAATCTTAATGAGATAAAAGTGGTAAAAATTTTGTGGGAAAATAATTTTTATCCTTTTACTCATCTCTCTGAAAGTAGTGAAAATATCTATGTATGGATGTATATATTATAGAATATCATTTAACCACATAAATCATTATGATATGATGTTCTCTTTCTAGGGGAGTATATAATAGCCAAATGGTCTTAGGTTGATAGTTCTAGTTCAACTTGTATGGCCATGATATGAAATAAATGAAATGAATAATAGTGCATGAATGAGCATCCCACTTCATGACAATTTTTCTCTGTTCCAACATTAAATTGAAGGAACCATGAATGTGATGAAATGATATGATAGTTTATGTGCTAGTATTAATGATATTTATGCCATACTTGAATTGCTGTCTTATATGTCATGCCTCCTTATATAAGAAAATTATGATTAACAAATCAAGTATGATATGATATAACATAATCTTGCTTATTAAGATGATTTGAAATTATTGTCTAGTGTATAATCAAGTAGTCGACCCCATGCTGTGGGATAAAAACTTGATGTGTTGTTGTATGATCAATTCTTCAGTAAAAAAATAATTTGTGATGAAGTTGCACAAAATTTGTATATGATCGTATATTTTGATTTACATATGGGTGTAAAAAATGTGTTTCGAGTCTAGTTCTGGTCGAACTTGATATTGACCCGCTGTTATTTTACATGACCCGAAGCCTACTCTTTTTTACAAACAGGTCAGAAAATCCCCACCCAGACTCGACCCGAGATGGCCAGTTTTTTAAGTTGTGTCAAATATTAACATCCATAAATTTATGTATCATACATATTGTTAATTGGAGATATGGGTCATGAGATCTTATCATAGTTTAGAACGTGTTTCTCGAAGTCTCTTTTGTGACTGTTAGTGGCTCTGATAAATATGTATCAGGTGATGTGAGTCCATGATGTTAATATTAACTTGATAAATGAAAGTTGTCGTTATGATGTGAGTCTAAGCCTTCGTTTTGGACAGCTTTTTTTTTTTTTTTTTAAAGTTATTTTTTTAGTAAAAAAGAAACCCCTTAAACTAGAAATTGTTGTATTAAAAAGCTACTTTAGAAAATAATAAGAAAGCTCTTCCAAACAAAGTCTAAGATGTAACCGATCCTATGTAGTGGGATAAAGATGTGTTGTTGTAGTAGTATGTAATTATAAATTTATTTATGTTATTTGAATATTTCTCTCTACTTACTGCCATGGTGTATGATGTCCAAGAGCTCCTTGTTTAGCATTTTTGAAGATTTCATTTTAATAAAATCTAAGTCGTTTGCTGAAGTTATCAATATGAACACAAGAACTTGTTCTCTCTCGAACTTTTATTTGGTCCGATGAACGTACGTAGAGCTACGTTCGGCCGGCACTAAGATTGCAGGCACAAAACGAGAAATACCGAGCAATACCAATAATAACGAGAAATATCATTATGTGAAGACAAAATACCGAGTAATACCGAGTAATAAAAAAAAATAAATCGAGTTTTTTTTTTCTAAAAAAACTCGGTATTTTTTGATAATACTCGGTATTGCTTGGTATTGATCTTCCCAGAATGATATTCCTTGTTATTATCAAACAATACCTAGCAATACCGACCAAATACCAAGCAAAAATCGAGTAACAATCCTTTGACCGAACGTAGATCTACGTCCGGTCAGAGGACGTAATAAAAGTTCGTTCTCTCTCTCTCTCTCTAAGCATAAAGTGTGTGAATTGTTATTCAATTTTAAGGCTTTGGAAAGATTTGGTGTATTTGATGGCCATTTATTTGGCTTATTATGTGTTTTGATTGTGGTTACAAGATAATAAAAATTTGTTGAAAAGAATAAAAATTTAAAATTATTTATAAATAATATACTCTAATTCTTTAGAATAGTTAGCAAATTGAGATATATTAAAAATGGAATCTCTTTTTGGTATATTAGTTGGGGTTTTTGTTTATCAATTAAAAGATATTGAGTTTGAGTTTTATGGACGTGAGAGTTTAGTTTTAATTGGTTTAATGTCCTAAAATGTGAAAAAAAAAATTATATCAGAACATTTTATTATAAAAAATAATAAGATGAGTTTTAAAATTTTTTAAATTTATATAAATATTAATAAAATTTAGGATATCATATTTAATTAAAATTAGAAATTTTATATTATCCTACTATACTTGACATAATTTTTTCTCAAATAAAATAAACTTTTTTCTTATGCATATTTGAAGCTAATTTCTCACCGTTTATAACGTGTATAAAAAATAATTCACGCTTTAATAAATATATTTTTTATAATTAATTTATGAAATAAATATTTTTACAAAATTTATCATAATCTTTTTCATATATTTTTTTTAATTTTTCACATTATATATTATTATTATTTCAAATTTATCTTGTTTTAAAGGAAGTAACATTTTAAATAAAGTCAAAACATTAACTTATTTTTTTATTAATAACTTAATATAATTTTTATAATTAATTTTTTATTTTTTTTACTGATCTAAAAATGTTACTTTCTTTGAGATTCATATTGATTAAAAAAAATTCAAAATTTAGTTGAACACTTCTGATAATTCTTTTTACATTATTATTTTTTAATCTCTATTTGTTTCCAACAAATGTAAATTCAATTAGAAAAATAATTCTCTCTAATCATGTAATTGATAAATTTATTTGAGATTTTTGATAAAAAAATCTACCTTAGAGAATTTTTTTCTTTTAAAAAAATGGTATTCTCAATATTAAAGACTGTAAATAATTTTCAGTCAGCTTTTACACTCAATTTTTGAAACCGAGTAATCAAATGA